>VWZT01007999.1:0-35801 GCA_013397055.1 Pachycephala philippinensis | reverse complement strand
CGGGAACGACAGGGCCGGGCGGCGTGCCCTGCTCAAAGATGGCCGCCGGCAGCTTCGGCGTGCGTGGAGGTGGGAGGTGAGGGGAGGCCGGGCCGGGCTGCGGCAAGATGGCAGAGAGCGAGCGGCGGGCAGGTGAGGGGCGGCCGGGGGGCTCCGGGAACCACCGCGCTGTGGGCTGCGCTTTGGGCCTCTCAGAGGCGTGCTCGGGGCCCAGGCNGGGGGTGCTGGGCCGAGGGCGCGGGGCCCGGGCTGCGGGGGGCCGGTGGCGGCAGCGCCCGGCCCGGGGAGGGGATAGGAGGTGGGTATTTGCTGAGGGCGTGAAGGGCCTGGGGCTCCCGAGTCTCGGCACCACCCCAGGGCGAGGTGGGTGGTCGGGACTGAGCCTCTGGATCCGGGATCCCTGTGACCCCCAGCCCGGTTTTGTGACTGGTTCTCGTGCTGCGCCGGGTGGCCTTTGGCGCTGTAGAAGGTCGGGGCTTGACTCCCCCTCCCCACACCATGACACAAGCCTGAAAGTGTCCCCTCTGGCCAAGCTGCTTCGCGTCGTAAAGCTGACCCGCCACGCTCCCGTCTCTATCACACCAGTAGGTTTGGACTCCTATGTATTCATCCCAGAATACTGTAACCCCTGCAGCCCTGTCTGCTTCCTTCCTTGAGTATTCCTGGTCTCCTCACCAAGAAGAATTGCACAAAGTGTGGGTCAGAAGCAGTGATGGCTGAGAGGCAAACGCAGATATGAAAGGAGTTCTGTTAAGGGCAAACACGCAGATCAGGACACTGCCCTGGGATTTACGTGTCACCTGTACTCATGATGATCATGGACACATCAGTGTTTGCCTTTTCACATCGCTGCTTGGGAGTTTTTCATTGTTTTCATGTTATAAACTCTTAAAAGCAGAGCTCCATTGTTGTAGTGCCAGTTGCTGTGAGTTGTGTGCTGAATTTTCAGAAGAGAGACACACATGTCTTTCATTTAAGTTTGTCCCATGTTATTCCTCTCATCCTCATGCCTGGAAGTTTTGCTGTAACTTCTGCAGGAATGAACTTAACATTACAGCATCCAGGGCAGGAAATGAGGCTGAATTTGTTCTGTGTATGAGGAACGTGAAAGGCAGAGAAGTCAAATGACTGTCAAAGGTTGTATGACAAATCTATAGCAGACTCTGTGTGGTTCTTGGGACTTTGGATTCTTTTTAATCTGATTTGCCTGCTAGAGAGCACTGTGGAAAAGGCTGCTGATGCTTCTGGATGGTGTTTTCTCTGTAAATGCAGCTGATGATATTTTAAGGAGTTGGAGTTTGGTGGTATATGTTAGGGAGACAGTGCCTGAACTGGCTGGGTTGTGGAGAGCACTTGCTGGAGTGTGTCAGGACAGCTGGTGCTGGATAAGTGACTGCAGATTTTCAGGGATTAAAAAGGTGAACTGAGTGACTCTGACAGAATTCATAAATTGACATTAGTGCCCAGGTTCCTTGACAGTGGTCTCTGCACTGCCTCTTGCTATTAGAAGTTGCACTTACAGGAGCATAATACAAATTTCCTTAAATCTCCTGGAGCTTATGTGGTTCTGCAGGTTGGGCCCTGGGTTCTGTTGCTGGGGAAAAGAGACTCTCTAGTTCATTAGCAGCTCACATTTGCATTAAATATTGCATCCTGGGCTCTGAGAGAGCTTTGAAATTAAATGATCTTCACAGCTTCCACCTGGAAGAGGCTGTGTCCCATCATCCCCCAAGTCCTGGTGCTGCCTGGACCAGGGCTGTGGCTCTGGGCTGCATTTATTGCACTGCTCCAGCTTGTCCATGCAGGAATTATCCTTTCTAGAGAAATGAAGGTCAGGCTTAACACCTAAAAACAAGGCAGAGTTAGTCTGTAGGAGGGCTCAGTGTTTCAGCATGACCTGAGGCTTGGCTGCCCTAGACAGAAATAATTAAACTGGCTGGATGTTGCCTTTGTTATCTCCTGCACCAGTCTCTCTGTCTGAACGGGAAATGCATCTTTAACAATGAAAACAGACATAATGCTTCTTTCTGAAGGCTTGCAGTGTCCTTAGGAGGATGTTATCCATGGATTGGGTGGATGTTGTTGAGGAGGACTTGGTGAGATTACAGCCCAGCTGGGATGGATTTGTGTGCTTTGTATCTCCTGAGAAATAAATGTTCATTTTCAAGAAAGAAAAATAGAGGATTTCTCCTTCTCCAGTGCTTCTGGTTTACCTCTCTTTTGTATCTCCCAGGCGCCTCTGAGGAGGTGGCTCCTCCTGTCCAGCAGTGCTTCATGGTCCCCAGAAAGGAGATAAACGTGGTTTCCGACATGGCCAAGTGGAAGCGATCTCAGGTATGGCTCTGGGGACAGGGAAGACTGGCAAGTGCTGCTGATCTTTTGGTGGCAGCCAGGTCTGGCCTGGGAACGGCCAGGAAGTAAAGGAGGTTTGGGCAAAGAATGGGAAGTAATTGAGTTTGTGTTTTAAAGCAGAAGAGTTGGTGCTTGTTTATAGGAAAATTACTTGGCAGTAATGATTACTGCTCCCTCCCAACAAGCTGGATGAGCAGCTGGTGATGGTTTCATCCTACCTGGTCTGTACTTTATAACCAAATTGTATTTACCCAGCCCTGTTTGAACTCACCTTAAACATGGTTCTGCTGCCTGGCCCTGGTAGCACCAGCCTGGGTTGCTTCCTTTCCGTCATGCTGTTCTGGAAAGGACTTTAGAGCTGAGCCCTTCAATTTCCTGGATAATTTTTGTTTACAGCCTTTGTGGCGCTGGTGGAACAAACAGGTTCTCCCCTCTCTGCCTTTGAGGGATTGGGGTGTTGGCCTAGACTTGTCCTACCTCTTAGGAGCAAATTCTTGCTTGATGACTGACGAGAGATGTCTTGAGAGAAGCTGAGGTTATAGCCAGGTGTCAAGCAAACCTCTGGGTGCACCTTCCAATTTAAGTCTCCTGCATTTAAGGACTTGCTCCTGGTCAGGATTCCAATGCAGGGAGGGAGAAGTGGCAGTGTGCTGCTGTGGAGCTGCACTGGAGGTGATGCTTCCGAAGCAGCAAATTTAAAGAGAGGAGGAGTGAGGAGCCTGGGTTGTCTCCCACTTCCCTATCGTGTGTGAGCACAGGGGAAGAGTCCGAGTGTGAAAGGGAAGATAACAGCACAGGTCTGGGAGGAGCAGTGCAGAGCAGGGTGCCTGGGCACAGCTGAGACTCTGCAGAACTGAGGAGTTTGAATTTGACCTGATAGGAGCTGAGAGAATGATTTTGGGGTCAGTGTGAGAATTTTTAGGATTCTCCTTTCTGTACTTTTCGCAGCGATGCAATTGCCACCTGCCTTCTGCTGCCGGGGCTGCCAAAAAGAGCAGTAACTTCCAAGCAAGCCCTGCACCCCCAGGTGTCTCCAAGGAAGCAGTGTTGTGTATTGGGAAAGGTTCTCTTGGGGTGCAGGATGCTCCTGTGCTGTGTTTTGTGCTCAGGCAGACCCTGGGCTCTCACTGAAGCTCTGTGCTCTTGGTGTCTTTGCAGGCATACGCAGACTACATGGGCTTCATCCTTACTCTGAATGAAGGCGTCAGGGGCAAGAAGCTGACCTGTGAATACAAAGTTTCAGAGGTAGGAGAAGAGTTTGGATCCCCTTGTTACTCCTTTCCTGCCTTTTTTTTCTTTTTTTTTGGCTCTACAGTGAGTATTTCCTGGGTGAGGAATGAATTGTTAGCTTATCTGGGAGCCAGGGGAGAGTGAATGTGGTTGGGTTATGGTTGGGGATGCAAATGTCAGGGTGCCATCGTCCCCCCACAATGCAGAGACTCTGGATGTGCTTGGTGGATGGGAAATTGAGCAAGTGGGCAGAAGCTGGTAGGGAACCAGCTTTGAAGATGTGATATTCCCTCCTGGTTGAAGGCAAAAGGCTGGGATGTCTGTACCATTCCTGTTCCCCAAGTGGTTTTTCTGTAGGAGAATCTGTGGGCAAACCACGTCTCTCCCTGTCGCTCCTCCTTGCTCAGACTGTGTTAGCAGCACTGATCTCCTCAGCCCAGGCTGTAGCTAAGCTGGGCAGGCTCTGGTTTGACAGTTGTGACCTCAAGGTGTGTTGCTGGCTGCAGCTGCCTTGCCCAGGGTTGTGCTAAAGGTCCCGGAGGCTGCAGAGCTCACAGGGATGCTGGCTTGGGCTGAGAGATTGCAGCTGGGAGGTTTGGCTGGGAGGTTGGGCTGGGAGGTTTAAACTGTGGGGCAGGATCACCCCTTCCAAGGTGTTAAGCAGAAAGCACCTCGTTTTCCCCTTGCATGAATGTGGCTGTCACTTGTCTCTGTCTGCTGCCATAGCCAATTTTAATGGCTGTTGACCTTCTCGGGGCATAGTGAGATCATTTGGAGCCAGAGGGAAAGGGCAGGCACCCTCAGTGGTGTCACTGCTGCCTTGAGGGCTCTCTGGGTGCTGCCAATCCACAGAGCACACATTGACCACCAGCTTTGCTTCCTTGTTGCACACTGGATCGCCTTCCCTTGTTCTGCGCTGCAATGAGGAGATTCTTGGGTACATTTTTACTGATCACTGTTGTGCAAGGAAGCTGAGAGTAGCGTATAAAGATCTAGGCAAAATGGGCAGCAGACTGGGCCCTGTGTTTATAGCTTCATTCTGGTGTGGGAAGGCAGCTGATGGTGGTGTTTAATCCAGTCTTCATGTTTGAAGTACTGTGTTGAGTCCAGCCTTCCCTTCCAGGAGCCAGTGTGTGAATGGGAATCTCCCCTGTAGTTCATGGAGGGGATGGGGATAATGAGTCTCTCCCTAACAGGCTTTGTGCCCCGCTTTTGTTCCTTCAATTCAGTAGAAACTGCTGTCAAATGCTGCTCTTGCTTTCTGCTGTTTGCATTTCACCTTTGAGTTTTGTCTTTGTCATGATCTCGCTTGTTCCCAACCATTCACAGAGCACTTCTAGGGAAACAAAGCATTAAAAACGAACAAAACAATGAGGGGGGGGGAACCCAACCCTCTTCAACAAGCCCTTTGAGCTGTCAGGAAAAGCTGTACCAGGGCTGTGTCTGCAGGAGAACCCTCTTGGAATGAATGTTTTCCATCCATGGTCCCAGTCCAAGTAACAAACAAGAGACACAATCCCAGCTACTTGGGAAGTGGTAGGGAACAAATTTCATTCCCCAATCACTTAGGAGAGCAGAAGCCTGTGACTTGAGGCACAGGTGGAGCCATCCCCAGGGTTGTCTTGTTGATGAGGTTGCTTGTTCACATAGGCTCGTTTGTAGATCAAACTGCTTATCTGTGCTTTTAAAGGCTCAGCCCCTCGTGGCCTCTTCTTGCATCTCTGCTCGGCTTTCTTCTCTTTTGCTGTACCTGCTGCCGATGTGCTTTTGTGCCATCCCATCTTCCTCCCTGATCAAATGCCAGGGACACCTTCCTTTGGCAAATGACCTCCTGGAATCCTTTTTGAATGCATATCCTCTCTGTGACTTACTGGTACTGCTTTGCCGTGGAATAAAAAATGGAAGTATGGTGTGCTGTGCTTTGAAAGAGACAGCTTAGTGGTTTCCAGAGAGTGTGTGTCGATACCAACCTTTCTGCTGGAGCAGGAGGTGGATCCTGAGGGGGCTGAGCCCCCTTGGGGAGTTGCTGAGCTTGTGATGCTGCTGACACATTGCATGGAGCTGTCCAGGGTTTGCTGGAGGCATCTGACAGGCACTGATAGCAGACTCTGGCACAGACACCGTGTCTGGCACAAGGTTGTATGAGTGATAGGCTGTGACCTGCCTTCCCCTCCTGAAGGGAGTGCTTTCCATGTGGGGATCCATGAGCAACTGCTGGGGCTGCAGCCTGGGGCAGTGGCTTGGATCAGAGGAGCAGTGCAGTGAGGAGGAGGAGGTTAATTTTGGCCCTGCAAGGAGCAGACCTTCCCTTCAAACAGCCCAATGCACTGGGGGAAACTGGTCGGTCTTGTGGCTTTGCTCTGCTTCCAGGAAGGAAGTGGGAGAAGCAGCAAATGCACTGATTTTAGCAGATCCCCGTTCTGACAGGGCCTGAGGATCCCAGAGGGGGAGAGTTGGTCCCCATGGGCAGCTTTGGCTGCCGTGATGCCTCCTCAGCACCTCTGTCTGCCTGGGCCCTGATCTTGAGAGCTGCTGACAGGTCTGTGCTCTGTAGGAAACCCTGTGGTTTGCCTTTGGGACTGGTGGCAGACTCAGGGTCAAGGAGATGCAAAATCAGCACAACGAGAAGAGCAAGGAGAGCAGGGGGGAGACTGCCCTTGCTTTGATCACTGGAAAGGTAAAGCAAAAATAGAGCTTAAAAACCCAGCCAGGCGAAACAGGCTGCAGTGGTGCTGATGGCTGTGTTCCCATAAGTTCCTTTCTCCCCCACAGGGGTCTGCCCTGGATGTACAGGCTTCCTCTGCTGGACAATGGGAAGCTGCTTCTTTTAGTTACCCCCTTTTCAAAGGGCCTTGAGCCCAAAATGAGCCGCATCTCTTTAATTATTTATTGATGTGGCTGAGCCAGCAGCTGGGTCCTGGTCTCCCGTGTTCAGTGGGGCTGGGCTTTTAATCCCTTTAAAGCCAGCGAGTGGGGAAGGGGAGGTTGGACTCTCTGCTCCCCAGGGAAGGAGCTGGTCTGTGCCAGCCATTTATCCAGGCAGCACCGAGTGCTCGTGGAGAGGGTTTGAAATACGGTGGCTGCTCATAATGAGCTGCTGGTGCCGGCGGATAAATCACCAGCATGATTTAATTATTTAATGCAACCCAGTGCTGGGGATGCTGTTGCTTAATTGGAGGGGAATGCAATAGCCAGGAAGGAGTAGGGTTGAGTCCAAACCTGGCCCAGTGCAATGGGAATGTGTTTGATTCCTGCAGTGTTTTGGGAGCAGGGAGCTGGCGCAGAGGGGGCTGTGCTGCTTCGGTCCACATGCATCTGGGGCACTGGCCTGTTAGTGCCTCCAGGGCCACCCAGACCTTTAGGCCGTCTTGTCCCTTGGCTTTTTTGTGTTCTTGGTGTGCTCACAGGTCTTGTCCTAGTCTCTTGTCTGGCTCTGTGGCCAAATGTCGAGGTCCTGGAGTGGGAGGATCCCTCTCCTGCATGTTTCCACCATGTTTTTGGGGTGGCACCTCAGGAGTCACTGTCTGTAGGAGGCTGTGTCTGCCATGAGACCCTTCCTCCCAGGAGCGACCTGCAGCTGGTTCAGTGGCAGCACAGCTCTGCCATGCCTGGCTCTGCCCACCCCCTTCGAGTGGCACTTCAAGGGCTGAAAACTTGCTGGGCTCTGCTGTTTCCTCATCCTCCTGACAGCAGCGTGAAGAATTGAACCACAGCCCAGGAGACCAGCCGGCATCATACGGTCGATGCCTCCAGCAAAGTCAAACCAGCCGCCACTTCTGCTGTCCTCTTTGTCCCCTTGAAGGAGGAATCCCCTCTCGAGACAGAGGAGCCTACATTGCCCAGGGCCTGGCCAGCTGCCGTGGCGGCTGATGGCTCTCCAGCTGCTTGGAGTCGGGCAAGGAGAATCCCAGAGCCTCTGGCAGGCTTGACCAGTTGTCAGCAGAGCTGCTAAAAGTGCTGCCTGTGGTGTTGCTTCTAGGTATGGGGGGTGTAGCTGTTCCCCAGGCATTGGGGCCAGGCAGGGAGAGAGTGTGCATTGGCCAGCCCTGGTCTGACAGCACAGCTGGAGACATTGTGCTATGTCACCTGCTGCACCTCTTTTCTCTTCCTTCATGGCCACTCATACATCCTACATGGGTTCCTCACTTCCAGCACTGGGTGTCAGAAACATCGCTATGGTCTTGCTGTTGTTGCTGTCTTCCCATCAGCTTTGTGTTTGAATTGAGACATTTCTCTGAGAGCTGAGAGCTTCTCATTCCTGATCTGAACAGAGCACTGGTGGGCAAAGCAGGCTGCCTCTTCCCCTGGATAGGTTGTGTTTTGCCACATGCAGTGGGCGTCCCTGGGCTGGAGCTGCCTGGTGGTCTGGCTGGTAGGAGTTTGAAGCAACAGGAATCGTGCTGAGAAGGTTGACTTGCTGTACGAATATGTTGTGGTTTAACAGCATCTACTGCTAATCCTGGCTCCTAAGAGACACTTCAGGACAATTACTGGAGCCTTGAGAAGGGCCTTTAAATCACATCATCAGCCACTGGTGAGGATGCATGGCACTGTATACATGCTCTTCCTTATCCTGTGGGGAAGGCAGGACCCTTAAGATGTAGAGCCTGAGTTATGTGTTGGAGGTCCCTGAATTGTGTAGCACTTCCCTGCCTCTCAGTCCTGTGAGGGCTGTTCTACAGCTGGGAGCTTGCTGTAGCTCTTCTCCAAGAGATTTTGGAGCACGGTGCTGTTACAGTTCATGAAAGACTGTGTGGGTGACTGGGCCTCAGTCTGCCTCAGGCTGGGCTTTGTACTGGACTGATCTCCTGTAGGGAATAATGGTTTTTCTGTCCCCTCTGCATTTTGAGGAGGGTTGGCACAGCCCATTTCCATGTGCTTCTTGGGAAGAATGGTGTGGGCTTTAATGACTCCCATCAAGTGGAGAGATATTGGAGACTGAGGGGCTGTTCCGTTTTATGTCACTGTGACCCCTCACCCTCTTGCTCTCTGTAGCCCATTGAAAAGCTGGTGGCTCTGCTGAACACCCTTGACAGATGGATCGATGAAACCCCGCCAGTGGATCAACCTTCTCGCTTTGGGAACAAAGCCTTCAGGACCTGGTACGCCAAACTAGACCAGGTGAGCATGTCTGTGCTGTGTAGTATTACCTGCAGCTCCCACAGAAGGGCAGTGTGCCCAGCAGGGGTGGGAGAATGGCTCTGTCACTGTGTGGCTGCCAAGCAGCTCACAGAGGAATTGCTCAGATAAGCATTGAAGGATCTACCTCTTGATACACATCACTTACCCCTGACTTGGTGCTGTCTTTTCCTCTTGTGAGAGCATATGGGCCATGTAAATGCTCTTGGCTGGGTCTCCAAGTTCTGGATGAGCCACAAGGGCTGTCCAAGCCCAAGGAATTCCTTTGCTTTGTAACTGCCCACTGTGTCACAAAATGAGATAAAGATTGGGGAAAACTGCTCAAATTCCTTCAGCTCAGAGCACTTGCCCTGCACCAAGCTCTGTAGGTGGCACAGCCCCAGTCCCAGCAGCAGTGGCCTTGCCGCTGCTCTGCTGCTCTAGTGATGCTTTTGTCCTGGAGATGGCTCAGTGGGTAACTGGGTCAATGTACGTGGGTGATGAGGCTTTTCCGTCCTACAGGGTGTGTGTGGCGTGAATAGATCTCAGGACAAGCTCTCTCTGACTTGTTCATCTCTGGAGATGACTTCTCCAACAGGAGAATTTGCTTCTCTCTCGTGCTGCCTCTGGGCATTGCAGAGCGCCATTGCACGCCATTGACAGCATCTGAGCACAGGGTGCCTTGTGCCTGGGGACTGTGACAGGTCTGTGCTCACCTGGGGGAGTTTCATGTCTTTCAGGAGGCAGAAAAGTTGGTGTCAGCAGTGATTCCCAAGCATTTGGCTGATGCTGCCCCAGAAGTGGCTGTGTACCTGAAGGAATCTGTGGGGAACTCCACCCGCATTGACTATGGAACAGGTACCTGGGCTTGAACCCTGGCCAAGGCTGGGTTTGTCGGGAAGGGACCCTTTGGAGTTGGGTGCTGTATTTATTTAAATATATCATTACCAGTATTTTTAGTGCCAGCTTGAAATGAACACCTTCCTTCTAGGACCCCCTCACCCCTCTGCTCTGTGTGGGCTGTGACTGAGAGCTGGGGCCGGGAGCTGTGCTAGAGCTGTGACAGCCTTTCACATCTCATCCAAGGAAATGGGAACCAAGCTGTTCTGGGATGAGCTGCAGGACCTGCTTCACTGCATGCAGCAGTCCTGCAGTAGGCAGTTTAAAGGGATAAAATGTACTGGCTTGAATTGGAACTAGAGTGAAAACCATGTTCATGTTCAGTGAGAGGTGTCCCTAGAGGGACATCATAATGATCTGGTGGTCCCTAGAAGGGAGTCATTGCTTACAGAGGGAGTTTGAAATCTGAAGGTGGAAGCACCTGAGGAGATACTGGATTGCAGGTTGAAGTAACCACACAGGCTTCAGTGAGAACTAAATACAGAATTGTCTACATGCTCTGCTCCTCTCTGGAGGATAGGTTTGTCCTCACCAAAAGGCAGCAGAGCAGGATGCTGTGAGTGTAGGGAAACGTGACTTGGGACTTGGGCAGGGAGAGGAAGAGGAAGCCGTGGGTAAAGGCTGAAGGATTGGAGTCTGTGCCGTGCTGGCTGCTGCTCACTGGCACCAGGGGGAGATGTTGTCCTTGGAAAGGGACTTGCTGGATGGGGTTTGGTCAGCTCAGAGAAGGAAATTCAACCTCTCCTCCCATCCCGTGTGTCCCAAGCCAAGGGCCCATGTCCCAGCTCATGGTGTCCAGACTATGGGTGCATTTTGTTCATACACTGGGAGCTGCACCTGTCCATAGTGTGGAGCTGCTGATCTTGTACTCTCCCTTCTTCTGTGGTCCTTCCCACTAAAAGACATTCCTGGGTTTGCTGGTTGTTTCTTTTCCTTGCTGTTAGCTGGAGGGCCAAGCTGCAGAGGCTCAGCCTGAGATCCCAGTACCTTCTGGGACAGACTGTTCCTGGCAGTGTCATGGGATCTGCATCCTTCCGACACGGAGATATTTTTAAAGCAGGAGGAAATCTATTTGCTTGCAGATGTGAGGTTCTCTTGCATACCCTGAGCAGATGACTCCGCAGTGCTCCACTTCTCCTGCTGTGCCAAGCTCCTGGGAAAATCCCTGTCTTGCTCCCAGCATGCCCAGTTGGAGCTGTTTTTCCTTAAGAACTTCTTCTTTTCTCTAAGTTAATGATCACCTTATGAATGTCTAGAAGGTATAATTTGGGTGGGTGCTGCAGGGGGATGAAATATTGTCAGCTCATGGCATTAACAGTGACAACAAGGTTGAGAGGGGACTGTAACTGCTGTGATTTCTGAAGAGCTGTTGTGGTGCCCACAGAAAGGTTGTCCTGGGGGCCAGAGACACCTGTGTTATGTCTCTTCATGTCTTTTAACTCCAGGGCATGAAGCTGCATTTGCAGCCTTTCTCTGCTGCCTCTGCAAAATCGGTGTGCTCAGAGTGGATGACCAGATGGCCATTGTCTTCAAAGTGTTTAACAGGTGAGGTAATGGGAAGAGAAGGGCTGGAAGTATTGGGCTGTTTGCGGGGAAGGGTAGAATGGGAAAGCTGAAGACAGTTTTAGACAAAATTAGGAGCAGATGTACTTTTTAATGGACTGTACACTGACCCATTATAACTATCTCCAAAAGAGGTGATGGCCCCTTGTCTGTCAGAGGCAGAGTGTCCTTCTGGAAAGTTACTTTAGTGGAGCACAAGTTACTGAGCTCTGTGGGTGAGGCTCTGTGCTTTGTGATAGACAGGAATATCTGATCAGAGGATCTAACATCTCTTCAGGCATCAAAACCAAAAAATCTATGCACCTGGCAGGCCTCCACTGCTCCTCTAGACGTGCTTCCAGCCCAGGAAGTAGTGTTGATAGTGATGAAACTGGTGGAATGGGTGTTTGGAGTCTGGAGATCTAATTCCAGCCATATCACTGTTTGGTGGCATGGAAACAATTTCCCTCAATAGTACTTCCAGCTTTAATTTTCCACCTGAAAAGTGGAAGCAGTGATTGCTGTAAGGTAGAAAACTCTGTGCTCTTTTGGAAGTTGGTGAAGGGACGTGAAGTGTCAATGTTTTTAAATAACAGGGGATGAGGAAAGATCTGCACCAACATAAGACATTGCGGATAAAATTAACCCCTGCCACTGAATTTCTCTGTGCATTTGGTGTTAGGTACCATCAGGCTGCTTTCTATGGCAAAGGAGCTGAATATATAATCTGTGAACTGTGCTGTATGGGGGGGTCCTGCTTACAAGTGATAAAGTTGTGTCCTTTCCCAGACTGGTTGTCCTTGTCCTCACATAAGTCAAAAACAGGAGAAGGCCTTGCCTTAACCCTTCCTCTTCTCTTTGGTCTCAGGTACCTGGAAGTGATGCGAAAACTGCAGAAGACCTACAGGATGGAACCTGCTGGCAGCCAGGGCGTGTGGGGCTTGGATGACTTCCAATTCCTGCCTTTTATATGGGGCAGTTCGCAGCTGATAGGTACTAATAAAAATCTTCTTGTGTCCCGGGCTGCCCTCTGCCCCATCTGTCTAGGTTGTAAAGATGATGGGACTTGGGGCTGACTTTTAAATTCAAGTATGTCAGATTTGTGTATAATATGGCAGGAGAATTTGGGGCTTGGATTTTTTTTTTTACCTCAGCTTTCCAAATAAAGCTGGTTGGGAGATGGAAGGCTCCCTTGTATAGTACTTCTGTCTTTATCGCAATGACTGCAATGAAGCTATTTAAAAGGAGAGTCTTGGTTTTGGTGCTAAAAAATGCAATTTCTGCTCTGTAGAGTTTTGTCCCTGCAGAGGCACTGGAATGGGAGATGGGATAGAAGGGAGCAACTCTGTAATACCTTTTAAAGAGCTCTGATGAGGTTGTGTTTGTGGGCGAGGGGCAGGACAACACCTGGTTGAACTTGGTCTCAGGAGGGGATTGCCATACAGGTTACTGTTTCTGTTGTCTCTTACTCTTTTTAGACCATCCAAGTCTGGAACCTCGGCACTTTGTTGATGAGAAGGTGGTAAATGAAAACCATAAGGACTTCATGTTCCTGGAGTGCATCCTCTTCATTACAGAGGTGAGGAATGGAAGGTTTGTCCCATAGGGACATTCTCTTGACATTAGATACTTGGCTCTGGTGGTGGTTTTCTCTTCCTCCTTTGCCTGTTTGTTTGCTCTTGTGGAACTGTACAGATGAACCGTTGTTGCATGGCCAGGGTGTTCTCCTTGAATGAGCTGAGACAGGGATGTTGAGAGGAAAGTGTAATTAAGCTGAATAGGCTGTGGATTGTAGTTGAAGGGAGCTGTAACATGTGTGAACAAATAACCTTGGCTCATCACTTGGATCAGTCAGTGGGAGCTTGGATGGATCAGACTGGTTCCTGCAGATACACTAGGAAGATGAAGTAGGAGCTGTGAAATGACTAGGCTTGCCAGGACAACCTCCCTTCCCTGCAGCCCTTGGGTGCTGCCTGGCAGCCCTGGGCATCCCTTTGCTTAGGGCAGGCTCCCAAACCCCTGTGCTGCTCCATCTCCTCCAGGTTCTACCAAAAGAGTTGCCCATTAAATGCACCTTATTTGCAAGTGACCTAGAGCAGAGGTGGTGCTGAGATTCACTCAGCTGGCAGCGCTCTCAGGACTGTTTCTGCTCAGGCACTGCAGGACCCTTGGGAGAGGGGCGGGTGATCCTCAGCTTGTTGGCAGCCGTGGGCTGTTTCTCAGTGAGGGAGCTCATGGCTTACTGCCCTCAGCATCAGTGGAGGATTTGGCCGTGTTTCTCCCAGTTCCCTCCCTGCACAGTCTGGACAGGGAGAGCAAGAACTACCCGCTCTGTTGTGGCGAGGGATTTCTTGTCTCTGGCAAGAGGGAGTTGATGGGATTAATTTTGAAGGACAGAGTGTGGTTCTTCCCCTTTGTTCTATTCGCTTTCCCCCCTCCTTGCCTCTCTAATTTAGTGATTAGATGAGAAGGGAGGTTACAGACTATGAACTCAGCCTTTCATGTAGGAAATCTTCATGGGAGCCTTTGGCCCAAACCCCAGGAGGTGCTGTGTCAAGTCCTGCTGAATCTGGTAGGGTTTGTTGGTACTCAGCACCTCACAGGGTTTAACCCTTAATACCAAGATAAATCATACCATGGGTTGTAAAGAGGTGCTGGTGGAAGAGATCAAGATGAGGACAGGAAATCAGGAGCCGAGGTGGTCAAAGATTTATTTAAGTTTAGGCCTCTGTAATATCCAGACAGTGCACTGACCTGTTAAAAACATCCATCTCTTGAAATGTGTGTAGAAGATTCTGCAGCACCCAGTTGACAGGTGAATTTTAAAATACCCAGCACCATCCTGGTGCTTCTTCCTGCAGAAAGTCAGCTTTTTAGTAGGCTTTTCAAATAAGTGATTTGAGTTCCTTTTCCAGACATTTGTTGTGGATCATGGAATTCGGTGTTTCTTCCGAGTTCCCCAGTGCCACCTGGTGGCAAGGAGCCCTCTTGGCCCTCCTGCCGTGAGCTGAAAGGGACAGCAGCAACCTGCATTACCAAATCCATGATATATTCAATGCATCTCCATGCGGGTACTGCTTCATTTTTATAAAGGTTTTCCTTTTAAAACTTGGTTTTTTTCCCTCCCAAGCATCCGGGAAGGCCATGACTGCCACTAGGGGGGGCGAGGCAGCCTCAGTGCCCTCCAAATGCTTTCTCTCCAAAATCAACAACAAAACAAAATAGCAGGGAAAAAAGAGAGAAGGGATTAAAGACTTTACTAAATGAACGATATTATTTTCTTCTGAGCTTGTTATCTGGAAACAGCTCTCCTTTAAAGGTGTTAAACACATAACAAACACCACAGCAGTTCCCATAGTGGGTCTGGTACATTTTGCCAACATGAGAGCATGTTTTGTTTCAGACTACAACTGAGGAAGGTTGTTTTCTGTCAACTGAGAGAATATTCTCTTGAGCAGGTACTGTTCTCAGCCCCCAGGTGATGTTTCAGGAATATGAATATACGCTGTTGTGGTGTTTGCCACGTGTGTATTTAAACCTCAGGCTCTTAAAGCAGCAGCAAGATGATGTCCAGGCTGAACCCACCACAACAACCTCCTTAGAGCAGTGCCCAGGCATGGCACTGAATCTTGCATGAGCTGACCTGATGTTGAGAAATCTGCAGGGTGGGTTTGGACCTGAACACGTGGTTCTGGAACAGGGTGAGGTTTGCAGAGCTGGCTGGGACTGAACCTGTTCCCCTGCTGCTGCCTTTGCCTGCCAAAGGGGTGTATGTGGTACCTGAAGGTGTGAGGATGAGGAGGGTTTGGGAGCATCCCTTGGTGCCCACAGCGCAGGGGCTGTGGAGGGCAGCGATGCAGGGCTGCCTGTGTGTGTGCAGAAGAGGGGAGCGGGGTACACCCCAGCTGTTGTGGGGGATCGGTGCACTTGCCCAGATGCTCCTCCGAGAGCTCAGGGCAGGCAGCAGGAATTTCAGCTTCAATCTGGCTTCTAAATTTGGGAAGGGAGGGCTCAGGTTTCTGCTGGAAGGGAAGGAGCTGACAGGAAAGCACGGCCTCAGCCGTCCCCCTCCCCCCTGCACTGACAGAGGAACCATTTACAAAAGGCCGATTCTCTTGGGAACCGAGAGGCAGGAACGCCGCGTCTGTGAGTAATTTCCTGCTCAATATGGCTGCTCTGACTCACTCCGTTCCCCTGGGGTCACTGCGGGACTGCAGCGCGCTTGCCGCCTCTCGCTCTCCCCCCCCAGCTCTCCCTCTTCGCCCTTTGTGGCTGGAAGGAGCTGACTTTTTTTTTGTTCCCCTTCTCATCCCTCTTATTTTGCCCGCCCCAGCTTGAAACCATAGCCAAGCCATCCCTCTCTGGGCGTCCTGGGTGAGGAGCGCCACAGTGGTGGCCGTGCCAGGCATGAGCGTGGGACTGGCCAGCTGTGCCTGCCTCCTCCGCGCTCTCTGCCTTGGGAAGGGGAGAAGAGCGCGGTGGTGGTGGCTGATGCCAGCTGTGCCCCTGTGAAGGGCGGTGACACCGGGGGAAGGTTTGGCGTCAAAACTCAGGCAGCCAAACCTCCCGTGTGGAGAGGGGAGGCTCTGATGGAGCCGCCTGGCGCGGAGCTCCCTGGCAGCTGCTGCTTTGGGTGCCCACCGGTGCCAAATCCTGTGCTAGGTAACGCGCCGGCGCTGCCGGGGAGTGCCGTGCTTTGTGTGTGTGCACATTTCATCTCGTACCCACGAGGGAAGCGTGTGGCGGAGGGGACAGGGAGCGGCTCATCTGTCATCCCCCAGCTCATGGGAACCTCTGAGGGGAAGTGGAGATGCACCCGCGCTCTCCTGACATCAGGCAGAGCTGCAGACCCGCTTCCCCCGCTGCTCCAGCCCCAAGGCCAGCAGGTCACATCACCTTCCAAGCAGTGGGGTTTTTAGGTTCCCTCACCCTCTCCCTCTCTTTCTTTCTCTGCTGCAGGCTGGTGTCACACAGGCATTGCAGAAAGGCAGCAGCATTTTCCCAAAGCAGATTGATTGGCCTTGCTTGCTTGTTTAGTGGGCAGAGAGATTGTTTTGGAGGCTCTTTTCCCACCCTCTCTCCAGGCTTGTGCGTGCGTGGAGGGAAGGGGTTAGTCGTTTGAGCCCCAAGTCGGGAATGAGAGTCCAAGAGATTCCTCTCTCCCCACGCTCCTCTTTAGCATGAGCCTCGGCCTTGTGGTTTCTGATGTCATGGGAACTTCGCTCAGTCAGAGTGGCTGTGTTGTATTTCTTTTTCTCCCTGAGGGTCTGTTTTTGTTCATGGAGGAGAAGGAGAGACAACTACCCAGGGAATCTACATGTAACTGCCCCTGATTGCAGCTTCCCTCCTGCCCTCCCTCCTCCAAACCCCTTGCCCTGGGAGGAGAAACAGTGGAGTATAAAAAAAACTAAAAAAAAAATGTAAAGCATCTGCTGCAAGCCAGCAGCTTACATCTCTGGAGCTAGTTTGGAGAGCGTGTTCCCTCTGCTCCTGCTTCCCCTGGAGCCCTCCTCAGCTACAGGCAGGTGTGGAGTGGGCTGTGGACACAGAGCTGCTGCCAACCTGCACTGCCCTCTGTATTCAGGGAAGGCAGCGATGGTTGTCGCTGCTGCTTGTTGTTGACCTGAATGGGGAGTGAGTCATTTTCTTGGAAAGCCCAGCAGTGCTGCACTGGGAGGTTTCTGGGTAGAATAGGAACAGCGTTGAGCCAAGCTCTGCTCGGGGGGGGAACAGGACTTATGTGGGGCTTTTTTAATACAGTCATTGAAAGGGAGGTGTGCAGAGGGACGTCTGATTAGGAAAGCGTGGCAGGAAAAGGCTTAATTTTATCAGGGAAGGAGGGGAGCTGGATTGCCACAGCTTCATGTGATGTGGCCACAGCAGGAGGGAGCATGGAGGGAGGGAGGGAAGATGCAGTGAGGTGGCTGGTGCGTGGGTCACTGGGCTTGGTGGGAATGTTTGCTTGGAGAGAGTGTGAGCGTGAGTCACTGCTGGTGCATGAGCTTCCTGGCTGGCCCGGCTCCCTCAGCCCTGTGCTTGGGTCTCTTTCAGATGAAGACAGGCCCCTTTGCCGAGCACTCCAACCAGCTCTGGAACATCAGTGCCGTGCCCTCCTGGTCCAAGGTCAACCAGGGCCTCATCCGCATGTACAAGGCAGAGGTGAGTGCAGTGGGCGGCTGCTCAGCCGCACACCTCCTCTCTTCCACAATACCACAGGTCAGCTCTTGTGCTGCTCCAGGTGTGGGGACCCCATCACAGCCATTTGTTACTCCTTGCTGACTGTGGCTTGGGAGCCCTCGGCCATTCAGGTGATGCTGGCTAGAAGGAAGCTCCTGCCTTGTGTTTGCCCCAAAACCAATCCCAAAGGGGCCATTCCTTGCAAACATGACTTTTGCCATGTCTTATCTTACCCTAGTGCAAGTGCAGATCTCCAAATTAGGGCCAATGTCTTGACCTGCTTGTTCTTCTGGTCCAGCACTATTTTACCAGCTAGAGGAGACTTATTTTAAATTACCATCTCATGTTTCAAGAGCCCCAGAGCAGGCTGAATACTTCCTACTGATTTACCCTTTATACAAGCCCCATCTGTGCCGTGTGCCAACCCAGCGAGGCCACAGCCACCTCCCTGGTTTGGCAACCCTCTGCCCACCAGCTCTGCTGGTGCTGCCCCAGGCTTTCCTGGCGAACCCTGACCTGGAGAACTGGGCAGTTTTGGCTCTCCCTTATCTTCCTTCCTGCTGAAGCTAACCCTGGGCTTGAGGAAGCAGGACAGGAACCACCACATCTGGGCCTCTGGAGGGAATAGTGCTGGCTGTGCAGGACGCACTGGCTGCACTAAAGCACTGGAGGAGCAGGGATGGTGCACCTCCCTCCTGGCACGGGGGGAGACCGGTGGTGCCTGAAGGAGTTAATCCCACACCCTGCAGTGCTGCTGGTGTCAACCTTGCTCCTGTTGGAAGCTGGGACAAGCTCCTGTTGCTGGGACACACAGGCTCTGCAGGCAGCTCTGCTTAGGCCCAGTGCACAAAGGGGTTAACTGTGCCGAACGGCCGCTCCCTCCCCCAGCCCTTCCTCTGCACTGCACATCCTGTGTTTAGGTTCCAGGCCACATACCTCTCTAATCTGTGAGGTGTCACTCCCAGGCCCGCTGGCTTCTTCCGCCCCCAGCTCAGTTTTCCTCCCAGCCTCCAAAGAGGAGAAGTGGGGCTGGGGGCCAACCCTCTTGCCTGACTGCTCCTGGGAGGGGTGCTTGGGGCTGCTCCTTGGAGAGAGGGGTGTCCCTGGGCTGCAGCTCCATCACAGGGGCTGGAGACACTGTCTGCTGGAAAACCCTGAGCTGGGGGCTAAGGTATGAAAGCTGAGGGATCTGAAGTGAGTACCACAGCACTTTGAGTGCCTTTAAAGTGAAACATAAGTCTTCTAAAACCTAGAGCTTCAGTGTGGTCTGCTGCTGCCTTAACAGCCCTGCCATGGCCATTCCCTTCCTTTTGATCAGTTCCTTCACAAGCTGGGTACTCCCCTGGCATCCCACATTCCCCAGCATATTCAGGTGCTCCTGCCTGGTACCCCACATGCCCTGTGCCATGGTTGCTCCCACCTGTACATGGCTGGAGGAGCTTGGCAATGATGAGCCCACAGTGCAGTGCACACATTCGCTGATGTTTTGGGGCCACCATGTGCTGGCAGATCTGCCTGTCTCCTGGCTGGAGTCAGCACAGCTCAGGAATCCTCTAGAGACTGGGACATTCTTTGGCTCTTCTACATGCACCCAAGACATGCTCTTTTCTGAAGACCTTAATCTGTTTTGAGTAGCAGGTGACTTTCTGTGTGAAAACGCTGGATCCAGTACTGGTAGGTTTCTAGAAATATCTGAGATGTAGCTGTGTCAAAGGGAGAATGCAAAAACTGCTAGGAAGGATAATGATACTAATTTGGGCTAAAGTGTAAAAAACATTGAGTCAACCAAAGAGCTTTAAATTCAGTTTTTTTGCTCAAATGATATATGTAGGTCTTAAAGGACTAATCCTAAAAACATGATCCTTGTGCAGTGTTGTCCTCTCCTGGCATGGCATGGAAGCTGTGTTCATCTGGATAGGCAGAGGAGACGGGGGCACTCCTGCTCAGGAGTCCTCAGGGTTCTTTACAATAGATATAATATATCTTTAGATATAATCTGTTCTGAGGAGTTTTCTACCCTGCTGCTGGCTCAGCCAGTTCCTGCCTGGCTTGGGAGATGATGGGGTGTGGATGTGGACATGGCAGCATGGCTGGGCAAAGCTTTCAGTTATGGTGTGCCTGGCCCTGCACGTTACACCAACTTTTGCAACTAGAGGATCTCTTTGATTTTCTGGGAATGACACAAGGTTAGGAGTCACTGAACCCTCATCCTTTGCAAACTGAATCCATCTGGGTGTCTCAGGCCAGGCACAAAGTCACTGCTGGAGATCTTGTCTCTTTTCTGCTGGCTCCCAGTGTATTTCTGCTCTCTGTGTAGCCTTCACCAATGCAGTCTTTCTGCAATTAGCCACTGCCAGCATTAGCAGAAGAGAAGTCAGCAACACCCATCAAGTGCTGACATGGATCTTTGTCCAGCTCAAGGCAGGCAGCTTCTGTGGCAGAACCTGGGGCGTGTGATGGCAAAGAGAGGGAAGGTTTGGGGTTGTGGTGTCACTTCGTCTGACGAAGGTGAGAGCAAGATTTCAGGTTTTGTTTTCCCCTCCCTTCTCCTTGCCCCTCTGATCACCCATTGCAATTAGATCGGGTGAAATCAGACACTCAGCTGGAGGCTCCAGCTCTGTAACTCACCTGGGGTGGCTGAGAAGCACTGGGTGCTGGACGGCTCTGACCGGGATTGAGTGGAGGCAGCAGCAGAGGACGAGGTCACTTGCTGGAAAGAGACCAGGAGAAATCCCACTTGATGGGAGTGGGGCAGCCCCCAGACCTAGTTCATTTTAAAAGCACTCCAAAGTCTTTATCTCTTCTGTCTCCTCTATGGGATGGCTTTAAACAGCTGTCAGAAAGCTCAGGTTTGTCTATGTGTCCGGGAGCTGTGGTCTGGACCCAGGCACTCCAGGGTGGATGAGCAGTAGACTGAAGACAATGTGTCTTCAGCTCTGTGTGTTTATGAAATCCCAAATGTGTCTATTTATAATATAATGGGTGAAAACGTGTTCGCTTGAAAGTCCAAGGGCTTTTCTTATTCTCTCCATCAAAGGCAAGTGAAGAAGTTGACAGAATAGAGTGTGGTTAAAGCAGCAGCCTTGATGTTTTTCCCCTGAGCCTGCTTTTGAGTTTCCTGACCTTTCCTTCTCTGCAGTCAGTCAGGAAATACTTTCCATTGTAACTAATCTAGTCCCAGTTCCATCTTTAAAGGTTGGACTTGGTGCATGAATGTACTCCCCAACTGAGTTTCAAGCAGACCTTCAGTGTGATCAAGATGGTGGCAAGAAGAAATAAGCCTGAAATTGAGCTAGTGTTGGATACGGTTTCATCCACAGCTGATGCAAGGAGGGCCCTGTTGCTTGGTACATCGGGTAATCCAGTAAACTTGTGCTAGTCCTTCTGGATATAGGAGAAGTTTCTCTGCTTGTCTCTTCTTGAGCTGGCAGTGTGTTACATGGAATGGACACCCATTCTTCCCACTGGTGGTAAAGTCTCTTCATCTGGAGCCCAAACCAGTCTGCTCTTCCATGGGACTCCTTAGAGCTAATTGGGCTGACATTTCTGGCTGTCAGCATCTCCAGTGTTCATTTCTCTCTGCTCCCCCCTCATGTCCCTGTTACCCAGCCCTGCTTCCTCTGAGAGTTTGTCTAAGTGGTTGTGTGGAGAGACGGCAGCAGCTCTGAGCATTAGGAAGCTTTGAAGGTGATATGCCCTGATGCTCTCAGGACTTCTCCTTGGTGCCTTGCCATGGAGATTTGTGGGTTTCTGCCTGGCTGTTATTCCCCAGGAGTGGATACAGCTGTGCTGTGCTTTCACTGCCTCCAAACTTGTTTGGCTCCAGTGTGCTTGTGCTTGGAACCAGTTGCCTGACCTTTGGCTCCAAAGGAATTACTGTAGGCCTGGGCTTCTGAGCGCAAATCCTCCCTCTTGCCCGTGACAACAGCACAAGGGCAGGGTGCCTGTGCCTAAGTCCTGCCTTGGGGTGAGAGCTGTCTGCAGCACACAGCTTCCTCCCCAGCCCCAGAGTCTCCCCTGCTGCAGCAAGTCCAGTTTGGCCCCATGGAGAGCACAAGACTCCTTCCTATAGAGAGTTGTAACCACATCATGGCTGGCAAACATGCACTGCTGAGGTCTCTGTGATGGAGCTGAGCCTGCTCTGTGTCTTTTGTGAGGTTTGGGCAGTCTGAGTCTGCAGTGACTCAAAAACCAGAGTTCTGAGTGGCTCTGCCAGGCGAGTGCAGGCAAACTCTGATGTAGTTATGGACCACAGTCCATGACCTTCCTGCTGTTGGGCTGGTGAGTAGAGGGGACTGTGCCCTTGCAGCCCTGCTCACCCCACACAGAGCCCGGATGTAGCTGCAGGAAGTAGCTCTGAGCTAATCTGCCTTGTAGTGGACCTATATGACTGACCTGTTATCCATTACTCTGCAATGGGAGGTGGGAATTGCAGGGGTCAGGGGTTGTTGGAAATAGGATCATATCTTAAACTATGGCAGCAAAATCACTGGTGCTTGTCCATCAAAGACCTGAGAGTCTGGAATGCAGTTTGGGTAGTGCCTGCAGAATGGTGCCTCAAACCCAGAGTGGGGGCACTGGCCTGGAGGGAGAGTCTCTCTGCCGCAGGGGATTCTGGAGTTCTCAGTGTTTGTAGGGTGAAGCTCTTCAAAGAGATCAGCTCCAGCAAGGAGAGTGGTGAGGGAGAAAGCTGCTGACATAGATGTGCTGCTTCTGCTCATGCTCCAGGCCTGAATTTCAGTAAGAAAAAGACTCTGTCTGAAGGGAAGGGGATGGGGTTATAAAGTGCTGCTGGCCTGAGAAGCCTGATTGGAATGTGGTGGGGGGAGACATGGGGCTGATCTTCTGCCTTTGTCTGAGCTGAGTGGCCCTGAACTCAGTCTCCTGACCCTGCGGGCAGGATGTGGCTCTGGCTGTGCATGTAAGGTGGAAATGTCTCCTGAATTCACCTCTCTTTATCTCCCCTCCTGCAGTGCCTGGAGAAGTTTCCTGTGATCCAGCACTTTAAGTTCGGCAGCCTGCTCCCCATCCAGCCTGTGACGTCTTAAGGAGACCTCAGGAGGAGTCGAGGCAGTGGAGGCACAGCGCGGCGCTCTTCCTCCTCCCCTCACCCCCTCCTCACCACCCAGTCCATCCATTCCTGCACATCCTCATTGGCAACCACAGACCCAAGCACTCGCAGGCCTGGCACGGGAGATGGGAACTGGAGCAGCTCCTCCTGCACGTCCTCCCCCTGGGGACGTCTCGCCAGCGGCCGAGCCGGGGCTGTGCTGCTCCGCCGTGCCGCGTCTGCGCGACTGCCAAGCATGGGGATGGGTTTGAGCAGGGGCTGTCCTGCAGCAAAGGCCCTCTGCTTTGCTTCCCGAGAGAAGGGGGTGTGGAGGGGAGGAAGGCACGTGTGTATGCGTTGGGCAGTGGTAACTGCAATTTCCCTTTTGAATTTCATTGGAGTTTCCTGTTGCTGTTTGCTTTGGGAAACCACTGCACGGGGTGAGGTGTGAGCCTGTGCGTGTCTGTATCAGCCAGCTCTGCCTGCACAGGAGGTCTGAAACGGGAAAAGGGAATTGTAGGGAATGTCTGTGGTTTGTGGAAGCCCAAGGTACCTTCTCCGTTTTTCTGGGTAAGGAAAGCGCCCTCCCTCCACCTCTTGTGCAAGGTTTCCTGGGTCTTCCTTTCCCACTAGCACCTCTTCTCTCGGGTGAAGCTGGGAACCTTCTGGGCTATGGGGGTCTGAGCTGGCTCTGGAGCTGGAGACAAGGTCCCTGGAGGGACCCAGCTCTGTGGGAACAGCTATGCAAAGACACTGCTCAGGCTCCCTCTTAACTGGCACAAACCCTGACACATTCACACACATCCATAACTGGGTCCAACCTGCCCTCGGCACTCCCTGTGCTTTGCTGCCCTGGGGCTGGGCTGGCCTCAGTGGCACAGGGTGACCGTGGTTGCTCCTGCTTGGTCATAAATTGTAGTGACAGCCCCATAGCAAAGGGACTTCTCCACGAAGCAGCACGATCCCCAGCTCTTCGAGGGGGACATCCCTGGAGCACAGGCAGCATGAGGGGGCAGCATGCAGCTTCTCATGCATTTATATACTCGCACTGGAAACAAAAAGCATAAACAGCCGAGGACAGCAGGGTATACCTGGAGAAAGCTCTTTCCCTTTGTCCTTCCTTGCTGGTGTTGCTGTGCTGGACCTCAGGAAGAGGGACCATGCTTGCAGAGCCACCAGCAGCAGTGTGTTGAAGGCAGGTGGTCTGGATCACGCCAGCAGCATCACTGGAGGGCAGAAAGGGCTGGTGCTGGTTTTGAGATGAGCTGCCTGTCCATAGGTCTTGACCAGGGTGGTGCACAGCTTTGCAGCTGCAGTGGAGATGTTTCTTCTTGGGGTTCCCACGCTGGGTGTGGCAGGGACAGGGCTTTGGACTCGTGTTTGCTGGGGATCAGGAGCAGCAGGAATCCTTCCTCTGGCATTCCTGCAGACCATGGAGGGACTGCCCCCAGGCAGGCTGCTCAGCTTTTGCTGCTGCACTGCTTTACTGCTGGGGTGGGGGGAAGAAACCTGGTTGTGATTTTTTTTTTTTTTCGTTATTTTTAACAGATCTACTCATTCCATCTTAAAAAGGTTCTTGCAGGCACTCAGGGGAAGGAGAGTAAGAAAAGAGTGTTAAGAGATGTTGAAATGTCCACAGAGCTGAAGCAGAGCTTTCTGGCACTGCAGCTTTCCTGTCTGCTCCTGGCTTTGCCCTGGGCAGGGGGTGGGGGACAAGGAGCCTTTGACCTGCCTGAAACAACTCTATAAACTTGTATTTTAAATGAAGATGGAAGACTGGGCTTAAGTCTTGTTTTACTCCTAAGTGGGATGTGTTTTGTCTTGACTTTCCAAATGGATCCACTCCTGGAATGTTGCTGGAGATCTGTGTGCTAATTCAGACTTGATGAGTCCTTCTTCAGTGGAGCAGCCCGTGCCTGGAGCAGAGACTCACGGTGTCTCCACCTGTGTCCCCTCACGTTGCTGTGTCTTTTGGCAGGTGTCCCCATGCTTTAAATGACTGTGCAGCATCTGGCCAGCAACGGCTGAGCAAAAGTGTCTGGTTTTCTTCATCTGCCCAAGGGTCGGGAAAACATCTCTTCAGGTCGTCTTGTGGAAATGGGGCTTCCATGCAAAAGGATGGGTGGAAATTCTGACATTGATACATGGGAAGGACTACAGGAATGTGGAATACAGCACCAAAATAGGGTGGAGAGGTGCTTCCTTCCCCTGCAGCTGCAGCACTGCTCCCTGGGACAGTGTCCCTGGGCTTGGGACCTGAGGAGGCGGTGGGAGGAGGCTCATGCACAGCTCTGTGTTTGTTGCTTGCCCGAGTCTGCACATCTGTCCTGCTGGGGATTTTGGGATGTCAATTCTCATTTTAGTCTTATCAGCCCGCTTGGGATGTGCCCCCGTCACATGGCAGCCACTTGCTTTGCCTCCCTCCTGCTCCCAGTGACATCCCCCACGGGCTCAGCTCCTCTGCCCACGTATGTGGCAGCACCCAGGGCTGCTCTGTGTCTGAAGCAGCACTTCCCACCTCCCCCTGTGTTGTAGGTTTAATTAAAGTTTCTGTGTTTTGCACTGGTGACTGTGTGCATCTCTCTCAGACTGGGTTTGCTCCTGCTTTGGGAGCAGAGCCAGCAAAGCCAATGGCCGGAGCCTTTGGCAGAGGGAAGAGGCCTTGTGGAGGCACTTGCCATGTCGATGGTTGACCTCGTGCTTGCACCAAAATTGATTCATTGTTTAACGGCATGATCAAGTACATCCGGCCTGTCTTTGTGTCCTTCCAAGGTGTCTTTCTGTTGTATCATATGGTTTATTTGTTGTGTCCACCCCCCATCACAGCTGGGATTTGGCAGGTAGGTGATGTGCGAAGCCTGATCCCAGGCCAGCAAATACTTCTTGAAGATCAGAGACTCTCATAACCAAAGGATGTTTGAGCCTTGTTTCTGAGGCAGGGTGAGAACTGGAACCTTTTTCTTCAGATGTTTTTCCTGTCCTGCTGTAGGAGCTGACTCAGGACTTCCAGCATCACTGTAGTTCAGCAGCTTTGTTGGACTTATAATAGACCCGGATTAAATTAAACCTGGACCTTCTCACGAGTGGTTGGAGGTAGCGTAGCTGTGCTTAGCAAGTGCTCCTTTTCTTATCTCTGGGTTACATCTTCTCCATCAACACAGGCCAACTGTGTGAGCACGTGTTGCTAAAAGCGGCAACAGTGTGGAGGGGTGGATGGTGAGCAGAAATGTCATCCTGGATCACAAATGTTTTCTTTGAAGGCACTTGAATTTGTCTTGAACGTGTCCCTTGGCGAACATGATGTGCAGTGAAGGGTAAGCAGACATAGCGTGGGTTTCTGGCCATCTTCCCCGTCAGCCCACTGACCAAGCCATTTTTTTAAATTCAGTTTTCAGAGCTGGATCTTTGGGGTTGCCATACGTAGGCCAGTTCGTGTTACTGTTTAACAGCTGTTGCCTTTGCATGGGATGCGTTTAGAAGATCGCTGTCAGCCTTGCCCTGTCTCTTCCTTCACAGCCCTCCTTTATGAATGATCGCTTGTGGCAGCCAGTGGTGAAGTAAGAGTTGAGTGAAGCAGCCTCATGTGGAGATAGAAGTTACAGAATGAAAAATAGAACTAGTTGATGTTATTGTTGCTGTATTAACTTGTCCCTGGTGTGTGGCTCAGTTCCACTGTGCAGTGCTGGGATCCTGCGAGTGAATAAACAAAGCAGCCCCCACAGCAGGACCTGTAAAATCTGAGTGGGCACTTGCCAAGATGAAGATGCTCTTTGTACCCCAAGGACCCGGTGCTGAACCACACAAGAGCCCTGGACTCTGCACTGTGTCCGTGCAACTGCACTGGCTTCCTGAGAGAGGGAAGGAGGCAGAAATGGGTCGGAGAAGGTGAAACTGGTTGTTAATGATAACTGCTAAAGTAACCTGAACTCTCCCACTCTCTCTAACCTGAACACACTGCCAGCATGCTGGTGGAAGCCTTGTACGGTTGAGAAGCTCACAAGAATCTTCTTGCTGCTTCAACAAGGACTCTCCTGGCTCAGATGTAGAATTTAACAGGGCTTTTGGAGGTCATTTCATGCTCTAACAGCCAAGAGGAGATATCTTCATTCTTTAACTTTGCTTCCCCTTTGGTGGATGAGCACTCTTCCCATTGACATTGGAGAAACGCCTTGAACATCCCGGGGACACGCAGGATCTTGTAAAATTGTGCCAAACTTCAAACTAGGATAAGCCAACTTGCAAAAGGGCTGTCTCCACATCAGATTCAGTGAGGGCTGAACTGTGACGGGCATCATCAGCTTGGAGATAGGCTCGTTCTGAGGAGCAGAAGGCTGTGAGCAGGTTTTGGAGGTTAGAAAAGGCCTTTCAGGGGGTGGAGTGGTTGCTTCTGCTTGCTGTAAAAAGCCTAGGCTTGGGAATGTCTACATGGGCCGGCTCTACGCAGGGCATTAATGCAGTTGTCGCTAAAATTGGAACGAGTCCCTCCCCATGTTCCTAGTTGCAACTGTAACACGGATAATAAATAACATCGAAATCCTGGGTTAGAATTTGGGCTCCTTAATGCTCCGTGTGGTCACACCCATGGAAACAAAAAATCCTCAGGGGGGGGTCCTGTAGGAGTGGTCCTGCAGGGCCCCGACCCAACAGGAACCAAGGTGTGAGGTTAAGTCCTCCTGAGCACATTTTCCTTCCTTTTAGAAAGTAGATTAAGGTTTTGCTGACCCTATAAATGGAGGAAGGAGAGAAAGCAGAGGATCAGTTCTTTATTGCTTCTGTGTTTTAAGGCACCTGGGAGAGAGAAACCCAAGCAGACTGCACTGCACAAGTCAAGGTACCCAGATTTTCCATTTGGACATGAATTCCTCCCAGTTTTGTGTGTGGAAATGGGGTTTTTTTCTGAGATGGTGACGTATGTGATGCTGGATACCAGCACCGTGCTCCGACAGCTGTTGGGTAGGCACAACACTTGGGGCTTCAAGTGCTGATGCTGCTAAAGGATATCTGTGTTGTACTGTGGCTAAAAGAGCAAAGCATGACAATATTCCTAAGAGTTTATGTGTCCTATGATGATACAAACTCTAGAAAAATGACTGGTGTGGTGGTTAGAAATGCCATCTAGAGTGTAAGATACCAGAGTGTATTCTTTTGTCAGGTACTGACTGATCACTGGAAGTGACTGCTCTGCAGAGGGCCTTACTTTTCCATGTTTAGAGCATATACCTTTAAAAATACTAGTTTAGGTATTACCTTGTAGACGAGAATAAAACTTACAAAAAGGCTGTTACAGAGATCATCAACTCTCTATTAGATAGCTTGGAATATGCTCCACTAGCACCAGAGTTTAGTCTTCTCCAAATTACTGTAGAGGATTTGACTGTATCTTGCTGATCCATCCACATTTTAATTTCCTCTGCACGGATACATATTGCAGGATGCTGGAAATCCCCAAGCCCACTGGAGCTGCAAGACTGGATGTTTCATCCTGTAACACCAATAAAATGTTAATGCATACTAATAGCAACAGCAAAGGGGTTTATGGAGCGAGCTAGGAAGTACTTTATAATTGGTAGGGTATCTGTGTCACAGAGAATTTGGGGTTAGAGTCATCAAGTATTGCACTTTGTCAACACAGGAAAAGAAAAACCCTCAAATATACCTCAAACCTAGTAATTTTTATAATTAAAGGGGAAAGATGGGAGATGAATCCCTGGGGAGAGAGTCAAACATAAATTTCACATACATGAGAGAGCTGCCTCTGGTTGGGATGGGTTCGGGATCTGTGGGTTCAGTTGCCTGCTCTACATGGAGCCCCGCTGTGACCTTACCTGAAGACACTGTCTCCCTTTCCCACCTGGAGACCAAGGATAAAAACATGGTCCTGCTGTACAAACCCAGTGAATCTGGGCATGAGGTGACAGAATACATCAGTAAGATGAAATCCAGGGAGCTGGGCATGGGTTGGCTTTCAGCAGCTTGTTGTGTATCCCCTCTGCACAGCCTGGTGGTGTGGTCCTATTTACTGCAACCTGAGGTACCAAAACCAAGGAAAATTTGAAACTGGGGTCAGAGGGACCAGGTTTCCTCTCTCTTGCAGCATTTTCATCTGCCAGTCTTTGGTTGCACCCCTTATCCTGCCTATCCCAAACACTCGTCTGGGTGCTCTGGTCACTGCCTGTTGTTGTGGTGAGGATCATGGGATAAAGAAAGGAGATCACACCCTATCCAGAGCACTGTGTGGGAATTGCTGATCCGCCCTGGCTGGCACTTGGCTCCCCTTCTACTCCTCCCACCGCGTTGAAGCATGTGGTCTCCCTGATGCATAGGCAGAGGGGGAAGAGCCTGCTTGTTTTAATAGATGTGCTCCAAAACCTGAGGATTTTCCAGAGTCAACAGATCCCAAGCCCAGGTTTAAGCTGGAGGCACTGCCTGACCCTGCAGGCACCGGTGGGCCAAGCTGAAGGAGCTCTGGATGTAAGTGCTCCTGAAACAACCTAAGGCTGAATTAATCCAGTGGTAACTCCATGGGGAGAAACTGGAGGCTCAATCCTCCCCCTCATCTCTCACGTGACTGAGCCGAGGTCACAGCGCCACGGAGCCTGGGGTTTCCATGTCCCGGCTTCTGGGGCTTTTCAGCCATGTCCTTGCCTTCTAGTTCACGTGGGAGTGGGAGAGCTGGGATGCTCATGGTGCTGTGGGGACTGCAAGCTGGGGGGAGGTGGGTGATGGAAGAGAGCAGGACAGAGCGTGGATGTGGGGGTTCTCCTCTGGCCCTGAGAGTTCCCCAGACACCCTGGGTGCTGCTTTACCCCTGCCCAGGGTCATCCCACATCCCAGCCTGAGTCCTGCTGGGAGCTGTGTGCAGAGCTTTCCCTTGCCTCACACCAGCACAGGGCTGGTGAGGGTGAAGCCTGTCCCTTCGCACGTATTTTGGGCTGCTGTTTGCTCTCCAGCACCAAAGCAAACAGAAGGGTGGGTTTCTGGAATGCTCTTCCCTGAGCTGTGCATCCAACCAGCCCTGGCTCTCTGCTGCGGGGGGAGTTCATCCGAATATCCCCAAATCCTGAGCACTCTCTGCCAGGCGGGCAGCACTGGGCTGTGCTGGCAGCCGTGAGAGGAGGAGGAGGAGGAGGAGGAGGAGGAGGAGGAAAAGGAGGAGGAAAAGGAGGAGGAAAAGGAGGAGGAGGAGTGGGCATGGGCAATGGTTGGTGTTTTGTTCATCTTCACCAGGGAGAAGAGGAGAAACAAAAGCAGGAGCAGCGCAGGGCACCGGGCTGGCTGGGCGAGGAGGAGACAAAAATAATTGTGCAGGATTTCATCGGGGAGCTTGAAAAAGGGTGATTTTGTGAGCAAATAGTCACCTCCCAGCACAGAACTTCCCTGTCTCCAATTTCAAAATTCCATTCACATCAACATCCACTTTCATGTTGCAAAACCTGGGGAAAAAGGAGGGGAAAAAATGCAGCTTCACACGTTTCAATGCAAAAGTCTCATTTTGGTGAAGAAAAGAGAGAGAAAGCACAGCTTTGGGGGTTGTTTATTAGAAATCAAACTCCCAGAATGGCAGTGTGGAAACAATCAGGGACCTGAGGCAGGTGGAGTTGCCCCAGAACTGCTCCTGTCTCTTGGGGTTGAGCTCAGTGGGGCCATGAAGTTGCTGCTGGAGCTTCCCACATGGAAGATGGGAGCAGGGGCACAGTGCAGATGCCATGCTCTGGAACGTAGGCGTCCTCATGAGTTTGGGACAACAGGTATGGAGGGAAAACACATGTATCTGGCCCGATGGGGGACCCGCCAGCCAGGCAAGAAGGAGCAGCTTCAGTCCCAGAAAAGGGAGGAGGATTGCAGGGAGCAGGAATGGTCCACAGCAGCATCATGGATGTGGGAGTTCCCCAGGAAAAACCCTTTTACCTCCTCTGGGCAGAAGCACAGATGGGGTTAATGCTCAGTCTCGTTCCCTGCAGGTGTGGGGCAGGTGATTCTGCTCAGCTGGACCAGTCATGGGGCCAGGAGTGAGAATAAGAGCAGGCTTTGGTGGGGGCTTCTCCCCTCTGTGCTCTGCTCCTTTATCTGTAGGACCTAGAGTCAGTCAGTGTTTTCCCTGAGGAAAAGGAGCCAGGGCAGCTCTGCCTGTCCTCTGTCTATGGGCCTGCCCATCTCCTTCACTCCATGCCAATCTCCATGTGCTGTTAGGCATTGGCTGAGGTCTTGGATGAAGCTCCTGCCTGCCTGGCAGGAGAAATCCCTGGCAGTGACTCTGCTGGAAATGTCTTTTGCCCTGAGGAGCAGCTGGAGAAGTCCTCAGCTTCCAAGGGTCTTGGTCAGCAGTGCTGCAACGCAGCCCCAGGTCCCTCTGCAGGTGAACAGGACTGCCACTGGCAGCACAGCCCCCTTGCCCAGGACCAGCAGTGACACCAGGAGAGCCAGTGCCTGGGAGAGCAGGTGAGCCCACCGCTGGCTTATGGATTTTGCTTGGCTGAGCTGTGTAAGTCCCAATGTGGAGCAGTTAGCAGCTGGTTTTCCACATTTCCCAGCTTGTGGTGGCAGCAGGTCCTTTTCTGCAGACCCCTCATTGTGTTTCTGTGATGGAAAGGTGGCTGAGGGGGTCTGTGCACCCCAGCTTTGCTGCAGAGCTCTGCCCAGCTTGTGTCTCTGGGATGCCAGTAAACCCCCAAATCATTTGGCGTCAGTGTGTTCTGAATGCTGAGGGAGGATTTTTGCTTCTGCTGTACAACCGAGCTCCTCGTGCATTGATGGTGGTGGCAGAGTGTTGCTGAGATGGCTGCTCTGTTCTTAGTGGCTGCTGCTTCTGTGTAAAGTGCTTTTTACTCTAATTTTTCTATTGTGCTGTTTTTGCTGTTCAATGTGAAGGACAGCAGTTTCTGCCACACAACAGCCTTCTCTTAACTTTCCCACTAAGTGCTGGTAAATCCAGGGCAGGCTTAACTCAAGGCGTAACATTAATCATCAAATCTATAAACAGGATATAGAAAGGCCAAGTGTGAATAATTACTGCTCAGGTGCTAATTACCCAGGCCCAGACCAAACCCAACATATTAAACAGACCGCTAACAGCAGCGGCCTCGCAACCACATTCCTGGGTCCCCCATTGCTCTCCTACTGCTCTCTCTGCAGGGGACTCCTACAAACATCTGCTAACACGTGCAGATCCCAAAATATTCTTCTGCTCATTTGCGTTTAAGCTGGGGAGATGAGATGGGCAGGATCTGACTCAAAATCAACAGATGGAAGGAAGGACAGATAGATCCTGCGCCGGGTTCTGCAGAGCACAAAGTTGCTCTTCTGGGGATGGGCTGCTGGGACTGGATATGGGCTTGTTCTTGACACTTGTGGTTTAGGAGGACATGGAGCTGCTCCAGCTGTGGGTCAGCACCTGGGAATTGGTGCTTGGCCCATGGTGTGCGGGTGGGTTTTCCTTGGGTGGGTGCCCAACCTCCCCCAGGAGCTGGGCGTGAGCTGGGCTGGCAGTCTGGGAGATGAGAGGGTCAGTTCTCCATCACTATGTCCATCCTTGTTCCTCCTGGTGCGGACAGACCTGTTGGATGTGCAGTGACATCTTCCTCCAGGCTGAGCTGCTTCAGTGCCATGAGGACTTGGCTGAACGGCTGGCTTTGGCACTGGGCTTGATCTATGACTCCCTAATGCCAGACCTGAGCCCTCCAAGTGCCTGTGGGATGTTGGTGGTGCAGGGCAGAGCCCTGTGACCGGTGGGTGCTGGGTTTGTGCTGACACTCTCTGCTGTTGGTGAGCCCAGCCCAGCCCTGCAGCCACCTCTGCAACTGCCGCTGGGTCAGGGAAATCAAGCGAGATCCTGAGTTCTACAGGCAGCTGCCAGGTGCCTTCTGCCCTTCCTGCCCGCTCTACTGAGGGAGGCTCTCGGGAAAAGCGGGGTGGGCACAGGTGATGCTCCAGTCTCGGGTTGAATTTCTGCCTCTGTTACTGGAGGCAGCATCTCTGCCCGGGGTAGGGTGACTCTTCCCCCAGACCAACGGGGTTCAATGTGGTGACACTGAGGACACCACAAGCACAGGATCTGCTTGTGGAGAGCATTTTGCACTGGGAAGGGAAAGCCACAGCTGTCTCGCAGCTGGCAGAGCGAGCAGTGTGTGCACAGAGCCGGCTCCCTCTGCCGTGGCACGGTGCAGGACTCCCCTGGCTCCCCTCACTCTCCCCATCTCCCACCTCCCGCGGTTCTGTGCCAGCCACACTCCACCTGTCCCTTCCAGAGGACCGCTCTGTGCCTTGTTCCCGCTCCAGGGCTGCTGGGCACAAAATGCTGGCCATGCCTGTTCACCCTCAACCGGGAGAACACTAAGGGGAGAGAGGATATGGAAGGATTTTTAGGGTCAAACTCTTTAGCATCAGCTAAAGGTCGGGCAGTCCTGGGGCACGTTGGACCGCGCGGAGGGCAGAGCTGGCGTGGGGGCAGGCGCCGACGTGAGAGCAGTGCTCACAGCTGGGCTGGGGGTGCGGCGGTGGCAGTTCCCTCAGATTTTGGGTCCTCCACCCCGCTCCAGCCCATCTGTTCTGCATCTCTCACCGGAGCCAGGGACCGGAGGGGTGGGGGGCGAGGTGGTGGGTGCCTACCGGGGTGTTGGGGGGGGCGCAGCCCCCTTCCCCGCAGCACCCAGGGAGTTCAGCCGACTTGTGAAGGGATCAAAACATTTTGTGCCTGGAAGACGAGGAGCGTGTGCGAGAGTGAGGATGGGCTTGTGTTGGGGGGTGCAACCTTCCTCTGTCACCTCCCTTCTAGCCTGAATGCTTCTGCCATCATGATTAATTTATCAGGTACTTATGAATATGCAGATGAGACTCCGGTTTCCAGGCTCTGCTTTCAGGAGAGGCTGTGATGGGCTTTCTGCTGCTGCCGCCTTCGTAAGAAGAGAAATGTCATGTACCAGCGTTTAAAATAAATAAATAACTGCGCCACCGAGAGCGTGTGAGTCTTCGCGGCTCCGCGGAGCTGTGGGATCTCCTCGTTCCTCAGTGACAGGGATTTTTGAGTGTCCCTGTGGCATATGCACCCTGACTCCCCCTCCCCGTGTGTGTACCGGTGATGCGGAGGCGTCTTTGCCAATTCCAGCCTTTGAAACCTCGACTGAAGCCCTAGAAACTTCCACTGTGAAGGCGGGCGAGAGGCTGGCTCCCCCCGGGAGAGGGGAGATTTGGAGAGATAGGGTGCGCCTGGGGTGGTGGACTCCTGCAGGAACGGGGATTTCTCCTGCTGATGGCCCCTTTATCCCTGGAAACCCCGAGGTCTGGGAGATGGGGAGCGGTTTGGGAGGGTGATGAATGTGTGCATGTGGCTGTTGGGCTAAAGCGAGGTCTCCCCTGTCTGGCTGGGCTGCCTGGAGCAGGAGCTGTGGGAAAAGGATTTGGGTTTAAGATTCAGCAGCCGGCTGCGCTGACCTGTAGGCGTCCGCAGAAGCACCTGGGTTTTAAAACTTCCCCCAAATACTGTGTGCAGCAGCCAGGGCTATGGATGCAGGAGCTGCTGCTTCTGCTAATCCCACTGCCGGGGCCCCTCTCCAGCCGCCTCCGTGCCAGGGGAGCCTCGACTCCCTGGGCAAGGGAGCGGGATGGAGCCAGTGGAGGCCCCGGGGGTCCCGGCCCAAGGGGCCGAGGCAGGGAGGGGGTTTCTCCACGGCCCCGTGGGTTAATTTCCCCTGGTCAAAGCATCCAGCTCTAGTTTCGCAGAGCGCCAGTGAGCTCAGCAGTGCTCCCGCAGTGCCTCTGCGCCTGGGCGGGGGGTTACAGGGCTTATATTTTCAATTATAATTTTTTTTGAGGGGAGGCTATTTGGAGGATCAGCAGGGGAGGGGAGCGGCGCGCAGCCCTGCGGCGTCCTGAGCGGGACAGGGCTGCCCGGGGGCAGCAGCACCGGGGGCTGGGGACAACGCGGCCTCCCCTGCCCCTTCCTCTGCCCCACGGTGGGGTCGGGGCCACCCCCTCCTTGCCCGTTCCCCCGGCCCCGCGCGGCGCTGCGGGTCCCCCGGTGAGCGCCAGGGGGCGCTGCGGGCGCGAAGCGGGCGCGGGGCGCGGAGCGGGGGCGCAGCCGGGCAGGGGGCTCCGCGCTCCGGCTCCTCTGCGGCTGAGACCCCCCACCGCAACCCTTCCCCGCTCCGCAATCCCATGATTTCGGTCTCTCGGCCCGGGAGGAGGGACGGTTGCGCTCCCGCGGTGATGCGCGAGGNGTGCGGGGGCAGAGGGACGGCTCTATCTGCGGGATTTGCGCTGCATGCTAGAAACTGCGAGTTATGCGCAGGGTTAAAAGAAATAATAATTCTCCCCTCCTGAGGTGGCCGGGGGTTGTTGAGGGGGTGCGGAGGGGCCCCGGCTCGATCCTGTGGGGTAAAGGAGGTGAGGAGAAAAATACACACACAAAAAGGGGGAAAAAAGCAAAACCCGCCCGCACCACCCAGCGGCCCAGCGCGGGGATAACAAACTCCAACTTAAAAAAACTTCCGAGCGCATCGGGGGGCGCGCAGGCGGCGGCGCTGCCCAGGTGCGGGTCGAGGCAGGGCCGGGGGGTCCTGGCTGCTCCCCCCGCCGCGGAGCGCGGGCAGGGGACCCGAGCCCCGGCCCCTTCCCCACCTGGGACTCGCTTTGCTCGGCACAGCCAGACCCAAGGGGGGGCTTTTGTTGCACCCTGGCAGCCGAGGGGGCTGCGGGTGTGTGTGTGGGGAGAGGGTGAATCGGGATGGGGTTGGGGAAGAGACAAAGGGGTCTTTCCGGGGCCGGGGGGATACGCGATGGGGGTGTCGGAGTTTCGGCAAAGGCTCCCCGGTGCAGAGGGGAAGCGGTGGCTCAGGAGAGGGGCTTCAGCGGGCTGCGGGGTGAAGGAAAGCAAGGGCACAGTAACTTTATAATCGACTTTTTATTAAGATTATAAATTTAAACAAATCTGAACAGTTTTACCCGGTGATATACAATTCCATATGCACAAAAATACAGGCTTACAAACAAAGAAAAAGGAGCAGAAAAAAAAGAAGACCCCAACAGACCGTTTGGCAAAGCATCCTCAGTTACACACAGCGCTGATACCGTGAAGTTGGGAGTGGGCAAAAAAAAAGAGGAGGGGACGACGACCAGAAAACCCACCTTTTTACAACAAAAGGTTTTTCTTTAAAAAAATAATGTAAAAAAAAAAAATAAAAATCAAGAGACTCTACAGGAGACAATCTCTTCACAAGACCAAACAATGCTGGTTTTATGATTGGGAGGGCTGAAACCAGAACAGTTAAACTTAAGAGGAAAAAAAAAATAAAGAGAGGGGGGAAAAAAGAAAGAAAGAAAAAAAAGAGTCAGACCCGACACACACACTGGAGACGTGAGTCGTGTTACACGGTTACCTGCGGCATCACAAGCACACACCGAGGCGGAGGCTCCGGACTGCAAGGGGTGGCTCGCCCCC
>VWZT01007996.1:0-11936 GCA_013397055.1 Pachycephala philippinensis | reverse complement strand
AAGGTAGTTTAGGATTTCTGTGTTGAAGCATTTAAGACAAATTTGCTTTTGAAATTTGTTTTAAACGTTACTCAGGGGGGCAGAAGAGTTGGTGTGGTTTCTTATAATGGTGTTTTCTGCCGTAGACTGGGGTTAATTTTCATATACGCTGTGACATAAATTAAAGTCCCGAAAGTGTTTGCCCGGTTTGTTGCATAACATCTTTTGTGGGACAAAGGGTAATCCTCTGCAACACAAACCTTACTGATGATTTTTAGAAAAGAGCTTTTTTATTTTAAGTAGCCTGAGTATCACCACTTCCTAAGAACAGATCATCTGTCTGCCCTCTTTGCATTGATACCAGTACCATAAGCATGCAATGCCTCATTGAACTTGAAAATTATAATTTTCTTAGAAAACCTGTGTGTACTAACTTAAAAAACTCGCGAATGCCAACTACTGTAGATAAACAGCACCATTGCAAAGCAATGGCTGTCACACGGGTGATGGCTTGGGCTAGTTGGTATGTCTTTTGTGTTTTTTTTTTGTTTTTTGTTTTTTGGTTTTTTTTGTTGTTGTTGTTGTTGTCATGTTGTTCTGGTGTTTGGTTTTTTGTTTGGCTGGTTTGTGGTTTTGTTTGGTTTTTTTTTCTNTAGAAAGATTCATATCACAGACCTGTGAAATAGTTGAGCTTCCAGTCATGGCACCAAATGCAAAATGATGTTATTATTTCAGACTCCACATGTGTCTAAAGCTTACTCTCACAGAAACAGTGTGGTTTTGCTTTCATACTGATGCCCTGTAAGTCTTTTTTCCACAAGTATAGTACAGATATTTGTTTGTTGGAGGCAGGGAGAGTTTTACCTGCTCAGTCCTTTTGAGTCTCAGGTGTCATAGGCCTTACCTCCTTAGGGGTTACCTAGGAGGACAGAGCAGGTGAAAAAAAGGGTGTTTGCATGTGGTTAAATAGTTATAAATTGATGTGTGCTCATGGAAAACAGTGTTTGACGAACAAACTGGCTTAACAAACTGTAGATCAGTGCTGCTGCCAAGAGAATTAGCCCTATTACAACCTGTCCTACATCAGACCTTTGCAGGCATGGGTAACTGGATGGTGAACTGGAAGGAATTTGTTCAGCTGAAAACAAACATTGTTTCCCCTCTGTCTTTGCAGAACAGTTTTTCAGCTGCAGTATTTTTCCAGGATAGTTCACTATGTACTCTACCTGTTCCAGAAGAAAGTTCAGGGGAAAGAGCTGGGGCAAGACAGAAGTGTGTCTCCTAGCAGCTCTGACTACTGAAGGTGTTGAGGCAGCTTAGGATTGGTGGGATATGGTGGCAGCAACAGGGATATGGTGGACAAATTAACCTTTGGAGTTTACTCTTTGATCTCTTCCGGAGCAAATCAAGTGCCACCTAGTCCTTCTCAGTGCTAAGTCAGCTAGGATGGCTTAAACTGCCCTTACAGTAGTTTTAATGCTTTCAGATTAATCTGTGGTGGAGCAGAGGAGGAGGATTTGTATGGTCTGTGCTGTTAATGTCCTCAGAAAGGGAGTGGTGAATTACACAGTGAATATTCCGCTGCTGGGACCAGGGTCATAAAGCAGTTTTTGAACATACTCTTGGTTACAAGCCTTCATGAAATTTTAAAACATCTTTCTCCTCAGCATGCCACTTGTTTCTTTCTTAATGATTTTGTTTGTTTTGCCACCACAGCTTCTGTTTACCTAGTGTATTTTATATTGTTTATGCTTGAGCTAGTGATTATGCTTTTCTTTAGGAACTTGTATGATACTAATATAGTTATAAGGGAGTCTCTCAGAGTTCCTTTCAAATGATTAAAATACTGTCAAAAATAAAGCACATTGGAATTTACGATGGGGCATATATATTGCAGGTTTTTTGTTAGCATTAGAAGAAGCAGCTGAGGTTCTGACTGTACCTTTGCAAAAAGAAAAATGATGGACAACAGGAGAGAAAATAAATCAGCTGTATAATTGGTATTTCTTAATACAGTAGTTGCTTTCTTGTTGCTGGATTAAGATTTTTCACTGGCTATTGTTTTTGACAGTAAAAAAGAAGAACTGAGGAGAAAACGAACTATGAAAGTATTGGTTATTGGCCTTGGAGGGTAAGTTATACAAAATTAAATTTCCTCTGCAGCTTAAGACTAGTCTTGTTCTCAGAATGATGTAATTTCTATTTCTGAATACATATTTTTTTGAAACTGGATTACAAACACAACATATAATTGTATAATTTTATAGCTTGTAACTCTTAAGAAATTGTTCTATGTCTGTTGCAGACCTCAGGTGCAGGTGTCTCTAGCATCTTTCTTGGCATTGCTTAACCTACTGTACTGATTGTTGAAAACTGTTGGAACATGCCAGAAAAATTCTAGAGGTGGAAAATATTTGATGTGACTAAAATTTGGGGAGAGTTATATTGTTTCTTTGCATATAACTTTACAGAAATGTATGTGTGAGCTTGTTTAAAATACTAGTTTTTGCCTTGGTGAACTTTTTACAATGTTTTCTAACAGTGTAACAAATGGAGGGAAAACAACGCTAGCAGAAAAACTTAAGAATATGCTTCCCAACTGTGACATAATCTCTCAAGATGACTTCTTTAAGGTAACAGTTTTAATGGATAAACTGATAGATAAAAGTAGGCCTGAGTGTATTTCAAGTCCTTTTTCAGTTCTCCTATTGACTGAACTTTTAAAATTGGTGCTGCTTAAAATATTGATAATTTCATAAGAATCACAAAATGACCACTGGGGTAATTGAAATTTAACCACTGAATATACTCAGCAAAAAGAAATTTACTGTCTTCTTTGCCACCCTTTTAAAATATTTTAAAGTAAGGAATGGGTGTATGATGGATGCATTTTTCAGGATTCTTTGTACTAATGAGTTTAATGATACTGTCTTAAGCCTACACCCATACAGCAATAAGTAGTTCTTTGTCTCCCGAGTCAAAACAGAAAAACAGCTTGTGTGTTGATGTTGGGGGTGTCTGTTAAGGAGGGTGAAGGAGCCCTTATTTCTTAAGTAAAGCTCTAATGAACTTAAGTCATATGATTTGGAGTGTTTGTTGTTCCAGATTAAATAAAGTTTTTGTAGTGTATTTTAGCAGTTGTTTACATCAGTTTAATGTTGACGATAAATTTAACTAATTGGATACAAAATTGTATAAACCTTATGTTTTTAACCGAAGAGTATATATCTCTCAGCGTGGTCATAAAAGCAATCTTGAAAAAATTAAATTTTTTTCCCCCTTCAGCCAGAGTCTGAAGTAGAAACAGATGAACGTGGATTTAAGCTATATGATGGTCAGTAACTCTGATGCACTTCTTTTGAACATTGTACTGAAATTGTTGTGCTGAGCTTCAACACTTCTTCTACCCCCCCCTCCCCCTTGGCTCTCTTCCCTGCTAAGCAAGGCAGTAAACAAGTGGTTCAGAGCAATTCTTTGCTCAGTTTCTTTCAGCTCACTGAGATCTGTAAGAAAACTGGCTTAACTAGTAAATAGCTCAAGTGAGTGCTTGACCTTTCCTCTTCTCTTTTGAATCTTTTTCTCTGTTTCTTCACTTGTGTCTGGTCTGGTAGCAAATGGTACTGTTCAGTGAAAAGTCTTGGCTTGCAGTACTGGCATAAGCTTAACCTCATCACTTTCTGTGTAATGGTGGCCTTTTTTATTTCACTTTTGCTAGTGAACTCATGGGGTATCACTACTGAGTTTTCCAAATCTGTCAAAACTTGGGTCTATCCTGAGAGCTTTATTTCATGTCAGATTTCACAAAAAGAACATATGTTTTTAAGTTCATGATTAATGCTGGTTCAGTTTATTCTTAGAGATGTCTAGGTCCAGGTCCACTTTAGGCCAATGTATTGTGTCAGGTCATACCTACTTGTAAACAGTTGCTTAGTTAGTAGCTAATCTCTGTTGATACTTTCTGATCACAAAAGGTATTGCTGAGAATATTGGTCAGACCCTTCAGTTGTACCTGAAAACTTGTGATTACCAGCTATGCAGTCTTTGGCTCCACTTCTAGACTTCATATAAATGGAATGTGAAACTGGAGGGGTAAACGGGACATCCTTATTCAAATATCCAGGTTTAATGCTGCTCTTAAAAGCTCTTTAAAAATGTGTTTGCTGTTATGGTATCCAAAAGCTGCCTTCTTTCCACCTTTCAGTACTTCCTCAGCATATTCTTGTGTGTCTGCAGACAAAACCAGGTGTTACATTGTGCTGTTCCGCTTTGTACGCCATGCTTCTTTAACTCTCTCTATGTCCACCTACTGAACCTTATAAAAATCCCAAGCAAAAAATGTTGAGCATCCACTCCCCCTCTCTGACAATTGACAGAAGGGTGGAGGTCTCAGGGTTAGTAAGTTTTTACAAGTTGTGTGGAAGCAGAGAGCAGTCCCCGAAGTTTCTGTCCAGAAGTGAAAAGCTGTGAATTCAGTTCAGACAATTTTAGGTGCCATAAAGTTTGGAGAGACTACACCCAACAGAAGTACCCCAATCCTGGTGCAAGCTTTGGTTTCAGGAAATCATCAGTTGCAAACACAGAACTACTGATAAAATCTTGGGGATAATCCTGTTCCCCTTCTTTTAAATTTGTATGTAGATTATTTGATTCTTACTGATTAACATAGGGGTACTTAAAAGTTCTTTTTTTTTTCTTTTATTCTTTGGTTTTAAGGGATGTTTAACCTTTTGTTTTCATCTAGTACTTGATGCCCTCTATATGGATGAAATGGTGACCAGTATTCGCAATTGGATTAAAAGCCCAGCAAGCTCAGGTGTTGTGACAGAAGAGCCACAGAATACATGTGACAATGTGAAAAATGTTTATATTTTGATTGTTGAAGGCTTTCTCCTTTACAATTATGAGTAAGCAGTAATATGTAACCTAGTAAATTAAAAGCTACCCTAAAATGGAAGAGGGAACTAAATATGTTATTATCTTAGGCCACTTAATGAACTATGGAATAGAAGATATTTTTTGACCCTTCCTTATGAAGAGTGCAAAAGGAGAAGGAGGTAAGATTATTGACTTACTGTTTAAAGAGAGTCACTGTAGCCCCTGAACCGAAGTGGTCCTTTTGTACTAGCTTTTCTTCAGTGCTTGCAAAATGTAAGCTATTAAGATCATCTGTCCTCTCTTTGTTTGTTTTAGGTTTGTTGGATTTGGTTTTCATTTTAGAGCACATGGTTATTAACGTATTAAGTGCTTTACAAACACTAAAAAGAGAATTTGTTGTCCTGATAAATTATTTAGGTTACTGATTGTATATTTGAGTAAAACCATGTTTAAAATGAGAAATGGTAAAAAAAATACTAAGCAGTTTTATTCTTGGTTAAATATCAAGATACAAGTTAATCAATGATTATTCTTAGAGTAATGATGTTCATGTGTGGGTTTTGTGTACAGTTTTGTTCAGACTGTCCATTAATTTTACTGTGGATCTGATCTAGATTATTGAGCCAGTGTCTGACTTGCGTCCAAATTTGGAGCAATACTGTGTGCTTGGAGTAATACATATGTGCAAAAAGTCAGAGTCTGCTGGCTGAGTGAAGAAATCCTTTATTCAACTGGCTTTGGTTGATACTACGTTCTTGGTTTCTCACTGGACTCACCTGAGACTTTAGTGTCCAGAATCGAAGAGACTAGACTAAACAACTAGTCATTTAAAGCTTGAGAAATCTGTATACCTAATAAGAAAAAGTGGCTTATTTTGGTAATAGTGTCAATACAGTTTAATTTATCTGTAGTACCTTTTATAATTAAAACCCCGAGACTTTTACCTTATCTTAAATGTGGTTTGATTGGCAGAAATTGGTAAGATACTGAAAGACAGCAAAAATTCATGTCACAGATTGAATTAAAACAAAGGAGGCTCCTTTGCTCCAACAAAAATACAGCCAGCCTTACTTTTTTTATTTTGGATAAAAGCTGTTATTTAACCAGCTGACACTAGGGGAAAATATAAAATTTATGGGGGAACGCATATGTATTTTTGTGTAGCACCAGGGTCTATCAGCCAGCAGATACACCGGGGTACTTCGATGGACACGTGTGGCCTATGTATCTGAAATATAAAAATGAATTGGAAGAGAATGCAAGTATGGAAGTTGGTATGGTATTCTTAATTTTAAACTTACAAAATTTTTAACTGTGACACTTGCGCAGTTTTTGTTGAATTTGGGGTTTTTTTTAATAGGACAAGATCTTCAAATGTTTTGGTAGGGTTTAGACAGCAGGTTTTGACCTTTCTGTTGGTTTATATTTCAAGCCTATAGGGGTTTTGATTTTGTTATTTAATAATGAAAATTAAGAAGTTAAAAAATAGAAATGTTCTGATCATTAATTAAGTCCACTTAACAAGATAACTTGTTAAGATAACATGTGTATGTCTAAATAGGAAGCTTCCGAGACAATAGCTGATGCACTGGCAGGGTTCTTCAGAACAAAACTGAAATCCTGGTTAAGTCTTGTAATAAGCTGAAGATACCTTCTAGGTGCTGACTGTCCACACTACAGTCATCAGTTTCGCATGAGAAGTGTAAAAGCTGGGCCAGCTGTTGGGGCACTGCCACAAGTTTGTGTGATGTTCGCAGTTGTACAGCTCTTGGACTACCAGCTTCTGGAGTGGGGCCCAGACGGAAGGGAAGGGAAGGGAAGTTGGGTGGCTGCTTCACCATTAGCACACTGCTTCTTGCTGTGCAGTAAGAATAAGAACTGCAGTGCTCTTTCATGACTTCCTCAAAGGCTGAAACTGAGGAACCTGAAATTTTCTACTGCACAGAAACCTTTTTGCCAAATTATTCCATAGCTCCACTGTCCTCACATAATTACCGTTACCCTTTATGAAGACTTTTATACCACAAAAAATTGTAAATGAATTATTAACTAGATTACTTTTCCATTATGTTGATTTTTAACATGTAAAACGAATTTGGGGAAGAAGAAAAGGGGAGGTGCTGTTCTTGGTTTTAATTTTTTTCATCTCTTCTGGTGGCATCTATAGGAATACTGAAAACTTTGCCAATTGCTATTACAGAAAGCTGGCATGGAACTCATGAACACTTTGTTTTTTCTTCCTCAGATTATTTGGATGGAACAAAATCCCAAGAGGAGCTTTTATCCTATGTGTATAGTGATATAATAGAAGAATTAAACAAGCTGAGGGAAGAAAGTAAGTAATATTACTGGAAATTGAATCTATGTATCCCATTTCATGTTAACAAGAAGCTAATACTGTAATTTGAAAATACTACAAGAATTATATAGATCTGTATTTCTTTATGAGCTACAGTACCATGGTTACTCATTACTCTGAGCCAAGCTAAGTTAAAACTGTAAGTTCCTTGAAATTGGATGGTCTAAGATCATAGTTGAATCCACTGTTACTTAATGATAACATAATAATAAAAAAAGGGAAACAGAAGGAATATGAGATAAAACATCGGTGAAAACAAATGTGTTGGTGAAATTAATTTCTAATATACAGTGATGTCACTTGCAAACACTACAGATTAGAAATGTACTTTTTATTTTAGATCAGCAGGTCCCGGCATGATAATGTAGAAAGCCTGGGTTCATTTGATGTGAGTTGAAAACACCAAGGCTGTCATACATGGCAAGCCAACCAACTGAGCAAATGCTATGTGTATGACCATAATGCTACTTCATATAACAGAAGAGTTTTTGTAGTAATTATTAACTCTGTCTCAGGTGTGGAGACAGAGACTGTTTAGGACTGTGAACAGTGTGTTCTTTAAAATTCCTTTAATCAGTCCTGCTTTGGCTGAGCTTTAAATCTGATTGAATGTGTACATTTTAAGGACCATGAAGATTTTTGTGTACAAAACTAAACTATAAAGATGCAGTTCTGTTGGATTAATAAGCATATCTGAACATGGATGATTGCAATTTGATATGATCATATAGGAATGACAGTGATTGCCTCTAATATTTTTAGGAGCTTATTATGACTGATAAACATGCTTAGAGGAACTAGCTGTGTAAGTTTATGTAAGTTGTTATGCTGCTTATTCAGTAACTGATTGAATACATCACAGCTAAATTTATTTAGACTTGCTAAATACATCTTTGGTGTTTTCACAGTAATTTTTATGTTGTTTATTGTTTAGAGCAGTTGGGAATAGATGTTAAAAAATGAAAACAAACCTGAAGAGAACTCAGATTGTTGGAAAAAGATGGGGAAATAAGATGTAGAAAATGGAGATGCATCATTAACAAGATACAGTACCTCTATTCTGCAGAGATTGACTGGGATGACAAGACTACTAGACAATAAATCCATGCTTCAGGGAGGAGGAAGGAAGAAGTAATTGTTATTAATATTCATAGCTCAAGTTGAAAGTGAAATGAAAATGAAATGTGAATGAAATGTTGTCAATGAAAATGTTCAGAAAGCAGGAATGCTAAACAAATGTCAAAGCTTTGTTACAGAATTTGTGTATATATATTTACACAAACTTGGAAATTGGGAAATTTGATATATTTTGTTGCTGAATAAGCAATGTCTTAATTCTTATATTTCCTAGACAAAAGTTACATTTTTATCAGCCAGAATAAAAATAAGGCTACAGATATGGAAAGCAAAGGATGGATTATATTATTTGATATGTGACTGCTGAACTGGTCAGTGATTGAAATGTAATACTTTATTGTAAAAGCCCTAAACCTACATATAAGAAAAAGATGTTACCAGATTACAGCTGTGTTTAGCTGTGTTTAAAATGAAGTGCTTCCATATATAATTTTGTATTATTATTTTTCACTAAAATTACTTCATGGTGCATTTGATCATATGCTATGATGGACTGTCTGACTTCAAACTGTATTTTTGTTTTCATTTCCCTTTGGAAATGGTACAACGGCAAGAGATTAGCTAATGCATGGACTGGTTGTGGTGGGCTGACCTTGGCTAGCCACCAAACTGCTCTATTGCTTCCCCCTCCTCAACTGGAGAGGGGAAAAATACAGTGAATGACTCATGCATCAAGATAAGGACAGGAAGATCACTCAGCAGTTATAGTCACATACAGTCAGACATGGTTNAACTGTATTTTTGTTTTCATTTCCCTTTGGAAATGGTACAACGGCAAGAGATTAGCTAATGCATGGACTGGTTGTGGTGGGCTGACCTTGGCTAGCCACCAAACTGCTCTATTGCTTCCCCCTCCTCAACTGGAGAGGGGAAAAATACAGTGAATGACTCATGCATCAAGATAAGGACAGGAAGATCACTCAGCAGTTATAGTCACATACAGTCAGACATGGTTTGGGGAAATTATTTTAATTTACTGCCAATAAAATCAGAGATAATGAGAAATGAGAACAAATCATAAAATGTCTTCCCCTCACCTCTCCCTTCTTCCTGGGCTTGACTTCCCGCACAAATTCTCTACCTCCTGTCTCCTAGCAGCACAGGTGGATGGGGAATGGGCGCCTGTGTTGCTCCTTCCTCTTCACAGTCTTCTGCTGCTCCAGAGTGGGGTTCCTCCCACAGGGACAGTCTTCCACTTCCACCTGCTCTGCATGGTGACTCAGAAGACGGAATGAACAATGGTATCACCTGACTTTGCAGATGATACCAAGCATTCTCAAGTAGTCCAGAATTGGTGCAGTGGCAAGGAGCTCAGTTTTGTCAGATCCTCCTATAGGGAAGAAATGGTAGATGAGCTCCAGTACAGATCTATGCATTTGTGGTATAGATCATTTTTGGAATATACACGGCACTGAACTTGTGCTTCAGCAAGAGCTTAGGGCATACATAGATCTTTCACAATTCTTCTGTAACCATGCCACAGTTTGGAGCTGCATCAAATTTTTTTTTTTTTTTTGCAAACAAAACAGGTGGTCCTACTTTGCTCCTGTGTAAGACTATTGGGACCCACATTTTCCGAGCTGGGCAGTTCTGGTTTCTACATTTAGAGGGAGTCCATAGTAGAGTTAAAAGACAGGCAACTAAATGTCAAGGGAATGGAGAAGCTGATTTGCAAGCAGGGACTGAAAATGCTGGGACCACTCATGGTGGAGAGGAGAAGACCAAGGGGAAAATGGGCCATGGTTTACAACATCTTGAAAGCTGTGAGGCAAGTGGATACAGAACTAGTATTCACCAAATTTTACAAATACTAGCCTGAGGCGTACTTCCTCATTTGAAACAGATTGACCGATTATATTAAGGTGATATTTCACACGGATAGAGATGATAATTTATGTAGCACACACTGACCTGAGATGTAATGCCAAAGGTGGCAGACAGTACCAGCAAGTTCAAAAGAGATCCAGAAGATTCATTGACACCTCACCCATAAGAAGTAGTAAAAGAGCAAGCAGGGCTATATCATGGATGGACTGTAGAAATGTGGTGTGCCTAAATTGTGTGCTCTTGCCAGTTACTGCAGCAACTCGGCAGGAAAAGATAATGAACTCTTCTGAGTATATTTGGTAGATAAAGTATTTCAGGTGCGTTTATAAAAGGTGTAACTTGGCATGTTGGCAGAATGCTTTTGGTTTGAAGGTGGTACAGCCCCTGACAGAAGAAATCTAGTTTGTTCTTGGTGAACATCTTTTGATTGCCAGGGCTGTGCTAGCTGTGAAGTGGTTTGGGGAGAGCTGCATGAGAGAAGCCTGTGATTCTTCAGTGAAGAAAAGGTGACTTTCTGGAAGTGGTGTCATCTGCTGGCAGCAATTTCAAGCTGTCACAGCTGAAAGAAAGCTTTTCTAAGTGTCTTGCAAATATTCAGAAATGTGGAGTGATAGAGGTGGTCATGTTCTATAAAAGGCTGATGGCTTTTATTTTAGGAAAGAAATATAAGTTCATTATCAGTTTGATATTTAGAAGGTGATTTTCTTATGTTAAAATAACAGAACATGACAAGTTATAAACACTGATGTAGTAGGAACAAACTTTTTATCTCTCAAAGCTATGGTTACCACTCTAACCTTCGAAGTTTAAAAGCTGAATTTCTGTTTAGACTATGTATCATTGATTCAGATGCTGGTTTTGGCACACACAAGGTGTTTCCTAATTTACATACCCACTTGGGAACAAGGACTCTTCTGTCCACCGAACGGGGTATGTCTATGCTTTCTCTCTTGCATTTCCACTGAACACGGTGTCCAGTGTCCATTCACTGTCTGGTCAGTTACTGTAGTTACAGGAGAGCAGGAGCAGTGCAGAGTAAAGTGGAAGTGTTTATCTTAGGAAGCTGATGCTCCTACTTCCTTACAGAGAGGAAGCTAGTGTGCCAAAAAACTTTCCTATTCCTGTTACATTACTTGGATTACTATAAATGACTGCCACTGTCTTTAGACAGACAGGGAGGTAGAGTAGTGCTCAGCTTTTCAGACTGAGGGGATGGGCCCTTACAAATGAAGCAGTCTTGAATCAGCCACCTCTTCTCAAAGCAAGGTGGAAGGGTGCGTGGTGTGACTTGCTGCATGAGATGGTGTCTGCACCTGCTCAAACAAATTGTTTCAGGTGGAGGAGGATGTGCCATCATCCAGGCCAAAGCCTGTTGTTGCAGGGGGAAATCTAGAATTTAGTGACTCGTGTGTGGTTAGACACCTTGCTTTTTCCTCCCCACAGTTGGTCCTTGCACATCCTTCTAGGAAGCATCATCCGTCTTCAGTCTGTGACACCAACCTCCTCGGGGGCGCGCAGTGCTCTGCCGGGGCTCTGCTCCCGGTCCCTGTGACACCCGCTCGGGAGCGCGCAGTGCTCTGCCGGGGCTCTGCTCCCGGTCCCTGTGACANGCGCGCAGTGCTCTGCCGGGGCTCTGCTCCCGGTCCCTGTGACACCCGCTCGGGAGCGCGCAGTGCTGTCCCGGGCTCTGCTCCCGGTCCTTGTGACACCCGCTCGGGAGCGCGCAGTGCTGTCCCGGGCTCTGCTCCCGGTCCTTGTG
>VWZT01007993.1:256671-296040 GCA_013397055.1 Pachycephala philippinensis | reverse complement strand
CATGGAGCTCACTGACGGACACAGAATTAGGCGTTTCATAAGTTCCTCACATGGGGCACCATTTGTCAGTGATTGAACCACGGACCCAGACCAGCAGGGAATCTCAATCACTTTATTCGAGGAGCAAGTTGATTTTATAGACTTACACGACCTATCACACATTGCTATGTCAGCAGCACACCTTCTGAGTGTCCTTCTATTGGGTCACCCGCCTGTCAGCTTCTGGCAGGCTCCTCCCCCCGGAGTCTGGTGGAGACAAGCCTCTCTGTGCTGCCACCTGCTCCTTTGTGCTGCCATGTGCTTCTTTGTCCTGTCATGGCATTCTGCAGGCACATCCCACAGCCCGCAGTTCAATTCCATCCCATCTCTTCTATATTCACCCATTGGGATGTTGGCTTGTTCTAAGGGCTGACATTTCCTTGGATAGCACCCAGAAGCTGCAGGGAAGCTGATGCTTATGCTTTCTGAATCCCAGGAACTTTCCCAGTCTGTCCTGTTGCAGCAGTTCATTATCAAGGTACCAGTTGCACGGGTGAGTCTGATCTGCTGGCAAACAGCTGCTTGTCACCGGGGTTACATGGGCACAACCAAAGATGCTATGAATCTCTTATTAGCCCTCCTTAAGCATTTCTTCATTTCTCTCTCAAGTGTAGCCAGTATTACTGTATTGAGAAAGTCTCATTTGATGGCTGAACACTATTTAGGTACAAGCTGAATGAAGATTTCCACACTGGCAAAACCAATTGATAAGCTTGCTTTACTTAATTGACAGGGAAAGGTGTCATTGGTTGCAGGCTTGCTGTTGTCAACCTGCTCTTACTATACTGGCCTGAACTGCACACTTCATCCAAACATTTTCCAGTACAAAACTAGTTATAGTTTGTTTTCCTGAGATCCTTTATATGTGTTCCTAAAGGTCCCGTGCCCTACTGGGTAGGAAACATTTTTTTCACCTCCTTCTAGAACATTCATCCGTTGTAAATTGTTTCTCTAGTGCTGAAATCAAATTTGAATTTAAATCCAAATCCACATTTCTGTTCTGAAATCTCATTTCATGCTCTTTCCTCCATGCTGCAGTGACTTAAACCTGGCAGCATCACTGGTGCAAATTATTTCTGATAATGGAGAACACATTCCTGAAGCTAAAGCATGATAATTCATCGTGGCGTTAGAGTCTTTCTGATCCTACTTCAGTGGAAGCAACTGCTGTATTTCTACAAAGTTTCTCAAAGAAGGAGGATTTATTGCAGTAGCTGACGCTGGTGTTTGGCACTGCTGTGCTGATTCTCCCGGCAGGTTCCTCGGCCCGTCCGTTGTCACCAGGGGGCGCACTGTGGTCGTTTAATGGATTTTAAACTACAGCTGCCACGATGCTTTGCTACAAACGCTTTCCTTTATTCTGTTACGTCCTGTAAAAAGATGTTTGGGGGATTTGCTTTGTCTCTTACGCTGTTTTTGAAGTAGGGATCTGTCTCCTAAGGGTCAGTTTTACAATAATAACATTTCCGGTGACTAAGGGAAAAGTTAGCTTTTTCTATTCATGGTGATTGCTAATTCTTGCCTGGTCCTGCTTACTGCAACTGAAAGGTGGAAGTACATTCCTGTGTAGTGTTATCTTTTGTATGCACTGTGTTGCTGTTTAAATTTCCTGGTTTCTGTTTTGAGTTCAGACGTCCTCACTGGGGGCTGAGAATTTTGCAGTTGAAAATATTAGGTGATGATAGAAAACAAGCAGCTAGCTTGTAATGTGCTGAGTCTCATAATGTACGTAGCTGTCTGTCCCTGGGAGGCAGTGCACAAAAGATGTAACTTGACTTGCTTTATTTTTTTTTTTAAATAATAACCTCTGAATTGGGCTTCCTTTGGAGCAAAGGAAAGTACTGCTTCAAAGGGAGCTGTTCTGTAGTGTCACTTTTTCTCTCTTTGCTTGTCTGACAGTTATTGCTACCTTTCAAAAAGCTTACTAACACATATAACTGCAGAGAACATGTGAGGAATTCTCCCTGGAATCTCATGTTTATTCTTGTAAGTCAAGCTTTTAATGGTTCTGTTCAAAACTAGGAAGGCTTTGAGCACTTGTATGTGATTGCAGAGCTAGCCTCCATTGTGTCAGTAGCTGTCATAAAAACAGTAGCAGATTCTAAAGTCTTTAATTGTAGGATATTCCCCTAGGGAAGATGTGTGCCCAAATAATCTTGAAAGGAGGGAATAAAGTTTTAAATCCTGATCACAGAGTAAAGAGATATAAAATGTGGCAGATAGATGTTTATATCTACATAGCTTGTTTTTCTTGACACCTAGTTCCTGTCTATACTTCCTGAGAACAGTAAGCTGTGAGTACAACATGGAAGTTCATTGCAGGAGTTGCTGAAAACATAATTTTAATCCATTATAGACCATCCTCATTATTTAGATAATTCTCATTTCATGGTATTTGTTCCCTTTCTTAGTCCATTAAAAGTTGATTTAGTCCTTGCTTTCTTTGTTCGGTGTAGAAATAAATAATTAGTCATAAGGTTTTGTTTTACTTTCCGTTGTGCCTAGTAGGAGCAAAGGAAGAGCTGAAATGAGTTCATTTTAATAGCTGGTCAATTTTCAGGTGTGGACAGCATCTAGACATAGTTTAGATAATTTTGTAGGTTTGATGTCTTCTGCGTTCCAGAGGTATTTAAAGATGCAATGCACCAATTATGATCTTGAGGAGCACTGGAAGTATACAAGAACTGTGATGATGGGCATATGCTTTGAGCAATAAATGCGCCTCATGCAGGGCACATTTGTGCATGTCCAGAGATTCTGTTCTTGACTTTGTTCCAAAGCTGGAGCACAGTGGTATGTTCACTGCCTGGCTGGTACTTTCTGGCAAGAGCAGTGTCAGCTGCTTAGCAGTTACTATAAATTCTTTCTGCTTAGGATCTCACAACTCCTGGGTGGTTCTATTTGGCAACTCCTCTCTGCTCTTCTAGAACATAGACCAGTTTGGGGACCTCTATATCCCATCTCTTTGTTACTGCTGAACAAAGCAAAAACATTGTGTGTTAGGAGGGTCTAAAAATTTGTGATTATGGTGCTAAGTGACTTTCACCACACACTTACAAATATATTTATTATATTCAACTAGTTATTCCCTGCTGAAAGCATAATGGAACATTAAAGTTAATCAAATTGTCATGTATTTATTTTATGTTCTTTAAATTACATTTGATATTCAGTCAGCTCTGCTTTGGGTAGTAAAGGGGACCAGGGACTATCATGTCTAGGATTGGTGCAACCTTTTACCCTTGGTAGATGGAAACGATCCGCCCAGCAACAATTCATATTGACTAATTCGGTAGGCAGATAAAAAAATGCATGAGTCTATGTGAGTATTTAATTTTATTAAATTAAAGGTGAGGAAAAAAGCACTATGGTGCTAGCAAGCCTTTATGAAGTTTGAAAGAATATTTTTTTTCTGCTTAATTCTAAAATAAGGTGAGTTTTTTTACCAAATAGAAAGCATTCACAGAGCGTGTTTAACTTATAGACATGTTGCTCCACAAATGCATGCACTTCCTCCTGAAACAATTTAGGTCATAAAACTGTTTGTAGAAGTTACAAATGTTAGCCAAGCAAAAATGAAGCAGTCTAAAATCTTACCACAAACCCATTTGTGGACTGATAAACCCATTTGCAGACTGATAAAATTAGTGTAATTTATGGTCGAGATACCTTATTGGCATATGTACTAAAGTTTGGGGATATGTCTATTTTTCGTAGTATTGCATTAGCTGTAATTTCTATGTAATGCTTCAATTCATTTATATATTTGCACAACAGGCTATCAGATAAAAAAGTGCCAAAATTTGTATAAGGTGGTCATCACTTTAGCTTAATTGCACACAAATTTCCTGCAGACTCTGATGCTTAAGACCAATAATGAGACTGCTACAGCTAGAATAAACGCATTAGCCTATAAATTTAGAGCTTCTACCTGTTTTGTGAAGGGAAAATCATCTCTAAATGAGCCTAGTAACATGGATTTGTGATTAATCATTTTACTTGGTGACTCATCTATGATGACCGTACAACAAAAATGTCTTGTTTGCTTAGTGGCATTAGCACAATTTATCTTCTCTTCATTCAGAGAATTGCCTTTTTGTCAATGTGGGACTGAGAATACAGCTGAGGAGTACTTTTGTTAAAGGACTTCTGATGTCACTTTATCTAAAGCAGAGTATAACCAAACAAAATAATTTTGTAACTGTTGCCTTCCTTGAAATTTAATTATTCTGCTTGGTCAGGCCAAACCATTTGCAGTAATGATCTTGAATCTGTCAAACAAAACTAATTTAACCTTGAAAACTGGTATTATTCAAGTTGTCTCTGAGTTTTTCTTTTTAAGGCTGTCCCTGAAAGTTAACTCTGTTTTTGAGACAATTTTACTTTCCTTGTTTCAGAGTGCTCCTTGTTACTAGAATGCTCCGAGCCCGTGGACTTGTGGATGTCAAGTTTGCATAGGTGTTCTCTAACCCAGTCTTTCTTGACCAAGGGAAAATCTTCCTTCCAACATTCCTCCACCCTGCTTTTCTGAGTCAGAGATTCCTGGGGGTTGGTCTAATCAGAGAAAACAATGAGAAGGTGATAAAATGGTTCACCTTGAGTATCAGAACTGAGAAAGAGAAAAGCCAACCCAACACCCTCAGAGGAAACTTTGGTTTAAAGAGCAAAACATACAACCAAAAGCTTTGGTGAGGATGAAGAATTCACACCTGCCCTGTATTGCCTATTCAGTGTCTAAAAATCCAAGTTATATCTCTGCATTAGGAATTAACTTTAAAAAAATTATTAATACTTGCATGTATGCATAAATATAGCTGGCCTCTGGTTATGCATTTACAGGCTCAGGGTTTCTTGAGACTGTGGAAGCTGAAAGTTATCTTTAAAGGAAGAGACACAGTCCTGCAATTTCATAATGGTACCAGTGAAGCTTTAATAAAAACACTACCTCCAGTGAATGCTTACAAGCTTGAATAATACATCTGGAGAAGGGCATATCCATGTGATAAAAGCTGAATTTAAAAGAAGAGCCACGGCCTTGTTGCTGCTCCTATGATAGTGTTGTTTTTTTCCTTCAGCTTTACAATTGAACCTGCTGCCTCTGTGGTATTTAGTGATGATTGACGTGAACACGCTGGAACCATTTACATGAAGCGAGCTGAATCATTCAACCTAATATGCATTTGTTTGACTAAAGCCTCTTTAGAGCCACTTGTGATCTGATGACTAACATGGCACAAAGATGCTAATGCTCAGTGTATACATAAATCATTAACTACTTAATTTGGATTTGGAAACCTAAGGCAACACAACGCTTCATGGAGAAATAGTTATATTTATCTCTCTCCATCCTAAACCACCTGTCTCCAGAGATCTGGAATGCATTAGAAAAATTAATGTAGTGACTGAACTTAATCTAGATCTTCTGTTCCAGAAGAAAGCAGCATTTTTTGCAACTAGGAAGGCATGAAAATCTAGGATCTGTTCTGCTGAGACAACAAAAATTAACTTGAGCGGTACTGCCAGAAAAAAGTAAGAATTTAGAAGAATCTGAGGCCAGTTGCAATTTTTTTTTTTAAATATTTTTAGAGGTGGTCTAGATAAGAGTGTTTGTGGAAGAGAACAAGGAGTTTTGGTCTCTCTTTAACTCCACAGAATAGAATTTGAAGTCTCACTTTAAAGTGACAACTGAAACCCCCACTTCAGCAGTATTTCAGCCCATTCCTGAAGGCATATTTAACTACATTTCTTTAGTGAAGTGTTTTGGCACTGATGGGGCAAGTGTATCTTCCAAACTGATAAACTCTCTTGCTGGATGCACGTGATGTGAACAATTTTCTGCCATTCAGCTTCCTCTTCTTGTCACTGTTGTCTTGTTCCTTCCCCCTGGTTAGTTAATGAGCTGCGTCCCCCTGATTAAAATACCATAAAGAATATTACTGATAATGGAGCCTAATGGAACACGGGCCTCTGTGCTGCCACAAGGCACTAAGTTGCAAACTTCATAAAGGGAAATTTTGAGACTAGTTATATTTTTATAAATTGCCAGTGAAAGGCATTTCATAATGATGTCAGTGAAAGCATTCCATTCTCTGAAGCTTTTGTTTATCTTGTGTTACTTTTACAGGTTAAATGCTTGTATTTAAGTATGCATAGAGCAGCAAAGCTGCTTCTGCACCAAAGCAGATTGATCCTGTGTTCATTCCCGCAGGTCCAAGACGTGTTACTGCCCAGTTCTTAGAGAGGAACACACGCTGCTCTGAGCTAACCTGGATTCTGACACATGTTGAAAGGGAAGCAGAACCTTCTAACATTCTTCCTGACTTAATAATTTTGTTCCTTCTTTAATACTGCACTACTACCAGATTGGACTTGTTTTCTTCATTTGAGTTGTTAGTTTGATCCTCTTGCGTAAAAGTATGGTAAATGAGAATCTACTGGCATGTTGCTTTTTTTGGAATTTGAGCCGTGTTGTCACTCTGCGTTGTTAATGCTGAGTGTGAGTGTTTTCAGGAAGAAGGGTTGTGTTTGCTATTTCAGTAGAATGTTGTTTACCTGAATGGAAACCTCAGCCCACCAAATATGAATGTTAGATACATTTTTTATTTAGTAAAACACACATTTAAAAAATTATTTTGTTTTTAACATCAGGTGGCGTCACTCATTCCTAGAGAATCATTACTTAAATATTTAAGGCAGATTCTCTCAAAGGGTTTGATATGTCCTAGATAAAATGTTTGCTTGAACCTTAAATATATAACATCCAAACTCTACTCCTCTGGATGTTTATGGTAATATAAATTTGGAAAAGTGATATGCAAATTAAAAAACTGTTGGAGGGCAAACAGGAATCATCACATGCTTCAGAGAAATCAAAATCACTTCAATATAAGGATTTTACCAATGTGCTTTTATTTAGCTTAAAAACTGGAAAGTCAAGTTTAAGGGGCAAGTCAATATTCTCACAAGGACTTGTTTTATTTTATGATATAAATCTTGGAGATTACTTGTCAGTCACATTAGATTTTAAAGTCTGTTTTTACAGTGAGTGATATATACACTTTAGAAGAAATAGTTCTTTTCCAGGGATAGCTTTTTAGTTCTATTTCAAATATTGAGTGAAGAAAGCTCCAAAGAATTTAGTACAATAAACAGTTGCTATGTTCAAGACAGTAATATAAGGGTTTTGTATTTTGTGTTTTTTGAGTTGCTAATAGCAACTTATGTGGCGAACATAAGTACATCAATTTAAAAGGACACTGTGGTAATGTGAATTTCTTCAAGTAGTTAAATACTAATGTCTTTCACCACATCAATGTCAGCTCTGCTTCCAGTCAAAAAGCTAAGGACAAATGAACTTTCCATTTTCATTTGCTTTTTTGAATGGAAATGTTTTCAGAAAACTGACAATAGCCAGTCTAGTCTGTAATTTTAACTTGACTTATTTGAATTTGTGAAATCTTCAGTAAATACATCTGGGTACACTTCTTAAATATTTCCCCAGAGAGATTAAAAATCTATTTACTTTAACTCCACTAGTGCTCACAGACTTTTAATTGCAGTGCCTGACAAACTCCTCAAGAAAGAAGAAGTGAAGAAAGAGGAAGAGAAGGTCACTCCTGTAGAGACCTGTTGCCCTGAGCGGGAGCACTGGCTGCCATGCTCCAGCTGCTCATCTGAATGCCAGGCAAGCGTGTTTGTGTGGTGGGAAGCGTAGCTGAATCATTTACACTACAGATTTCTTTTGTACATGTTGATCAGGAAGAGTATTTTTGTTCTTCTGAGGAACTTACCTTTCTGTGTGGTGTTCCCAGCTACTTGCTGTATCTATGTGCACCTAAGAGTAGCTGCACTCATATCCTTCACCTTAATCTGTGTTTGGGGTGACTGGTTAATAGAAAAATGTTTAAAGCAAGACGTTAAATGGAAGTCCCATGTGTAGTGTCAATGCAGCCCAGACCTGTCAGAAGAGCTTGGCAATAAAATTGAGTAATTGCAATGTACATCCTGGAGGTGGAGTTCTACCCATGTTAAAATCGATGTCAACAGTTTAGTTGATTTTAGCCTGCAGTTTATTTGCTCTTTGCTGCTGGTAACCATGGTATGGCATGCATGGTTTTTAAAAAAGAATATGTGCTCTTGTCTTAGCTTGAGGCTTTATTGCAAAGGCTGTGGAAGTTGACAACAGGATTTTTCCTACCCACAGCGAGGTCTGGACTTGGTGATGTCAAAAAGGAAATAAAAAGCCTGTGCTCTGTCCTCCTTCATCTCTGTAGAATTCCCCCCACTAGCTCTCTCTAAGTCATCCTGTTTGAAATGGCAGAGACAAGTTGCAAGTAATCTCCCCCACCACTGGCACTGCTGCCCTCTCAAAGATAATTCCACAGGCCAAATGCCTTGGATTGACCTAGAAGTATTTTCCAGAGTTCCAGAGTTCACGTTTAATTCTTTGTTTCCTTCCATTGCTGCTTCTGTTGTCCCAGGAATTCTTCCTTTAAAGAAGTAATAGCCTGGCTGCCTGTTCCCTGGTAAACTCAGCAACACAAGTAAAGAAAGTGAGACACCTAAAAGATGCCTTTTGAAACAGAAACAAATTGCTTAAGAAAGAATTCTTGCAGACTGGAGGCTTCTCTATCAATGCCTCATGCACAGTGCCCTCTCCCTGGCTTTGGGAGGCTCAGTTACAGACTGGATTCAAGGAGCGAGGAGCCGGCCTCGCCGATTGAGTGCACCAACGTAATCGTCCTTGAAACATTGCTTGGCTGCCATGGGCTCAGAATTCCCTTTTTGTTCCCTTTCAAAAGTGTTTCTAAACAAATCTGAGCTTAACCGAGTACATCATTCCCTACCCTGCTAAAGTTTCTGCGAACTTCACAGAGGAAAAGGTATGGTCAGTATTTTTAAAGATATATGAATTTTCTGCTGTAGTTAGGTAGAATATGGACATAGCATTATAAGTTCAATTAAAAGCATGTCAATAAAAGGCAGTTGTGTGCTACATAAAAGATTCTTTTGTTGAAAACTGGCCTGAGTTACGACTGTTTTATACACATTAATTTGCTTTGTACATAGAGAATAGAGCTGATTGAACAGCATGATTGTCTGACGAGAGCTGAAAAGCAGCACTTGCTGTAGGTAATTTAAATTGAGCCCTATTATCATTTACGGATTTATTCTGCTTAGAATCAATAAGATGAAAAAGCGTCTGAAAGCTTTACATTAATGCTAATCACTTCTGGGTCAGTAATTCCTTGTGTTTAAGTTACGCATTTCTTCCCTGTATTCACAGAGCTACTTGGAAAGTGAAATATTTTAAATATCTTCCACTGAAGAGAATCTTCCCCCTTCTACTTCACAGAGCATTCAGCAATGATAAATACTTTGTTGTACTGAAAAAGTTCCCTGAGAGGGAAGTGACACCAGCCAAATGAACAAAAGAGATGCTCTGGAAAGAAGCTCAGCACAGAGTGCCCTGAAAAATTTGTTATAAAGCAGCATTCTTGGTGGCTGGCGATTCAACTTGACCCTAGGATGCAGAGCAAAGCTGGGCTTTGGTAGCTGCAGTCATTTCACTTTCTGTTATAGGAACAATTTCATTCCTGGATAATTTATTTTTTCATTTTAGAGAGGTATCACCAGGCCCAAGACAAAAGAGAAAAGACAAGACAGGCCAGAACCAAGATGATTTTGGTAAAGATAGGCGATCAAGAGGGGAAACAATTAAAGGAATGTATGTGTATAAAGCAGAAAAAAGGTAAAATAACCCTGAAAAATCAACTTGACAAATTTATTTGTCCAGTAAGACCTTGGTTACTCTCTTTGGGGCTGTGCTGGAGGGTTGCATTTGGCAGCACTTTGTGCTGTGCAAAGCAGCAGGCTGAGTGGTGCTCCTCTCGCTGAGGACATTGTGCTTTGCAGACAGGGCAGAGTGTGAGAAATGGAGAAATGTCTTGCCTAGGACACATGGAGGTGCAGGGGCAGAGTCAGAAGCAGAATTAGTCTTTCAAGTCCCGGGTGAGTGTCCCAGCCTGTGCACCCTGCTGCATCTCTGTTCAGGTACACGAAGGTTAGTTCTGAATGATTAAACCATCAGGGATATAATAACTATGGACCATCACATCCACCACTGTTGGAGCTGATTTTCAAATCTTTGTTATTTCATCAACCAAGTGGCTTTTTCTCCTCACGCTCGGTTTCCCCAGATACCTGAGAGTACTACTTTACAGGTTTAACTTTTTTTTTAAGTGTTTTAAAAAACACGTGTTAAACTTTCCTTGTATTAAAATGGGCTGGAGCAGCTAATACAATCTCTTGCAGTAAATAGCTATAAAAACATCAAAGGTTTTGGTAACTGTTAGCTATATATTTTGTAATGCCTATTGTATTTCCATTTTGTTAGCTCTATTTAAAGTGCAGTATTATCATGCCCCATTTCCTCTAAGATGGTTCTATTTGTCTGCTCTACAGGAGGTAGGAGATTTTAGGTCCAAAAGAAATTATCTCGCAGTAAATTACTCCTAACTCCATTACGGAATACTAAGCACTTTCCCCTTACTGTGTGAGCAGCTTGAAGAGATAACACTGCAATTTATTTATTTGTTTTGTCCCATGTATATAGGTGACACACGAAGTCATCTGAGCAGAGACAGTGATAACTGACAGGTACATTAGATCAGACACATATACCAAAGTTTACTTTGATTATGTAGTAAGTGTCAAGATGTACAGTAGCTGATGTCAGTTTGAGCTCCCTTATAGCACATAATGGCTTGTCTTTTTCATGGTTGAACGGATACTGATTTTTGTCTAATAAGTAAGCTATCAGTTGAGTGTTTTAGAGACTAGCCAGAGTTTTTTATCCTTCTGAAAGGGAAACCATTCGTGAAATTATTTCAAAATTTGTTTGGATTGCTTGTTGTATTCATTTCTCTCCTTCTGAAGTCCCCTGTTTACTCAAAGGTGCTAAAGGTACAATATTTTCTAAGGACCTGCTGTGAATCTGTTGCATTGTATATGAGACCTTTCCATATTGAAATAGTAGCAGAGAACAGAGTATTTTCTGTCTGTTTTGATGTATAGCTGCCAAACTGCAAAGTCTGTATGTAACACCTTCTAAACTTTAAAGGGAGAGAAACAACAATATTCTGACATTACAACCCCCATTGTTCTCCCCTGTAGATAATGCAAGAATTATCTAAGACTGCAATTTTGTAGGTTTGTTTTATTATTATCATGTAGCCATGATTTCAGTTGAGTTGTGTTTATGAAAATACCTTTTAAAAATGCATTTTGCAAGGCATAATAACTGATTAATAATGGACTTAAACCAAGCTGAAAAATCAGACCCCCAAAATAACACTGGCAAGCTCTGGAAGTGAAGGGTAATATTCTGGGTTGTCTAACATGGCTTAGCTTCCTGGCACAAGGCCAGTTCCAGGGGAAAAAGATATTTACAGTGAAAAGTAATTTCTAAATTTTGGGAAATATGCCAATTAAAACCTCAACTTTCTGGCTACTAGAAGCATAACAGTAATTATTAACATCTCTAAACCCTATGCTGTTCACAGTATACATCAGTGGGACTGGAAAGTCTCAGTTCAGCATGGTTAGATCTTCTCATTGAGCTGGTTTAGCTCTAATTCAGGTGATCTGTGGCTCTCATTCCACAGGCTGCTGAGGCCTTTGTTGCCTTGTATGCATGGAGCTAGGTGTTTTCTTGTTCTTCCTGTTCATTTGTTTGTTTTTCAGTCTAGAAGTAGATCTTTCTTTTAGGTCATTCCTAATGTACAGGAACATTCTGTAAGAAGCACTGTTGTGGGTACCAGGAAGATTTAACAGTGAACGGAGACCACCTAGTCAAAAGCAGGGTGTGAATAACTAGTTTTTAAGTAGTAACAGTGGGGATTTTAAGGGTGCTTTTAGATTTACTACAATAATCAAAGCTTTCTTTCATTGTCAGGTATGGTTTGTTTTTTTTAATGCATATCTAAGAAACACAGGCTGGCACTGAATGGCCTTCCCTGCTTTTTATTTCTCTGATCAAAGTGCTTTTCCACAAGCAAAATTGCTGAACACTTCAGTGTTAAGGCTGTGGATAATTTCAAATATTCGACTGCAGCATAACCATGCATTTTTTCTTAAGAACAGTTATTCCTGAAAATATTTGAAATGGCACCTTCATAAGGTAGAATTCTGTAAGAGTCAATAGTAATGGCCATGCCTGTACTGGAAATAATAAATGAGGTTCTCTCCTGCCTTCTCCTAGACTCAGGATGAGAAATTGAAATGCAGATTGGGTTCTTTTTAAACTGAGAATTTTGTGAATGCTCTAGTAATGCTTGGTGCTGCTTTTTTTTTTTTGTCTTCGAGGCTGTGTCTTGGCAGTCCTTAGTACTTGCCATCCACTCTGCTTGAGGAAGGTTATTTGTTTTACAGCCAGGGCTGGGCTCAGAGCTCATCACAGTCCCAAAGCAGAAACCCTGCTGTTGAGCTGGGAAGCAAGTAAGAATCTCTCCCACTTGTTCCTGTGCCCTCCAAATGTAGCCCCCTCACTGCTTTGCTTTCTCTTTGATCAGCTCTGTACAAAGAAGCTGAATGCACACAGTGCCACTGCTTAACATCACCTGAAAACTTTATTGCTGCTGTCAGCAACTTCTCTACTAGTTCAGTTTGAGAGAGCACAAACAGAGGTAAGGCTAAGATGTTCTGATAACTTACTGATGAGAGTGTCTCCAGGCTCTTCTCATACATTAACATTTCAGCCTGCTTCACTTCTCTTCCTATATTCACTTTGGGATATATAAAAAATAAGGCTGTAATAATGCTCTCCTTTCTTGTCTTCTTTCACAAACATTAATCCCATGATTTTTTATCAGTACAAAATAACCCTGGAGATAAGGCAGTCTGTGGATCAGCTTCTATGAAACTAGAAAACTGAAATTATTGTGTTTAATTGCGTGTGAAAGTCAACTTTTGTCAAAATCTCTAGCTGTGACTGGGTACTTACAAAATGCAATGTATTCTTTTCTTTAGCAGATCCCCTAAATACATTTTACTAGCAACCCTTTTGAACCAGATGAAACTGTAATTCAAGCTGTCTTGCCTGCTTCTGCTTTAGTTCACAATAATGTCACTATGCTGCTCACACCAAAGGCTGAAGTTTTTATCTGTAACATCAGGTATTTTGTCGTAGTTTTTCTGCAGGTCATTTTTGGTAAGGTAGTTTTTATAAAATGAATATACCCAACCAACAACCCAACCAAACCCAGACAACAATCCTCCATTCAGTCATATTTTTAATGTAAAACTTTTGTTACTCCACCAGTGTGACTTTGCAAGCTCATCACAATCTTCCAGTGGCTTCTCACCAGCCAGCATAGAGCAATTTTCCAGCTGGAATACAGGAAACATTGCTGCAGCCAACAAATGAAGTTAATTGAGAATATGTTCCTTCCAGGTTTTCCTCACATTTTTTGGTAAACTCAGTATGTTAATTGATAAGGGCAATGTGAGCAGGGGCTGAGGAGAAGACAAGCAGCTGGCAGAGCTGCTGCTGCGAAGTGGTGCCTGAACTGCCTTGTACTGTGGCCCCTCCACCTGCAGCGAGGACAGTCTTGTTCTCAGGCCTGGATGGGGCAGCAGGGATATCCAAAATCAGTGCAGACTGTGACACAACCCACTAACTCGATTTCTTAAGAGTCCATATGTAGATCTGCTTGACTATAAAGTCTACAGGAGTGCCCTGTCCTTAACTGCCTTTTATGCCATTTGGGTGGCAGTGCTGCTGAAATAAGTGAAGTACAGGTGCGTGTGTATTATCACAGGCTCCTTCCTACATGTATGTTCTTCATACAGCTTCCTGGGAAGCCGTAAGTCAGACATTTGCTGTTAGGTAATTATATTGCTGAGGACACACTGTGCACAATCTCCCTCCCTCTCTTCTTTTTCTTTTGGCAGTGTAGGCTTTATCTGGTGATTCATGGTGTTTTATGACAATAATAGCAAAAAGGGGAAAAAAAAGTTCTACCTTGAGGAAAAATGTCTGAAGTTTAGGGATGTTTCTCCCTTATGTTAATTTTTCTTTAATTTCAGGCATCTTTCATGGGATGAACAAGCAGAGCAAAATTACTGCCTAGCAGGAGGAAAGAAATTCCTATTTACCTGGTTTAGCCTAAAGTCAGCATATGTCTATTTCCAAATGGCAGTGCATTGGATTTATTGCTCAGAATGAGAAAAAAAGTAACATCCCACTCTATGGTTGCCAAATTTGCAGCGAGGACCCCATTGAAAGCTGATGGTTTACATCTCATATAACTTGAAATAAAGGAGTCACTCAGACATTCATAATCAATACAATTACTTCTACTTTACATGACTTAAGTAATTTGTATGGCATTACTGTTTAGGGCATTTGTATCCCTATTCAGAGCACTTCTTCAGTATTTCAATCCCACTGATGGTAAAGGCAGGTGCATGCCAGTTACCCACAAAACCAAGGCAAGCTTTATGGGGAAACTCTTTTATGTCCATCTAGATTTGAATTTGTAGTCCCTTTCCAATTACTGCTCTAATTGTTTAAGAGATTGTTAGACTAAAAAAGTTTTTAATCACTAATCTGTTTTTGAAAGGAACTTACAGGCTCAAAACCTGAACTACATACTTCTTAAATTAATTTTCTTCATGAATACTTCTTTCTCAATACAGATTTGTGAGTCAGAACACCCTACTGTGCTTTTTCTTTGTCTTTTCTTCAAACACCTGGCCTATTATTCTCCTTTTTTCCCCCCAACAAAATCACTCTTTCTTTGTAGGCAAGGTTCTGATGATATTATGTCACTGGAAATATGGAAATTTATCCAACATCCTATGGTACCAGAACTGAACTTGGAGCAGAGAACAAACTGAACAAATTTGACAATTTAGCCAAATGTGAGTCCCCCAATAGTAATATTTATCAGTGTTTCCTGAAGAGATACTAACATGCTGCAGGATCTTCCAGCAAAACACCTCAAAAAATTGTGACGTGGAGGGTAACATCAAGAGGTTTAATTTGAAGATAAGAGCTTTTTCTTCAGTGGGCTAGTGGTTGTAGAAGGTGGACGGGGTGGGATTGTATTCAGATTTCTCTGTGGCTTTGGAAATCCTCCCATATATTTTTGCTTTCAGGAAAATCACATAAACCAAATAAAATAGCCAGGGTTTCAGGCCTGCTTCAGTTAAAATCTGTGCCAGGAAACAATCTTGATGTCACCCAGAGAAGATCTAGGCTGCAACCCTTCTTTACTCAGAAGAGAGACACAGAGACGAATCCTGAAGTCTCAATCCAGGTCAGTGCAGGCTTTCCCTAAATTAGGACTAAAAATTTTAGTGCACCAGGCAAGACAAAATGTCAGGAAATAATTGCAATCTTTGTTGTGAGATACTCTCTGTAAAATGGGTGATTTGTTTAGGATACGGGAGAGTGCAGCTCCCATTGCCCTGAGAAAAACTAGGAAAGCGAATGTCCCTGCTTGATTAATAGCGAAGGTGTTGACCCCATGTGCAGCTATGAAACTAGGCTGAAGGTTTTTCAGTTAATTGCTCCCCAACATTTTTTAATGTAATTTTAGTACTATATCCATAACAGCTGGCAATTAAGCCTCTTAATTTAAACAGACTAAGTGAACCTTCTTCCCTTGGTGTGATATTTCATTGTCAGATAGCAATAATTAACATTTAAAGTTTTCTAAGTTTTGGTTATGAACACTCTCTGGTTCCTAAGCTGATTTCAAGTGTTGTCCTGCATATTTATTTTCATAATATCATTAGCTCTCACAGCTGGATTTCAATTCACATGAAAGAATGGAAATTTCTTGGAAGGACTCGTTAAAGCAGAAAAAATGAAATCAGCTTAAAGAAAAACTCTTTAAAGTAAACCCAGATGAAACACCTGGAAGCTTGTTCTCTGCCTGTACCCGTTGGGAACTGCTGATGATTGCAGACACTCTCTTCTGCCCAGATGGCACAGGAATGACAGCTTCTACTTAATCAGGAACAAAACAGGCAATGTACTATTCTTACTATGACTATACTTTGCTATTCTGCCATGTGTCAAATTGGGCACAGTAGCTTGAAGCTGCAGAGCCATGCAGAAATATATACCAAAGGAGAAGGTCCTGGCCTCAGTGTGATATCAGGAGAGGTCACAGCTGGCAAGGGAGTGGTACCCAGCAGGTGCTTGGCTGTGGTCTCAGTAGGAGAGAAGGAAGTCTTGGAAGAAGCGTGCCCTCTCGTAAGGAGAATTAGGACAGAGCAACACCCAAACTGGCAAGGGTTTAGGAGCCAACCCTGCGGTCCAACCCTGCAGCTCCCACAGTGGTGCTGAAGTGCCTGTGTATGCTGGGTGGAGAGCTCTGGCAGGAGCTGTCATGCACCAGTGAAGTTACTTGCCTCTGTGTGTTTAATTGCTGTCCCTGAAATTATTGCTAACTATAGCTATTGGAAAAACTTTGTTGATAGATAAATTTTATCTCTGATGTAACTGCTGAAATTTAGCTTGTGAATTTGATTCCCCCATACCTTAGTGAGGTATCTGCAGCACTCTGGTCCTGATGAAGGTTTTGGTGATTACACAGGACCTACTATTTCATGCAATGTATTACACCAGCCTTCAGCTCTTATTTTTCACATGCTGCTTCTGGTGAACTTAATTTGGAATATAGTTTGTCAAAAATACCAAGGTTTTATTATTATTGCAGAGTTGTTTTCTTAATGGCTCATGGCAAATGCAGGACAGTTTCTGCTACTTTAAATTAAACAGTGAGTCTCCTTTCCTGCAGAACCTCCTTGCATTGCAAGAGAGAGACACTGATGGCAAGGAAAGATACCACAGAAGCTTGTACAGAACAGGAGTTGTGTAATGACAGTTTTCAAGCCATTAACCTACTTAAAAGGTTAATTTGGAACAAACTCAGCACTTGAGTGGATACCGTGTTGTGCTGCCAGTTGGCAGCCTGGGCCATGAGAGTGAACTGGTGGAAGCAAATAGCTGTTGTGGAAGAATCACACTCAAACTTTGTGTGAGAGGTCCTGCTTACTTCACTTCCCCAGTCTCCTGCTGCTTGACACACAGTGCAGCCCTGCTGTAACTCCAGTAGTAGGGAGCTGGCTTTTCCTAACAGCTGAAATACCACTGCCTTCTCCTACCTGCACTGCCAATGAACCCAGAAATACTTCCACTCTTGTGTGAGTGATGAGTATTTGTCTGACCCAGCAAACTGCCTTCTCTGTCCTGGATCTAAGTACAAGCTCAGTGCAGTCTCCAGAAGCAGCAGCAATGTAGCTGGAGCTCTGCACCTCAAACTCTTGCAGACAACACAACTGTGTAGTCTTAAGAGTACGCCCAGAGCTGCCTTGAGAAAGAAGTTCTAAAGTACACGACATCTTTTCAGTGTAAATGTGTTTGAGGACAGTTTTGAGGAACCAGGCAGCATCAGTGGAGGAGGTCCATGCTGTCCCATCAACCCACAGGAACAGAGTTTGCTTGGACCTCTGCTACAGGTGTGGGAAAGATGATCTCCATGTGCAGCCAACTGTTGGCCTTTTTCTCTGTGAAGAAAAATTAGTACTTGTATAACTCTGCCATTTGCACAGTGTCATGTTTGTTTAATGAGTCCTCACAACAGCCCTGTGAGGTAGGCAAGTGAGCTGCAAAAGGAGGATACGATGACCTATCCTCACTTTACGCTAAAGCACCAGAAGGATAGTATGTATCCTCAGTTTACACTAAAGCATCAGACCTATGGAGAGTTATTCTCAGTCTTATGTCCTGGATGGGGAAATTCAGGAAAGACTTTAAGACGACCTGTCTTGGAGTCCAGGATTGTGATGGACTGTAGACTCCTGCTCAGTAAGGCCTCTGTTTTCACTCATTTCAACATTGGTCCAAGGAAGAATTTAACACTTCACACTGAGTTTTCACTTAAATTATGAATCTACTCAAGGCATGAAATGTCTCAAAATATACAAGTAATCTTTTAATTTACTGGTCTGGTAAGGTGTGCCAGAAATCTTGCTAAAAGTATTCAGCAACCTCGTATTTACAGCTATAGGTGACTGATTGACAAGTATATACATACACAGAGAACTACACAATTTACTCCACACTGCTAACCTGCTTTCATAGGATACAGTTCATGTACAGAGGTTAAACTTTCTTAATTAAGACATTGCCACTCTGAACATAAAGCATACTTTTTTTTTAAACTTGAAACAAGGTACTCTTTATACAAACCTAGTTCTGAATCAAAAGCCTGTAATGAGAATAGTCCCTATCTCGTTCCTGCTGAGTCTGTCTAGAATGCAATATTTCACTGTCATCACTTCAATGTGAAGCATGGTCTCCAAGTTAATAACTGTACTGATTCTTATGTGTCAAGTACTGCAAGTAAGAGTTCCTCCTGAGAAGTTAAGAATTGCTTAGAAAAGTTGTTATTCCTATAAAGAATTTGGAGCTTTTGGACTAGCTTCTGGTGAGTTTGGTGATTTCAAGGCTTCAGATACATGTTACCCTGATTTACAAAGATGAGATAGTTCCTGCTTCTGTTTCTGCAGTGCTAGAGATGATACGCACCAATTTATTACCTAATTTCTTGTTGTAATGAAGGAAAACAATGTTTAGCAGGTTTATTTCCTTTCAGTCTGTTACTGAAGCTGCAGGAACTACAGCTCTGTGTGTGTTTTCTTTTTTTAAATGTGTCTCTCTAATGAGAGCTACTTATTGGAGAAGGCATTCACTTTCCCCTGCGTGGCTGTAGTCTGTGGGAGAGCTCCTAACAAACTTCTTTGTTAGTGTTTGTAAGACTGGAAATGAGGTTTAATTGAGGGATTTGTGCTGAATGTTCTTTAGCTTTGAGTCTTAGTGCTGCAATGCTTGACGTTTTCCTTTCAACTGCTGCTGGATCAGTGAAGGCAGTGAGAACAGGGTCTGACGGGGGTCCAGGAGCTTTCATTAGTACTGAAGCTGTTGTCACGAGAGGATTTAAAGCATTGAGAAACCTGTATTTGAAAGAAGTCAATATTACCCAAATTAAGAATTGTTTTGGAGACCAAATACTTACTGAGTTGCAGCTTCCCCCCTGCCAAAGTATTAGGAAAAAAAGTTGCAAAATTTCCAATTTCTTCCAAGTGCACATTATTTTTAGCTTTGTTTTGCAGTACAGTGTCTTGCCCTTTAAAAAAAAAGAACAAGCAGAAAACCCCACCCTAAATAACAAGCCAAAGCACTTTTAAATAAAATGAACGAGAGATTATCAGACATGGCATGCAGATATCTAAACCAGCAACCATTTGCTTAACCCCTCATGCTAAATCCTTTCTAAACAAACCTTGGATGCTGTAGATCAGCCTGTTCTCTGAAAGCAACAAACTACCTCATAAGAAGGCCAATTTATATAGCTATTTATGCAGACAATTTGTTCAGATCAATTGATTCCACGTGAAAAGTATTTGTTTTTCTGTTAATGTAGTACTAAGATACAGGCTCTAATTTCAGTAAGAGTGCTATCTTCTATTTTTTATATCTTTATATATACTTATATATAATGTATAATGTATTTACATATTTTATATGTAATGTATTTATACTTGAGAGAGAGAGAGGGAGAAGGATGGAGTTGCAGCCATACAGGTCACAGCAGTCTATATGAAGACTAGAGTTCAGTGAGACCAAAATTGCAGTAAGTATGCACAATTTGTCGTCAAAAATAAATTACATATTAAGTTTTTATTAGCATGACTTAAACCCAAATCTTGCTGTTCCTAATCGAGTAAACCTTCACAGGAACTAACCCATTTTAGTAAGTTTATTGAGGACATGTGAGTAGCAAACTAATATAAGTGCAGCATTTTTAACAATTTTGAGATTTAGAAATAAGAAAGTTATTCTATACCTTCCAAAATGTGGATTTAAAATAGGATTTCTGAAGAGAGAAGTCCAGGTAAGGTTGCTGAGGCCAAATGGCCCTAAGGTTGAAGGACTAAAAGCTGGGGACATGGAAGGCACAGCCAATGTTGGAAGAGGCATTGACCTCCACATGTGATCTAGGAGGGGAGAATGACTCAGTGGAACATCCAAAAATAGACCAAGCGGGTGCGTTAAGGAGATTCCCGGAACAGTCCCCAGAATTTCATTTTTTTCACGTTTCCTCCACTTTGCCCTTCTGTTTTGGAACCAGACCTTCAATAAAAAAATTATAAAGGCATTAGCTGAATTTACTCTTCAGTTTGTCTTACCAGATACTACAGCACGTATTGATACAGATGGCAAAATATTTACTGTTAAACCAAACTCTACTTCTTTAATATAAAAATCTATTCATAAATGCCTTAGTGAGTTTATTACAAAATAAATCGCTTATAAATACTGTAAAATTGACTACTCTCTGACTGAAGTCACATATGTTTTAAAGCCATTGCAATATATATCTCTCACCTGAAATGCAAGAGCAATTATTAAAAATGATCATTCTTCCTTTCATAACCTATTTATTGAAAGTTAAACTTCAACAAAGCCATTCAAGAGGTGACAATTATATTACAGTAAAAAAATTGTTTTCTAAGAGTTTTAAATAGCATCTAAACTATCTAAAAATCAGGTTTTGGGGGACTCAGCTTGCTTTACCTCAGCCATGCCCTATGACCATTTCCAGCAGTGTGACTTACCTTCAGGTGGTTAAATGACACAAAGTGTGTTTGGGAGAAAAGCCCTCCACACACTGGGGTGCAGCACACCCCAGCCTTGTTGTCCCAAGCCTGATGTTGTTTCTCTCTATCAGTAAGAACTGACTCTTTCAAAGCACTTGCTCTGGGGTTCTCAGGATCCAGCTGAAGAAGTACTACGCTAGTCCTTTCATTGCATACAGTATCTTTACACCAGGTAGTTCCTGTTCTCCTGGAAGAGGGATTTATACCCCTTGGGTTACGTGTGTTACACAGAACTATCTCGCTCACAGGCAGTCAGCAAAGGGAGGTGCCCTCAGCAGAATATCAGAACATCAAAATTTTGAAGTTGGTACTTGAAATTCTTGAGTGTTATGACTCATTCTTCGGTCTTTCCTCCAGCAACCATCAGCTTTCAATAGTCAGATGTCTTACAAAGGAATATCTGAACCTGTGAAATGCCAGGCAGCTATGCCTGCATGGCAGTGAGGACTAGATACTCCACCTGTATTAGTGCAAAACAGGGGTCTGGTAAGGAAAACTAAAGTACTGGGATCAGATGATTTTAAATCACTGTTAACCAGGAATCCTGAATTAGTAAGTGGAGCTTAGCTAAGATCTCACAGGAGAAGACCATCTACTCAAAGGTGTTAGTGTTTTCCATGAAGAAAAAATCCAATTGAAAAGTCAGTAACTGTCTCACACTGCAGATATGCAGATACAGCCTTTCCTAAAAAGGATAAATGCTGCAAAGGTGTTCATATCCTTACTAAATCTTAGCACTATTCTTCATTCTGTTCTTCATAAAGAAGCCTAACACAAAATTAAATATCTGCTTTTCTACTTTCTCTGTCCTAAAGCAAATCCATTTGATCACTCAGACATGCACTTTAATTGCAAAATAATTTTTTTAATGTTATAGGTAATTTTGTGCTTAACCCCAAAATTTAGTCATTGGTCAGGTTTTGTATTTGTCAAACTGAAAGGAAATACCAGCACAGATATCTAATAATTACCATTAGAAAAAAAACTGACTTTCAGTTCCTTATTGGTACAAACTCATCAGTTCAAGTGATAACAGGAGTAGACCAATGCCTCATACCTTAGACTGACATGACAAACAGCTTTCGAAATTTACTGTGCACATTATAGTTATTAACATTCAGATTAGTCATCTTGAAACTCTCTTTAAGCAGTTTTCCTTTGCTTCTAATAGAAGGCTTAACTTGCCTTTATTCTATTTTCAGACACATCTGAAGTGACAAACTAACCATAACAGAACCTGCTATACCAGCCTTAAGATTTTTATGACTGTAATATCAATGGCAAAATACTGTAGAAGCATTACTTAATACTCAAAAATTAGTTTTAAACCATCAAGTTTTGAATTGTATGCTAAATATTTCCCAGATTATATTTGCAATTACTAGCATCATGCATATCTGACAAGAGATTTAGGTCTTTTATAAAGGAAAAGGTGAGCATGTAAAATTTGATCGCTTTCTTGCTGTAATTTTCTTTAAAAATTTATCCTATTTAATTGATGCCACCTAATGATGCCAAAAAGATACACAGATGTGCATAACTGTATCATGTTTCTGCTGTAAGTGAATAAGAGGATAGTAATGAGAAAATATGACAAGGATGTCCAGATCAGTTATATCTGTAAGCCAATGTTTTAAAACTGATGCAGTTTATGGCAACGAAATACCCATGGAACCTTTTACCCCTCGCGTTAAACAAGATAAAAGATTTCTTTAACTTTTTCTTATTTTCTTCCCATCTTAATGATATGAATAATGAGAAACAGAATGGTAACAACAGATGAAAATGCTATTGAAGAGCATCCCAACGTGGCTCCAGGTTATGAAAATGTTTTGCAAACTCTTTAACTACCTCTTTCCCAAGGTAAGGAATGCTGCCATCTCCATTATTCTATAAAAGTAAATAACGGGGGGTTGGGTGAGAGGGATTTCTTTTAAGTGATAATGGAATGAACATATGTTCATGCAATTTTTTTTTTTTTCTTAATTTTCATGTAAGACTCAAAAGGCAAGAGGAGGAACAATTCAGTGGCTGGTACCCATTTCAGCTGGTTGATGGAGGGTTCTCCCCAGAGAAGCAAACCTCCATTTGTAAAACACAGTGAGGTGAAGAAATGGTCTGACTGCATTCAATAAGATTAATTTCTTGAGTTTACGCTTAACCAAATAAAGAGATGCCACTTCCCATGTCAGCTGATTTAGCCAGGTACCATGGGAGAGGATTGGAAGTCTTCATTTCACACAGGATGCCTTATAGAGCAGCTATGAGCATGGGCATATGCGGCAAGTATTTGGTAATCACAGTAGTTTGCTAAGAACAATACATCCCTGTTGTTCCTATGCATCCCCTTCTTTCCAGGCTGTGCCGTTTCCCACAGGATAGGAACTGAGGCTTGGCTCTTTGCACTGCAAGCTCACACTAAACAACTGTGCTGACTCTGTGCTCTGTGCCCAGGAGACTTGTGTTAAGTTCTGATATATTAAGGAGGCAAAGAGGTACCAGGAATAGCTCTTTCCTGCTCCTTCCATCCACTGGGGATGCATCAACTCTGTTATTTTGCTTGTTAATTCCTATTTGACTCCATCAAACACAAACATTACCTTTTTTTTTTAGTTGCGTCATTTAGGAGATGAGTTCCTCTTTGCCATGTACAATTGCATCATTCCTTCACAGGGTCTACAGAGTATGTACCCCACAAAGGGAATGTGACAGTAACAGTTAAATTAACAGCTTTTTACCCATGTGTTTTTCATTGTTAGATGCCATGTGTAATTGTCAGAGACTGGGGCATGTCAGTGACTAGAGGTTTTAGTCATTGTTGGTGTTAGGAAGAGGGGAGGGTATATAATTTCCTCCAAGTCCACCAAAGAGAGATGAAAAGTTAATCTAGGTATTCTTTGAGTCATAAAATATAAAGTACCATTCATACTTCTAATGTCTTTTCTGAAGATGGTGCATATTAAAATAAAAAGCTAAAAACGTTACAGTTTTACAGACTGTAACTGTGGTGTGAACCATTGCAGATCCAGTGACTGGAGTAATGACAAAGTATACCAAAAAGGCTCTGGCATTAACAGCATCTAAGCTATGCAGGAGTAAGCAGGACTGTCCCACTGAGCAGCTGCACCAGTTCTCAGTCTTTCACAAGTAGACACATACCCAGAGTTGTGCTGGAACCGTCAATATCTGATATACAGCACAAGCCAAATTTAGTACAATTGTCATTTGCAGCTTATAAATACTTGAAAGCCTCCACATCTTTTGAAACAACCTTTTTATTTTTTTTTTCTAAAGGCTATAATTTCTGTGTAAAATGGGGATTTCTAGGTTATCAAGAGATGAATCTAAAGAAAGTGGTTTTTAAGAGATATTGTTAATCAGGAGTGCATAGAGTCAGGAAAAGTTACTAAGGGTCATTTGTAGTTTAAGCAAACTGCAGCCTACAAGTGATTAGTGTCTGTCTAGGTATGCTGAAGTTCTACAGGCATTGCTACAATCACAGCCTAGCTGGGCATAAAACTCTCCTGGACAGAACCTGACTGTCATATATGAATGTCAAATTAATCCTTGATTTGTTTTAACCAGTCATTTAGAGGGATGACAGTTTTATTGAGCTAAATTAGACCAAGAGAAGGATGTAAACTCTGCAGCCTCGGTAATTAACTTTGGATGCCCCACAGAACCCCTCATTTTCTCTAAACAACCTGATTTATTCTTTTTTAATCATGTTTTAAAACTCAGGAGACAGTACCTGCCTTTAGACCCACGAAGGCGGCAGCACAAGCGGGAGTGAAGCGCAACCTGGGAATGTTCCTGAGCCGCCGCTTCCCCGCCACGGAGGTAACGCGCCTTTCCCCCGTCCCTTCAGAACCACCCGCTGCGGACAGGACGCGTGCCCGGCACCGCGGCCGTTCCCTTCTCGCCCGGCTGAGCAAGGGGAAAAACGCGCTGTGTTCAACCCTCTCTCGCCCCTCGTCTCCTCCGGCACTCACCTGCACCCGGGCTTCCGTCAGGTCCAGGCGCAGGGCCAGCTCCTCTCTGCGGGCGCATATACGATTAGAGCCGGAGCTTGCCCGCCGCCCCAGCGCGGCCCCGCCCGCCCCTCCCGCCGCTACCTGGTGAACACGTCGGGGTAGTGAGACTTGCGGAAGGCACGCTCCAGCTCCTCCAGCTGGAAGGTGCTGAACGTGGTGCGGTACCGCCGCTGCTTCCTCTTCACCAGAGCCGGTGCCTCGGAGCGGGGCGGGCGCTCCCCCCGCTCCTCCGTCGGCGGCTCCTCGGGGCTGCGGGCTCGACCGGGCCGCGGCGGCGCCGCGCGTTCCGCGCCTGCGGGAGACAACCGCGGAGTTACTGGGGCGGGCGGGAGCGGAGCGTCCCCGCTGCCCCTCGCCGGGCCACCTCTCACCTTGCCACCCTCTCCGCCGCCCCTCACCTTGCCGGCCCGCGGCGGGGCCCCGGCCCAGGATGCTGTCGATGAAGTAGGAGGTGAGGAGGTGCAGAGCCGGCGGGGCGGAGGGGGCAGCGCTCTGCATGGCTGCGGGCAGGGCCCCCGCGCCGCGCCGTGTTTTATGGGCGCGGGCAGCTCCCGTCTCCGCGCCCCGGTATTAGCATTTCATTAGCGCATGGCGTCAAGGCCGGGGGTGGGACGCGCCGGGCCGCGCTCGCCGCGCAGGAGCCGGGCCGCCTCCCCCGGGCGGGCGCAGAGGAGCGCTCCGTCGGGGCTGTCCCACGGCCGGTCACTGCCCTGAGGCCGTACCGCACGCTCCCCCTGCTCCCTCAGGCCGGCGGTAACTTTTTCAAGCCTCGTTCGGGGGCGTGGAGCGACTTCGGTGAAGTTGTACCGGTGCTCGCCGCTGTGCGGAGAGCCGTGCCCGACTCCTCGAGAGCTGCGGTTGGGTCCGGAGTCAGGGCCGACAGCCCCCGGCTGAGACGCACGAGTGAGGGAGAAGAATCACTAGGGTTTACCTTTATTGCTTCTGATGAACTTACACTTGTTGAATTCAGCGTTTTAAGGCTGACCTTGCAAAGTACCGTGTGCCAGCAGGCGAAAGTAAAGTGCACAAACCCGTGCAAGATTAAGTCCTTTTTCCTGGAGATTTCTAATTCCACTCCTGCTACAATTCTGTTGTCGGTGTTGTTACAGCAATGGTTCCTCAACAGGAGGCCTGGAAACGATTTCCTGCACAGGGAGACTTCCAGCAGTTCTGTGATCTTACTGTGGTGTACTGAGAGAGACTGACATAATTTAGATGACAGAATTACTTGAGCCTGAGATCTTGATTTTGGGGGGTGAGAATGAAATACTACTTTCTAGAGGGTCTTACAGAAAGTACAGCAGAAAAGGGCTAAGAACCCCCAAACCCCAAAACTAATGGCTGAAAACTGAAGCCAGAAAAAGTTAGATTAGAAATGAGGCATAGATTTAAAGATCCTTGTGTTTATATCTAAGTTTTGAAACAACAGAAATGGTGGAGTTCTGTGTTCTCTGTCTTCATATCAAGGCTGGATCTGTTTACACTCTAGCTGAAGATATAGAAGCTGTCAGTGCAGAAATGCTTCCTCACTGTCACCTGTCAAAAATCTTTTGGTTACTCCTGGCATTGTAGTCCACAGGCAAATTTTTTTCTGTTTCCCCTCCCCTCCCCTCTCTTCCCCTCCCCTCCGTGGATGCTTTAGTGCTTCTATCTTTGTACTGACAGAACTCCTTGCTGTCTCACTGTTCTGCTGCAGGGCTCTTCATTGACTCAGACCTTGACTTCATTACTTTCACTACAACAATTTGGTTTGGCCTGAAGCAATACCTTTGTGAACCTATTCCTATGGCACCCTCTATGAGAAGGTTTGGGACAGCACTTTGTGATGCTAACTCCTGAAAAAGTAAGGTGCCTGTATGAAAGATGACTCCGGGTAACATTTACAGAAATTGGTTTTTTTACACGGCATTTTCTTGACATTTCATACTTTATTGTGCTATTCATATCCTGATCCTAAGTTCCAAAGCTCAGACTGCCACGTTCAAGAGACCTTAATTGTGTTCAAGGCTTAGGGACTCATTTGTGCTGGGAAAAACAATGATTCTATGCATCCTATCGACCAAATGTCTAATACAGTTTCTGTCAATTCCAGGAAACAAGATTTGAGTGATCTAATTTCCTCTGACTAAAGAAACTGCCAGAACTTCGTCAAGGAATCTCCTGGATGTGAAATACCCAATGATGTGCTTGTTTTATAGTTACAAGTGTTACAGTTGCGCACGTGTCTATGCTCAAAGAGAAGCCCATGCATCTTGGAGACCATGCCCAGGAATTCCAGTGAGATCTCTCAAGAGCCAGAAGGGACTAAGTTTTGTTACTCCCGTGTTCCAAACAAACCAAATCCAGGAACAACCTGGACAGCAGATAAAGCTTCTGTGAGGAGCCGCAGGGGTGGCTTCTGTGAGAAGTTGCTAGAAGCTTCCCCCATGTTCAATGAGCCAATGCCCTCTGGCTCCAGGATGGACCCACTGCTGGCCAAGGCTGAGTTCATCACCATTGCTGGTAGCACATCTGGGATAACAGGTTTAAGACGAGGAAAAAACTTGCAAAATAGCAACTGCAACCAGATGGAGGAGTGAGAATATGAGAGGAACAGCTCTGCAGACACCTAGGTCAGTGAAGAAGAAGGGCAGGAGGTGCTCCAGATTTCAGAACATAGATTCCCCTGCAGCCTGTGGTGCAAGGCTGTGGTGAGGCAGCTGTGCCCCTGCAGCCCATGGGGGTCCATGGTGCAGCGGAGTTCCACCTGCATCCCAGGGAGAACACCAAGCTGGAGCAGGTAGATGTACCCAAAGGAGTTTATGACCCCAGGAGGAACCCAGTACAGGAGCAAGTTTGCTGGCAGAACTTGTGACCCCATGGGGGACCCACTTAGGAACAGTCTGTTCCTCAAGGACTGCAGCCTGTGGTGGAGGACACCCATGTTGGAGCAGAACCAGGACAACTGATCCCCCCTGACCAAAGGGATATCCCAGACCGGATGATGTCTGCTCACCAATAAATGCTAAGGGAAAAGGGTATAGGGCATTTATTATCATGACATTTGTGTTCTAGAAGTGGTGCTACATGGGCTGAAGCCCTACTTCCCCAAAAGTGGCTGGACATTTTCTGCTAATGGGAAATAGAGAATAAATCTTTTGTCTTCCTTTGCTTCTGTGCCTGGCCTTTGCTTTTGCATTATTAAACTATCTTTATCTTAATCCATGAAAATATCCTATTTTCTCCCCTCCCTGTCAAAGAGAAGAGAGAGCAGCTTTTCAGGCACCTTGTGTTTAGCCAAAGTCAACCCGTAACACATCTGTATTTTTCGGATGTTCTCAGGAAGGTCACATTTACACTGCCTACTAATGTTTGAGTTGTTATTTTGGATTTGTACTGTGTCATGTCATGAGCTGAGCAATGTGTCAAAGTTGATGCTTAATGCCTTTGAAAAATGCCCTAAAAGAGTGTGATTTAAATATATTTTCATTACTTTGTGTTCAACCAACCTTGTTGCTACTGCTTTCTTGGTTTTCTTTGGCTCTCATACAAAGTAAAATGTGACAGATGAATCATAAAGCTCACCTTGTCCACAGAGTGTTTGAAAGACCAAAGGAAGCATATGCATCTGTTTGTGGGTGACAGCAGAGTTGCAACTGCATGAGGGGCACTGGTGTTTGCTGTGCTTGAAACGTCTCTTTGCGTGTTGATAATCTGTTTCAGCATTCTTTATACTGCATTAAATACATATATAAATATATGTCAATGAAGTTTAGTATTTAGTCTTAGAAAATAAAGCCTGTCTATATGCACATGGAAAGAAAGTTCTGAGATGAAATATGTGATGAGGTTAACAATTACTTGAAAAGGGTCCAAGGAGTTGGTTTGATTGGTCAGCATGGAGCTTTATTGGCTTGAAGAAGGAAAATAGCTGCTAACTAGAGAATTAAGTGCAAAACTTGGGTAAAGCAGAAGTGATTCTGATGAGAGCTCTACATCAACTTTGGCTGATGTTCTAGAAACCAGATGAAAAGTGCTGAAAAGCTTTAATGCCAATATACCTCTTTGGATTGTTCATATTCTTATTAACACAACTGGCTTCTCATTCTATTTCCGTTTTACACAGAGGCCTGAAGATCTGCGTGAACTTGAAGATCAGCACCTCTCTTTTGTTTTATGGGATTAGATCTAGGTTATGTGTGGCAATCCTCTAAATACTGGGGAACTGCAAGACTGTATGTTGTGGTACAGCCTTAGTTGGGTTCTCTCAAGCCAATTGATACTTATACCAGCTGCACCAGAGTGCAGTAACTCTTTTGTAATGGAATCACAGTAAGCTGCTGTCCCATTTCAATTAATAACTTGTGAAAATAATGTAAGTGCTTTTTGCTGATTAAGCATACGTGTCTGCTTGGAAAAAAAATGTGTGTGCAGGACATAGCAATTCAGCTTCCCTTTCTGTGCTACATATTCAAAAGCACAATAAAATATTAGTTGCAAGAAGAATAAGATAATAATTGGAATGTTGCTGACTATGGAGAAGGCATCGTGTTCAGAGGGCAGACACTGTGCTTATTCTGACCAACCCGCCTGGAGCAGATATCCCCGCTGTTGTGTGCCCATCCAAATCTGTTGGCAGTCTCACTTTCAGTTCCTTCCCCCTCTGCAGACCTTTGATTTTATGCAGGCAAAGAAATTGAGAGCCCCAGTCTTCCCTTTTTGCATTTGGTTCTTGAAGGAGACTGATTGTTCCTGAAGGCATGTAAGAAGCTCCTGTTCAAGTGACATGAAAGTATTGCGAGATACCTGGAAAGACCTAAGCATACTGCACTGAGTGTTCTCTCAGCTGCTGCTGTAATGAACTATTTCTCAAACCCTTTAGGTGAAAAGTGAAGAGCTCTTTGGTGCACAGGTACCTCTAGCAGTGCTGTTATGATAAAGTAGTATTTACTGGATGTGCTAAAGCCACCCCTTTGGGGTCAAAATTAAATGAGGTCCTCATCTCTTCTAAAAGGTAAAAAAATGTATGTTTTAACTTTTTAAACTTTATAGACTCTGCATTTATGGAGAAGAAATCTGGTAGAATCTAGGGTGCCACAAGTCCAAGAATAAATAAAAACAACTCAATATCAATTTATCTTTTGTTAGGAAGTGCTAGATAATAAACTAACAAACCAGGTTTCATCTCTGTTTAAAGGTTCATATATTATCCTTTCTGAGCGGTATCAGTTCTCTATCATGTTTGCATATTCCTAGAGTGAAAATTACTTTTTTTTCCAAATTACTTAATTTAGGGGCTGTCTGTGAATGTTGGACTAGCCTTGGAAGATCACATTCCTTCTTCCTTTCCTAGCCCTTGACAACAAATCACCACTTCTACGTGCATCATTTATTCATATGTGAAATTAGAAGAGTCACACAGTCTTTGCTAATAAATTATTTTTGGGAAAGCTGAGTGTGTTTAAAATAATTCACAGCTGATGCTTACTCCTTTATAGTTGTAAAATGTGTTGCACCCGTAAAATACTTTCCCTTTTTAAGCCCTAAATACAACCTTGTGTTAGCTGCAGAATAACCACTGGAAAATCTGTTTCTGATTACTTTTTTCTGTATTGCCATGATTATTTTAGAAACAAATCTTTACCAAGTATGTTCTTCAGTATTGTCTGAGGTTCTCTGGGGTTCATTTATGCAGATATGGAGCTACCCAGTTCTTCCCAAACGCTATAGGTACTATGACTAATTCCAACTCACTTCACAGACAGCGACTGAAGTCTTCAAAGAGCTGCGAACTGTCCTGTAATATGCAAGAGAAGCTCTACTACAATCTTTTTGTTATCTGTGTCTCAGTCTTCTGCAACTGTAGGAAGTGTTGTTTCATCCTAGTCTTTATAACAATTTTGCTACTGCCATTATGGGGATTTGGGGCATGGAGAGGTGGAATGGTGAAGGAAATTTGGGCTGTTCCCTGTATATAAAGTGGTTTTCCACGTTCAGCCTTATTGACTGAACTATCTGATTTTCCTTTTAATATACCCATTTTAGTACACTAGAAATTTTATAGGAGGCATAACTGTAGAAATCCACAGCATGTGTATCTTTTCCCATAACAAAACCGTAAGTGAAGTAGCCAGTCAATAGATAGTCTGTAGTGGTACATTTCTTTTAGTGGGTCCATGTGCTCACAGCTGTTCAATAATACCCTGGATGTTTAGTACAAAACAAATGTAGCTGTACTGAGGCTCCCGCACTGTTTTGTGGGTTGCTTCACCGACTCACTTTTGTCTTTTTAAAGATCAGAGAGCCCTGCGGGTTTCTGAAGCGTCTGTGGGAAGCCTGTATGAGACGGTCGGGACGGAGACGAGAGATCTCTGGAGATGGTCTTAGAGCATGGGGTTTATTGTGAAAGGGCGTGGGTATGAATGACCTGCTTGGAGCTGCTAGATGCAGCCCGAAGCAGGTCAGAGCAAAAGACGGAGAGAGTAGAAGAGGGGTGGAAGAGGCAGAGCAGAATAGAATAGAATGCAGCATAGAATAGAATGCTGTGGTTGCCAATTACAATACAATAAATCATCTTCTGTGCTGAATATTCTAATTTCCATTAACCAATCCAGAACATGCTACAAATCCTACTACATTAACATATAGCCTATAAGAAGCATCGCATTACCATATGGCGTTATATTTTAAACCCTAAAAACTACCTTTTGGACCCTCTGTAACATTAACAGGGTCTGTTCTGACCCTTGGATGTGTCTGCAAGCAGAGGGCTTTGTTTCATCAAAGGGGGATTACCTTCAGTCGGCCATACCATTGTTTTCCAGTTGTTCAGTAACTGGAGTTTGGTATCTCAAAGCTTGTCTTCATTTCAATCTTGCTTGTAGTTTCCATATTGTCACCATCTTTTGCCAGGTGATCATATTTATAAGTCTTTCCTATTTCATCTTCCCCAACAGAGCCCTGTGTTTAGTAATAGAGTGATTTGGAAACTCCTTGGGTGGATTTATTGAGGTACAGAGTCGTACTGGTTGTGCGCGATTCTAGCACAGGTTTCTGACTGCATGAGTTCTGCTGCTCATTCATGACTACAAGTACAATGGGAATCAGGCCTGGATTGTGTTAAACTGTAAAGGCCATAGAATGGTTTGGGTTGGAAGGGACTTTAAAGATCATCTCATTCCAACTTCCCTGCTGTGGGCAGAAACACCTTCTAATAGATCAGGTTGCCCCAAGCCCCATCCAACCTGGCCTTGAAGATTTCCATGCATGGGGCAGCCACAGCTTGTCTGCAGTGTCTCGACACCCTAACAAGGAAGAATTTCATCCAAATAGCTGACATAAACCTCCTCTCTTTCAGTTTAAAGCAATTTCCTTATGTCCTAACCCTACATGCCCTTGTGACAAATCTCTCAGTCTTTCTTGAAATTCCCTTCAGGTACTAGAAGGCTGCCCTGAAGGTCACCCTGATGCCTTCTCCTGAAGGCTGAACAATCCCAGTTCTCTCAGCCTTTCCTCACAGAAGAGGTGTCCCATCCCTCTAATCATGTGTCATTCTGAACTGTGGCACTCTTGGTAAGTGCAAGCACCTGGAGTCTGCCGGGGTGGTGTTTGTGACAGCTGTTAACAATAACAGAGGGAAGTAACTGTTATCTACAGCTGAGCTGACGTCTCAGGACTCCACAGGGATATTAGAAAAAAAGGAAACCTGTTTGTTGTTTTAAATTGCAAGGAGTTTATCATTTGGTTCCCCAGGTTGAAAGCATGGAAGGCGATTTGTGTTAGTCACTTGGCTTTTTAGTTTTATGAACTAGTTCTGAACAGCAAACGCTCTATAAAATTACTCTGTAATTAGCTTTTTGGAATTGAAATAGAGTGAGTCATCAAAAGGAAACAACTAAACAGTGAAGACCTGAACAGAGCAAACCCCTCAGCCTCATGTTGGAAAGCAATTATTAAGGATGGTACAAATACAGCCTGGACTTGAGTTAGATAACACCAGCCCAGTGACTTTATCCGAGAGGAATGCAAGTGTGAGGCAGAGAGTTTTCTTCTCGTTCTCCTAGAAAGTTTGTGTCCGTCTTTATGCACCAATGTTTAAGGATATGTAAGTTGCTGTGTTTGATACGAGTGATAACAACGGCATAGAGTGTAACTGCTACAGATTGGAAGTGAATGTGCTTAAGCGTCTGTTTGATTGCTCTGCTGGAATAAGACATTAACTGTTGCTGTCAACAGTAGTTTCATAATATTTCATCAGAAACTTGTAGCTATCAGGATTTATGATTTATCTCTAATCATTATAACTATTCAGTTTTGTAACTGAAAAAGAGTTTTGATGACTGTAGGAGAAGATATGTGGGGTGGGGGGGAGTGAGAGAAGGAAGGAATGGCCCGGGAGACCCTCCTGTACTGTGAGCTTTTTCCCTCTTTGTTTTCATGTGTGCTGCAGAAGAGGAGATTCAGGGTTTTTTAGGGAGCTATTTTCTGGTAGTGTTTAATAAGAAATCCCAGTATGCTGCCATTAAAAGCAGTATGTGCAGTCAGAAGAGTGTATTTTCCTCATCTGTCCCTGCTCGCACATGTGTATCTGATATGCTGGGAAAGGCTTAACAATTTTATTATCCTATTCATACTGCTATGATGAGCTTGCAGGCTTCTTCCCATCAGGTTTGCCTTGATTTTACCCTCCTGTGGCATCAGCCTGTATCTCTCTGTTCTTCAGGTGAGCTCTGCAGCATCTGCTGGCTTTGAAGAGAGCTCTGCACTGTTTGAATGTGAGGTAACACCTTTTTTAAAGCAGAAACCTGGCCCTTTTCTTTGTCTGAGCACAGGTGTGCTGTATAAAAACACTGTGAACACCTAGCCTGACCTTGGTCACTGTTTGTGACTACATCGAACAGTTTATCGCTACCTCTTCTTTGCCAGAGCTTAAGAAAGGTGAACTCTGCGCTCCCTCTTGTGGTACATGTAGAAATGTGAAGAAAATTTGGGGGAAAAATGCCCTTAACAGTGAGGGAAGCTGAATGTCTTCATTTTACTTAGCATCTTGTGACAGAGTTAAGTGAGATTTCTGATATTACCTCAAATGATGTGAAAGGAAAAGGTTTTCTTAGGTGAAAACATAGACCTGAAGCAAATAGCTTTCTAAAGCAAGGCTAAATGCTGGATTGTGTTGTAGCTTTCTAATAGTTAGGGAATGCAGAATCGTGGAATACAGTTAGATATATATTCTGTTGATTGATTTTTACATATACACATGAAAGAACAGGGTAGGAACATTTATCTAATACTAGTTAAATTTTTATGTCACTTCCTGCAGACCTTTGTGCCATTTGGTGTATTTTTCTCTTTGTATTTTACTAATATTTCTGCAGGTTTGTAAACCAGTAGCAGAAGATGCATTCATTTTGTGATCCATTAGCTTGCTTGGCCCTAGATTTTACGTAATATTTACATTAGATGTGCAAAATACTTATACCATAGGTGGAAATGATGTGCATTCTAGAAATGAGAAAAGGAATAACCACAGAGAACTACACTCCAGATTATTGCAGTTTGCTCTAAGCTCTGTAAAGATGCTGTGTTTTCTTGGACTCCATAATATGATTTTTGATGTTTTTTTTCTGGAAATGTTTGCGCCTTCAGAGAAGAATTTTTTTAAGCTTCCTAGTGAAGCAGTATGCAAAGTCATCCTCAGGGTGAGGAGACTGGTTTGAAGGAGACTTCACTGTTTGTGCATGTTTAGCTTCATATCTTTGCCATGGGCTGCAGTGTTATTGCATACACACACGTGGGAGTGCCCAGAGCCTCTAGGACCTCCAGGTAGCCTGTAGTAGTGAACTGGTGCAAAGTCTGATCTTGAAGTTACTGAGAGACAAGTGAAGAATGTCAGACAGGTGAGCAGTTATGTAGCTGTTGAAGATGTAACTGGTGTTACCCAGTTATAGGAAAAGGGAAACAGGCCTAGCTCAATTATACAGAACTAACGCAACAGAATGACTGTGGTTTTAGCCCAATAATAGTTTTAAGGGATGATGATGTCACTGCCTAACCAGCTAATAACATCCTGCAGGTTATATCATGACTCCCCCTCTCTGTTGACCATAATTATATCCATTAAATGTCTGCAACCTCCAATATCATCCAATATCACCAATACTCTTGTGGATGATATGATCCGTTTGTGTTGGTTAAGATATACTGTAATTTTGAGAAGGTGGTTGTGCTGTTTTTGGCTGGGATAGAGTTAATTTTCTCTACAGTAGTTCTTTTGGGTCAGTCATTTGGATTTGTGCTGGATGCAGTGTTGATAACACAGGGATGTTTTTGTTACTGGTGAGCAGGATTTACCCTGAGCCAAGGCCTTCTGCTCCTCACCCCACCCCAGCAGCGAGAGGCTGGGGGTGCACGAGGAGCTCAGAGGGGACACAGCCAGGACAGCTGATCCCAACTGACCTGAGGGATATCCCAGACCATATGGCCTCATTCTCAGCGTATAAATCTGGAGGAAAAGGAGGAAGGAGAGACATTTGTAGTGATCGTGTTTGTCTTCCTGGGTCACTGTATATGTAATGGAGCCCTGCTGTCCTGGGGAAGTGGGAAATGAACTCCTTGTTTTGATTTGCTTGTGTGTACAGCTTTTGCTTTCTTATGAAACTGTCTTTCTCTCAACCAAGTAGTCACACATTTACCTTTCTGTTTTCCCTATCCCACTGGGTGGCTGTGTGGTAATTAGTTGCTGTCTGGGGTTAAACCACAACAGCAGTGAAAAATTTTACATTAATGAAAAACTCTGGTTTTGATGTGGTTCACTTGGCAGTTCTATGCAAAATTGCTTTGTATTTCTCTTTGCTGCGCTTTAAAGAATCTGAGTTTGCCACAGAATGCTTATGTGGATATTTGCAGTTTTACTGCCGGGTAGAGGAAAAACCATGCAAAGAAATCAATAATTTCTTTATCTGGATTAGAAGTTGGGCTTTAGCCCTAAAGTTCTCTAAGCAATGCAAGCATTGAGCGAGCCACCGTGACTCTTATTTTCAGGGAGTATAAGCTGTTGTAAATGTGGATCACTCTGAAGTGTCTTCATTTTGCAAGTCACTTAGGAACACCATCCCGGGCACACTAAAGCAGGTAGGTGTCTCATATTTTTCCAAGGTGTGGCTGTAATGAGGTTGGGGATTTGCAGAGATACAGAAATAAATATTTCAGTGGTGTGCAGTTTTGCTTAATGATGGGACATGTCTCAAAGCATATATGAGACATACTGGAGTATTGATCGCCCAGGTAACCCCCTTAAACCCTTTCATTGTATGAACAGTAGAAGATGGATGCTTAAGCGAAGAAGTGGGTTACCTACAGAAGTGGATGAAAGATCTCACAGGGAATAGGAGCAACAACAAAATAAAAAATATTCTACTTAGTTAAAAAAAGTCAATGAACCAAATTGAATTTAAATAGTTTCTGTGAAAAACCTATCTCATGGGTATTAGAGGCGTGAGCTGCTGTTTGCCATTGTGGTGCAGTTCCAGGACTATCAGCGTTGGAATGTGCTAACTACAATTTGAAGCCTACGGAACAAATCTCTCTTTTCATCCCTAAATGCCTCAGTGATGCTATCGCCAGGCATTTACACATGGGGAAGGATTAAATGATTAAAAGAGTGGCCTGCAGAACCCTGAGGTTACAACAAGTAACTGGTACCATGAGATCCTGTTTGAATGCTTTCTGTCTTGGAGCTGTTCAGGATACACATTTGTCCACTGCTGCCAGTACTTGCAAATAATATGTCTTTTTTTCCACTCTAGAATGAAAACCTGAGCTTCTGATGGGATCATGTGACTCTAGTAATTGGATCTTTCAAACAGACCCGTGAAATAGTGCAGCACTTGTAGTGAGTTATGGGAGCGCTGACAATGCTTTAAACAAGGCCTCTGTCATAATTCTTGCTGCCCATTTCCTGGTGAACACGGACATGTGCTGCTCTCCTTCCTAGTATGGAGGCGAAGGTGTTACAACTGTGGAGAAATGAAGCAGGGATTTATTTTTACATTAGCCTGCTACATAAATATCTTTCATACTGTTCGGCTTATTCACAATTCTCATTAATGGACTAAACTTGCTAATTTGCCTCTTTATCATGTTGATAGACCTGTTATATGAAACCCTGAGAAATCGGACAATTTAGTCCTGTGGCCAGTGGCAGCTTTTCACAGCAATGATTTCTAGCTGGGTTGTATGTGCCAAATATCTAGGCAGCTTGTGCTTATCAGCATCCATTTTACTTTTTGTTGACTCGGACCATTAATAACCTGTGAGATTAGGTAATTAGGCTGTCTCTAGTAGCCAGGGAAAATTGTTTTTCCTAACTGATGGTATGGGTTGTGCAGTTGTGCAGATAAGCACTTGGTCAAACAGCAGTTCAGGCGATTTTTAACTGGCCTTGCTGATGAATGCAAAATTACTGCTGAGACATGAGTAACAACACAGGGACAGGCACAAAATAAAATTACCTTCCACTTTCAAAACTCTCTCCAAATAAGACACTGCTTACTGTTCTGGTTCTGAATATCTTCATGAAGGAGCAACCTTCTTAATTTAATGCTGTGATGGTTTTATATTCCCTATTATTTATTATTTATTATTCCCTTCTTTTGAATTAAAACTCATTCCAAATCTGGGGGAATTAGAGGGATTCTCTCTAGGAGGTGTCATTTTACCCCTGTGAGTAACCCTGCTTGCTGGTGGTACCCACTACTGCTCTGAGATTCTCTTTGTGTGGTGACCGTCTTACTTTGGCACTGATGGAGTGTGTTGTGCCCAGGTGCAGGAAAGGTCTATTTATTCTGTTGAATCTGGGATCCCAGCTCTTGTGTGAATGACATTTACCTATTTCTAGAAGCAATTAATCTTCAGTGTGAAAAGGCTGAGTGTTGTGACAACATCTATCAAATAAGTTTAGTTATGTGAAGACTTTCTGCTGGAATAGACAAGAAAATTAGTTTTCCTGAAAAGCCATTTGGGTTTTCCATGATTAAGGGCTTACGTTCTCTAAGCCTGCATTATTTGGGCCAACTTAAAAGATGGGTGCAAGAGTCATAGAGGCAACTTTATTCTGCAAGATTGGTAAGGTGAATGAATACATGCACAGAAAGCTGTTTTAACAGAGAATTGAATTTACTCGTTCCTCTGAATTGGAATGATTAGGAGGCAAGCAAACCAGCAAAAAATAGTGATTGTCCAGACCAGATTGTACTGATGTTGACAGACTCCACAATGGGCTGAGATGGTGGCAGCAAAACATGCTCAGCTACTCTGTCCTATCAACTCACAGGGACATGGAGCAAATAAGGTCTGCTTGGGTGAAGGAGGTGGATGGATGAAGCAGCAGAGGGCTGGAACAACCTCTACACTTATAGATCTACAGTGAACATCTTGAAAGAGATGACTTGTTGTAGCTGACACCACCCTCTGCATGCCCATCTTGCAGCCCAGGTGAACGTAGTGGATCTACACTCTGGCTGCCTGTATTGAGCTGTGTTCCTCGAGTCCAGACTTGTAGCCATCTGCCATCCTGTGCCAGATGAGAGACCACTGAGATTTATGTGGCATAAACTTGACCACTTCAAAGTAAAAATACTTCCTGACAGGCAGCCCTGCCCAGGATATATGGTAGTAGAGACTGAAAGTTCCTTCCTCCAGGGAGAGGTCACAGAAAATTAAGTGTTTTCCTCATTCCCTGATGCCTATTTAGTAAATGTGCACAGGGCAGCACCCAGGCCAAGGATAGGGCTGGTCCTTGCCTTGCAGAAATAGTGTAGAGACCCTAAGAAGAGCTAAGTGTTCCCTGCTCGAGTGCTGGCGCATGCCTTGGTGTCCAGGGAATTACATACTTATACACTTCTATGCAGCCCCAGATGGGATGACAAAGATGTCATCCCATCTAAATGTCACTGAAGAAATTTTGCTGAACTTCTGGTTGATAAAAATAGATGTGTTTAAACAGTCTCATTTTGATTTACTGTCTGAGATTCATTGGTGTGGGCTTCAATGCAGGATAGGCATTTACTGTGGGTTCAAAGGTAAGAGACAGTTGATGTGTGGACAACAATCCATTACAAGCCAGCTTTACCCAGCACTGAGATGGTTTAAACCATGGCTGGTTAATGGAAGTTAATGGACTGAGTCTATTGAACTTTTCACTTAAAACAGGATGAAAATCCCCTTACTTTGAAGTTCAGTGATTGGACTTAGACTCCAGCAGCTCTCATTTTTTATTTTCAGGATGGACTTTTCAGTGCGGTTTTTCCTTAACATCGTTACAGGCTTTGAGCGGTTAGCTCATTCAAACAGACCCTGCACTCCGGCTTCTTTTGCCTTCTCTCTAGTCCCCTTGTGGAAGGAGTCCTTGCCCACGGCAGGGGTTGGAACGTGATGATCTCTAAGATCCCTTCCAACCCAAACCATTCTGCTATTCTGTGGCTCCCGTTATGGCTTTCCCATGAGGTATCCCCGCGCTGCTCGCAGGCGGTGGAGAGCTGGGGAGCCCGAGCTTTCCCCGCTGCCTTTGAGGGGGAGCGGG
>VWZT01007993.1:200200-256661 GCA_013397055.1 Pachycephala philippinensis | reverse complement strand
GCAGGCGGCCGCCGCGCCCCGGCGCCGTGGGCTGTGTGCGGCCGGAGCTGCCGCGCGGTGTCGCCCCGAGGCCGCTGCTGCCAACCCCGGCTCCGGTCGAGCCCCCGGTGCCTCCCAGCTTTTAGTGCTCCGCCTGTGGGTTTATGTTTTGGCAGCTTTAAAAATGCCATCGCTGCTGCTGTGCTGCTGCCTGCCTGCTTTTTGGGATCTCGGGAGCTGTAATTGTGTCCAAAACCTTTGCTGCAGCGTTCCAGAAAAGCAGCTGAAATTATCTTGTTTTGGGCATCAAATAGAGTAATAACTAAGAAAAAACTAAAAGCAAATGGACACAGGGTAAGAAGGGAGCTTCTGTGTCCTTTCCTATCTAAACTTGTTTTTCAGTTTTTATGAAAACTATGCTGCACTTAGTTTCTACACGAAGTCCAAGGAGGAAAAAGGCAAAAATAAATGGTTTAGTAGAATGTAGGTGTGAATCTTACATAAAACTTAGGAGGTTATAGATAGCTTTTATAAAGATTGCTGTGGTTTAACCCCTGCCAGCAACTAACACACAGCTGTGGGATGGGGAGGAGAATTGGGGAAAGGTAAAACATGGGTTGGGATAAGAACAGTTTTGAACAGTTCTGGTCAAGAATAAGAAAAGGAAGAATAATTTTAGTGCAGTGAAGAAAAATGGGCAGCTATGGCTTGGACAATAGGAAAAAACCTGCAAAATGTAGCTACAGTCTCCAAAATCCCGAACTCAGAGGTAACAGAATGTGGTTACCTAGATCATTCACATTTCAGATCTGTCCTTAAACCAGAGGCAAATGTACTGGCTCCAGTGTATATCAGAAGTTTGCAGGTAGAGGAAGGTATAGAAATCTCTAAAGAGAGATCACTCCACTGCAAGGTAAGGAAACAAAGAAACCAGTCTTAAACTGCATAATGTATACTGTAAACCTTTCCAATACAAAAGGATCGTTCAGAAGTGAAGAAAGTAAAAGAAAGAGCTGGGGCATAATACAAGAACATTGAAGTTATTGTTTTATAAGGTGTTAGGAAGAAAGAAATTAAAATTCTACTGCAAAGAGATACTAGCCACTCTGGGCTCCAGCACATCCACGTACCCTGCAAGATCAATGACGTTTTGCATGCTCCTGTCTACTGCAGATGGTACCAAGATATCACTGTCCAGAGAAGTGAGGTGTTCTCAAAGAGTAAGAACACCCAATTTTGGAGAAAGAAAAGAAATTCAGTCAGAGCCCAGACCAATCAATAATTTTAGGTTAGCAATATGTAACGTACAGGTTGTGCTGGACAGAAAAGTTGATCAATGCTTCTTTATTTTCTGGTACTTGATGTCGAATGCTGCAGAATGCTCCTATATGCACACATTAAGTGAGGTACTTTTTTGCCACAACGTCTCAGTAAAAAGCCAAAACCAGGATCCAATGTGTAACCTGCTGGTCTGTCAATGATTCTTCTCTCTGGCATGTGTTCCTGTTGGTGTTCCAACGGCGTTATCAGTTGTTTTGTGGAGAAACAACTCCCTAAAAACACACACTGACAAATTCTAGACCTAGTATTCCCCTCCAGCTCTGTCTTGTGGCTGAGGCAGTGGAAGAAACCATAGGATCACAGAGTGGTTTGGGTTGGAAAGGACCTTGAAGATCATTTAGTATGAACTCCCCTGTGATGGGCGGGGATTAGACCAGGTACCTCAGGGCCCCCTCCACCCTGGCTTTGCACACTTTCAGGGATGGGGCATCCACAATGTGTCTGGGAAACCTCTGCCAGTGCCTTTCTCCCCTCTGGGTAAAGAATTTCTTCGTAAATAAGATCTAATGTAAGTCTCTAGTCTTTACATTTAAAAGCATTCCACCTTGTCTTATCACTATTTCCGAGTGTAAAAAGCCACTGTCCCTCTTTTATGAGCTCTTGAAGTTCTGAAAGAAATTCTGGTATCAGAGATTCAAGTATGACATTTGCTGTGTGAAGCTTGTAAGAAGTTCAGTTTCTGCAAAGCTAAAAGAACACCTCTAAAATGTCAACAAGAAAAAATTTGCCTTGTCTTGCATAACCTCTAGCTTAGTTAGAGCATATCACACGTAATTCCATGCATGCCGCTGTAGCTTAGTTTTGCAGTTCTCGTACCTCATCACATTCACACACATGCTGTTTTAGAAGCATAGGATGAAGCATAATAGGAAAGGATTTACATCCCAGTTTAGAGAGATGTATTATCCTGGTTTATTTATATTAAATTAAATTGAATTATCTCTCTCTTCTTTTTTGATTATCTTTTGTAGAGTGCCTAAAGTGAACAATTGCCATGATCATCCAGCTCACATCTGAAAAGAGGCAATTCAAACAGCTTTATTTGAGGCTCTTTTGCTTACATATATTAACGGTATTTCCCATCTTATCTCTTTTTCCCAGACCTTACGTTCATCTACCTCTGCGTAACTGCCTGCCTGCATTGTGTGTGATGATAATACTGCACAATGTCATTTTGTACACTGGACGCAGAGAATGTTCAGCTGACAAACGAATTGGTCAGACTTGTGCAGAGGAACAGAAAATTTCTGAATTAGTTTCAAAGTTCACCACAGTTTTCCTAGTTTACTGCAAGTGTGTTATGTTTTCTTCAAAATTTGTCTCATTATGTGGTTAAATAGCTGTTGGTAAGGCTTGCCTGTAATGCCACTTGCAATGATCCTAAATAATATGACCCCATTCAATCTTGTTATCTATGTATTGCAGTATCCAAAAATCTTTCTGAGCTTATGGAAAGTAAACCAAAAGTAATGCCAAATATTTATCAGGTCTTGTTTTAATGTTCTCTATTTCAAGTTTTGATCATTATTGTAGTTTTTAAAATCTGGAAAAATGTGACAAAGAATTTTGCATTCTGCTTTTTCATAGGTTAGCATGTCCCTCTCTTTTAGTCAAATAGTTATTCACTCCAATTTTAGCTCTAGTAAGTTGGTTATACTTATGTAAGTCCTCTATCTTACACTGAGGCCCTGTCAGGATCCAGAGGTCAGCAACCCCTTCAATATGCAGAAAGACCAGCACAGGGGGCTGCACCTTGTTTGTGAAAGGTCAGATCTCTCCACTGTTAATTTCACGTGGCTTCGGAAAAGGCTTCTAAACTGTTTTCCTTGTGAATAGCAGTATGTGTGCATACCTGATTTTTTTCTTGGAACCTTATCTAGACATTTGTACCTGTGAACAGGAAGTGTTGAACTACCAACAGGGAAAAAGGAGAATTCTTGTTTGGAAGAATTTTACAGTCACTTTTTGCAGGCAAAAATGAAGATATGAGGGCTGTGGCAAAGAAGAGTCAGACTAGAAATTGTCTTGAGCTTCATGAAAATGATCAGACAGAGCCCTTCCCCATTGCAGAGCACTGCTGGCTTGCCATTGGTACGTTGTCTGTATTCATCCACTGAAGGCTTTGCCCTGGGCAGCCAAGCAGCACCGCAAGGATATATATGCCTCAACCATTGCATCTCTGTTTGTTGCCCTCCTTGTCACCCTGAGAGTTATATGACATGTCATTTTCTGTCAGCTTCTTTTCTCTTTCAGGGGCACTGAGGTAAATAATTAATTTATCTTGTTTTAAAGAATGTCATTTTACCATCTTGATAAATTACCCTGGCTGCTGTGTCCCTCTGAGCCATTCAGGCTGCTTCTCTTGTAGCATCCCATCTGCCTTCTGGACTTCAATTGTTTTCTTTATTTGTCTGAATATCTTGCATTATCTTTTATTTATTTTAGCCATTTGCTTTTCTTCTCATTTGTTCACAGCTGATAGCTTTAAACTTGCCAGTCATCAGCATCTGATATTTTAGTGTCCATATGCATCTAGAACTCTTTATAGCTTTGTATCAGTCTACATTGTCCTTCGTAATATGCCCAAGGAAAGCTCACAGTGAATCCTGTCCTTAATATTGAGCCCAAAATAATCCTTGCCCATAGTTGCACACCACAGAACCTGAAAGCCACTTTTCTTTGTCTGTCCTGACAGTCTCATTTCTATCCAATTCGGTCAGTTCTCTGTATCTTGGAAGACTTCTCCGTGATATGAAGATATTGAGTCCCATGAGATCATGATATCATGTTCAGAATATCCCACCGACCCCTTAGCATTGCAAGTTTTGACATTTCTCAAAAGGAAAAAGAACAAAGTTTTCCCATGAACATCCATGAAAACTTCGTACATTTGCTGTTTTCCCACAGCTTTTTCCAATGACTTGGAAAGCAGTCCAGCAGGCAGTACCATAAACACAGTAGCTTCCACTATTGGAAGATGACATGCAAGAGATAAGGAAGAGGAGAGAAAGGAGCAGTCTGAAGTAGTGGTAGATATCAAATGTGGAAACCAGAGAGCAGTTTATCTACTATGGGCAGCTTCTAACAGCAGCACTGGGTTTGGTAACATCATTGAAAGGGAAGAAAATGGATGGGGTTTGCATGAGTTTCAGGATTAGAGAATCACTGGGTGAAATAGAAGGTTTAGTTTCTGTGAATTTACAGGATGATGACTTTGGTTAATGTATTACTGCTATTTGCAATGCATCTGTTCCTTGTGCGTATGGAATCAGATCTAACAGCTTAATGATGCCCTCAATTTGGACTGGATTTTGGCCCAGCTATTCATGTGAACACAGTTAGAAAACAGTGGTACCTTTTCTGTTCAAAAGGCACATTCATCCTGCAGAAAACTTTAAGGAAGACAGGATGGCAACCAAACTCCTGAGGTGACAGAGACTTTGCTGCCTTTGGTTCTGTTCCCCCACTCCTCTTTTAAACTGAATGTGTCTGATCTGGAGTCACTCAAAGAAAATGAGCAGAGAATCCTATGAAAAAAATCATGTAACTTTTCAAAGTAGGTCTGCATCTTACTAAGCCTGTAAAAGACCAAAGTGTGAGTAAAGGATTGAGAAGAGAGAGTGAAAGGTAACTATGTTGAGGGAGGTGATGGCAGGTGAGGTTATGTGGGAGGAGGAGAATGAAATCACTTTTAAGGATCACTCTGGCACTTCATGCCCTGACCTGTGGTGGGTCTAAGTTTAGAGAATAAAGGTAAAATCTGAGGAGAAGGGAAACAGATACCGGAAAAAATGCACATAGAGAATGTGCTACCCTGGAAGTCTCAATTCAGTAGTACGGAGCTGTGGTGCAGCCAGGAGTTGTGACAGCTTAAAGCAAATCACTTGGTCAGTGAGAGAAGGATCTGAGTGAGCTTTCCCCAGAGCAGCTTCTCCTTAGTGTCACCAGAGAGACAGAATTATGTAAGTCTGTCTTTCAGGTGAAAGAGATGTTAACTTCCAGCAAGGAAGGGTTGTGCTGATGAAGAACTTATCTTTTAAAAGCTCTCCTACAGACTTAGATTAGCTGCTATCCAGAGTCAGCAATTACGGACATCCTTCTGGAAGGGATTACTTACACATGTAAGGGTGCAGGTGAGAGTAGGGCCAGCATCAGCCTGGTTCTCCTCTTCACCTGCAGTAAATAAGTGAGCTCTCTCTTGTCCCAGTTTTGCACAGAGGGTTGTAGGCCCTGTTCCCTGGAAGAGCAAAAGCTGTTCTGTCCCTAGGCATTGTTGATGCAGAAAGCTGTGAAGAGCACATGGTGCTGGATGTCTGGCCCACCATCCTGGCATAGCAATAAGGTTCTTGGCTGGGAGGTACACACAGGAGGTAGGATCACTCCCCTGTAGTATTGCTTCCTCAGCCATGTTTGCAGTAGTCTTGATTACATGTCTTAGATTAAAAGGGGCAGTCCCTTTCTAATTCTCCCTTTCTAAGTACTTCCCTCCCTGAAGCATCATTGTGAACAGCCTTGATGAGAGTACTACTCCTCACAGCTTTACTCTTTTGAGGGAAACTCAGTGTTTACACTGTTAGCTCAAGGTCAATTCTAATGAAAATTCAGGTGCTGCAGTTTTAATGTGCACTAGTGGTCTGGAGACATCCTTGGTTCTGCCACAGTCTTTAACTCGACTGCCCCAGCCCATGCATTAGAGCCTGTCTTAGCAGCCTTGAACAAACAGTTTATCTGTGGTGTAAGAGAGTAGTTAAAGATTTTGACATGAAGTATGAAGAAGGCAGCCACCTATTAGAACTATCTCCTGCCTCTCTCTGTTTGCCTACCTTGTGTCTTGATGGGCAGGGAGAATTTATGGTGCTTGCACACTCACAGGGAAGGCAAGATCCATTTATCTGCCACACAGAGATGGTGCTGTTAAGCAAGACAATTCTGAGATTCTCTCAGCAGTGAGCATTGAATATTTCCCAGTTATTTTCTGACACCATGTTTTGGTGGGATATAGAACAGGCTGAAAATTATTGGATTCAGAATTTAGTGGAAACTTACTTTCTTGTGTTGCAGCTTTCATTGGTACTTGCAATTTTGAAGGAAAAAATAGTGTGAACAGCAAAAGCTCTGTGTAGTCCACATAATGAATCAAGTAGAGAATGGTAAGAAAGAGGCAATACAGAAGAATCCTGGTCATCTGAATAATGTGATTCTGCTTCAGTCAGATAGACTGAGATATCCAGCATAGGAAATCTCCCTTTCAACCTTCTCCGTGAAAAAATAAGAGCTCGTTTGAAGAAAGTGAAATACAATGCCTGACTATGCCTGACTGTGACTGTGACAGGACAAAAGACAAATTCATGAACTCATTCCTGAGCTGTTCTTCACTAGCGAAATCCAGAGTGTCATATACTCAGAATATATGTGAACATCTTGGCTTTCAGCGAAACAAGAGTTGGGCCAATATGTGCTTTTTCTTTGGTCTGTAAGTACTTGGCACGGAATATGTTGCAGTACTCTGAGCTATCCAATGTAATGGGATTTCCATAATTTTTTTAAATGTAGACTTCATAAATACAGTGTTTGGCCAGTACATCAAACGGATCTGACTTTCCCAAAGTTAAGAGCCTGAGGCTGAACAAATGGATCATTCCTAGACATTGGAGCATCACACAGGGACTCTACAGATCCAAGAGCAGTAACAAAAAGACATGAGTCGTACGGAAATGAGGTGTGAAGGAACTGGAAAATAATATAAAACTCTAGTGTAAAAATTCAGATCATTTGGCTCTGATTCTACATGAGAAGTGTTTATTCCAGGACCGGGCTTGATGCTTAGTGATGATGAGGCAAAATATAGCAGAAAAACAGGGGCCATGAGAAAAATGGATGCACAACCCCTTGTGCCTCTGTGCCAGGTTGACTCTTCTAAGTTACTGCTGGTGCTGTATTTTCTCCAGCTTCCTTTGCTCCAGGTCTGCCTAGAGGTACGAGTATCCTGCCCAGTGGAGATTGGTAGCATGAACGGGCCATGTTTGTCAGTAGGGGACAAATGATATATTTAGTAATCAAACAGAATTGATTAAAATGTCTAACAAGCTACTGAAACTTTCTGAAAAGGCTCAGCCATTTTTTTGTTTTCACGGAAGCTTTTATTGACTGGCCTTATTGCAACATCTTGCCTGAACAGTAGTAAAAAATATTTCATAATGGTGGTGAGTTATAGCTTTTGTTTTGGGGGAGTTGAGATTTCAAGGATGAATTTCATTGTGTTTGCAAACATTGCAGTGCAAGAACACCCATGGTAGCTTTTCTTCTGATGGCTCATTTTGGAATTACATTACTTGCTTTGTGTTAATGTGGGTTTTCTAATATATGTAAGCAATTGTATTTATGGACAACATATGGTTCATGGATCTTCATCTTTCCTCAATGAATATAAGCAATTATGGGATTTGGCCGAAATTACTTGCTAGAGCAAAGTTATCTTTCTCTGCTTGATAATAATAGTCCATTGATCATTGCTAACCAAAAGCTTATGAGATAGCTGGCTACCTTAATGTGCATGTGAAGTTTGTCAGCTCTTTATTACCTAGGTTATGTACATAATAGCAATCTGTTAAGTTATTCAACCAGAGAGAAGACTTTTACACCAAGCATAAGGGTAGACATATTAGGGCCCAGAGTGTTAGGAGCAGGAGACAGTTAAGTGTTATGCCAGTATACAAGTCATTCATTTGACATTAATTAACACAAAACCACAGAAAATACATTTGATTTATATAAGAGAGATCTGGTGTGTTGTGAGTTTGTTTTGAAGAAGATGGGTATTTTAATGAAAAGTCAGAATTGGTATATTTGTACATTAAGCTGCCGTGCGGGAGGCCAATAAAATCTGTTCTGTGATTAAGCTATTATGTGGGAGGTGTTTTCGAATATAGAATTTTAATCATTAAAAACTGCTACGTATGTAATGAGTGATATCTGCTGTGGCTTTTGGAGCACTTTTCACTGACTCTGTTATAGAAATACAAGCAGTTATGGTTAAAATATCATAAATGAAAAAGTAAAGGTTGGGGATGACTGGTTTTCATACGGTAATGTAGCTGATGTTGTCTTAAGTTGAAGTGAACTAAAGTTTACAGCAGAAGCAGAGAAGCTGAATGGAAAGTGGACTTATTTCTACTCTGTTGAAATAACATTGTAGTTACAGGAAATAAAGATTATTCCCAAAGAAGGACCAAAGCAAGAGACAAAGGAAGCCATCAGGATGTTGCCTCTGGAGAGGAGTGTCTGGGAGAGGAAATTAGATCAAGAGTAGAAACAGCCTAACAAGAGGGAATTGCAGAGTACTCTTTCCTTTTTTTTTCCACTGGTCTTCCTTCCTGTGGAAAAGTCTCTAGGAGGGATAAGATGATGCCGAAAGTAGCATTACTAAGAAGGTAACAAAAAGGAACATAAGAAGGGAGTGTGCCCATCCCATTCACTCTCACTGACATATTGTGCTAGGACTCTGGAATGGAGGGATGCCTCACACCTGAAGTGCTTCCCTTCTGCTTGGGTCAGAACAGAAAGAGCCTTCAGAAGCTCATCCCACTGGCTGCCACTGTGTTGGTGAAATTAGTTGTCCTTGAGCAGAGACTGAACTACAAAAAAACCTGAACACAAAGCCCATAGTTCTAGGTCTTATCTGGATTTCCTGGCAATTCTTGATGGTCAGCATTTTCTTGAGGATGGAACAAGATCTTGAAGTTAAAGAAGGATGCAAACCCAGGTCCAGTGATGCAGTGTCTCCTTTCTTCCCTGTCCTTGCTCAGCTGAGGGCAGACTAACCCTTATATTACTCTACTGCATCCATCTTGATGTCTTGAAATTCCAAATGTCAGCCGACATTGAATAGTGGAGGATATCTGAACCTTTTACTTGATTGAGACCTGGCACTTCTTTGATTTACTACTTGAGGTTTCTGAATTTTCCTCCTGAGGAACCACTACAAAAATATTTAGTTTCTCAGTCCTGGAAGTTTAAGAAATTCTTACAACTGTGAGTAGTCTTGGTTTAAAGAAGGAAGTGGAAGCCATAACACAGTTTCCCATAAACTGACAAAAATTTTTCAAATAAGAGAACCCCTCGATTTTGGGGGTATTTTTGCCATGAGTCCCAATTTGCTGACCACCTCTGCCAGGCCATATATCTCTAAGATCAAAACAAATCTAAACTAAATGTTTATGTTTGCTTATTATTTATTTTTGATGCTCAGTATAAACAACTAAAATTGTGAGCTAAACATTAAACTAAAACCTTGGAATGAATTAGATCATGTATGTCTCTGCATGATTGCTTTTATATTAAAAAGTTTACATGAATGCTCTTCCTTCTCTTAAAACCAGATTGATATACATATTAATGAGGCCTGATGTTGACTTCATGCTGTTTATTTCCAACTAAGAAAATATTTATATTAACTTAGTTTTTGCCAATATTTCTTGTAAAATATATCATGACACTTTGCACATTGAAATTTTTTTACATGGTAAGTCTCTCATTTTATTCTTTCCCTTCTGAGTCTCTCGTTAAGTGGTAGATTAATCAGATTTGGAGTGATAGCAGATATCTCAACATAACCTGAACACAATGATATTGAGGAACCTAACAAAATATCAGTATACCCCAAAAAACTTGAGGGTGGAATCCCAAAAGAGTAAGTGCTGTCCAGCTTAAAGGGCAATCTTGGTGTCTTCTTGACTGTTCTCGGCTACCCTGCTTCATAGCTGTCCTGTCATTGATGTGGCTTTCCTTATTTTCCCTGGAGCCAGAACATTCTACCAGCTCATCTGAAGTTGAAAAATGTTGCATTCAAGATTTGTGAGCTTGCAACATGAACAGCTTTTATTTGTAACCTTTTACTTTAAAGAAAAATAAAGGTGCCAAAAATTTGTGCATGTTCTTATACTTGTTGGAGCAGGCTAGGCAGTGCCTAAGAAGAGTTCTTTGGCTATGGAATAACATAAGAAACAGGAGAAATTCCTCAAAATTAGAGCCACACAGAGCAAAGCTAACTTCTGATGGGATTAGAAAGAAAGCCTGTATTTCATAAATAGATCTACTCCCTGTAAGATTTCAATCTCAATTGCTTTGGTTTTCAGCTCTAGAACTGTGTGGTTTTACTCTGCATGCGATACCTGATTATTCACACGTATCACAGTACTTGTCATAACATCATAATTTTCCTGTGGGAGTTTGATGACCCTTCATGTCCCTAATCTGGATAAAAACAGCTTCGTGTTCTGTAGGGGATGTAGACATATGCAAAACATAAGTATTACGTTCAATAAGAGCCAAAATGCTTCCCATTTTATGTTATTCCCATGTGATGTAATGACTTATAATGAGCATATTAATCCCTGTTTATGTAAATATTTGGATTGCCCCTCTAGAATAAATATCTTAGTACATTTACTTTCCAACAGAGGTTTAATTAAAGGTTTTAAAAGATCAGTAAAAAAGGTACAGAAATAAATATACATTTTAGAAAGAAAAAATATTTAATGGTATTAACACTTATTCCATTCAATTTATTGCAAAATGTCAAAGGACACTGGGTATTATATAACAATTGTATGTATTCAGGTTACAGAAATAAATATTTAATTGGAAATTATGAGATCAGTGAACATTAACTTTATTTCCAGTGTTCGTTACAGCTGGTAATATCTTCATTTACATTTTGGGAAATGATTACATTGAAGTCTCACTCAAGGTAATCTTTTTGTGGGGAATCGCTAGGACTTCTCTTGTTCAAGGGGCCACAACCAGAATTTACAACGTATGGGAGCTGCTGCTAAAATTTTAGAATCTCTTATGGGCCTGGGTTGTCAGCTCTCCCTAGCAGACAGACTTTTTACCATGGAATGGGGTGAATCTACGTAAATGTTTTGCTAGAGAAAAGTCATCTGTGAAAGTGGTCAAAGCAGTAGAGAGCAGAAAGACTTTGTGGAAGTAGTTTTTCCAATGGTGGGGGAAGTGCTTCTCTATTTTTGTCAGTGTTTTGAAAAATGTCATCAGCTCTCAAGGACTGTCAGCAGGTTTGTGAAGATGGCACATAGAGTGATAGAAAGACAGCACTTGGCCTGTTCTTCTCACCTAAAAACCCTGCTCCTCTCACCAACCCTGAGATTTCACTTCTTAACAAGCCTGTGAGGAAGGAGGAACAAAAGCAGACCTGGAAGGGGACTGCTGACGCCTGCCCCTGGCATGGGCACATGGGCAGTTGCCTGGGCAGGGGCTGAGCGGGGCAGCCAGTGACCACCCTGCCTGTTCCCCTGCTCCAGGCTACCGGCATTTCCAGCCCCAAGCAGCAAGAGATCTGACGAGATCTCCAGAGCCCATGGTCTGTGTTACAGCACACGTGGTCTTTTCATGAAACACCAGGAGGAAGGATTTCCCTTTAACAGAGATCCTCTGCAAGCACAGAGGGAAAAATTTGAGGCCTGACAGACTTATTGACATGCAAGAACAGAGTAATCAGACATCTCATATGGGGCAGGCACACACGTGTCTGAGCTGTGAGAGGATGTTTAGACATGTGGTCACCCTTGAGGGTGAGTTGAGGCTTCCCTAAAGCCTGGACTTTGGTGCACTCTGCACAGCTGAGAGCATAGCATAATGTCTTTCAGAGGAAGGTGTGGACACATGAGAGGTTAGGTAGAGATCTTTGAGGAGCTGAAATTCAGACATAAACTGCAGCTATTCCTGTTGAAAAGATGGCATGTGTGATATCCTGAACAAGAGTGTGTTATGAATTCAAGTGACTGTTGTTGATTCATGCTGAAGCTTCATGTCATGACTGGGATTTCAGCCGAGTACAGTTTTTCAGGAAGGACTTTGTGCAACCAGGGAGGCTCCAGCAAAATATGCAAGAAGAGAATTCTCTTTCTCTAAATTTTTTAAGCTAGTAAGACCCTGTAGGATGGCTCAAGAACTCAAGGGACGGGGAGGAAAGAAAGAAGAAGGCTGGTTTAACCTGTAGCTAAGGCAATGGAAGCAGCACAAATGAGGTGAAAGTACAATTGTGTTGTCTTGGCTGCTGCAAGGTGAAAGAATAGCAGATCAATATATTCCAGCTGGGGAGGATGAGGAACAAATAGACCGTGAGTGAGCTTGAGAGGTTTGGAAGCCAACTTGTTAGGTATAACAGCAAGTTTCTCTCTTGGATTTTTAAAGCCTTTACAGCTCTTATTGAGGACTAGGTGAGACTTCCAAATTTTAGAGAGACTTGGGGGAAAGAGAAGGTGTTTCCGAGTGTCTTACTGCCACTACGAGAGAGGTTTTTCACTTCTAGGGTAGGAAGGCCTTAAGGACAAGGCCATAAACCTGGTTGGGTCCATGATCCACGAGATGATTTTCCTGAGCCCAGATCTGGTTGAGATATTGATGGGCAATATCTGCAGGCAAGTAAATGGGATCTTAAGGACTGTCAGGCAATGTGTATTCTTAGGCTCCATGGACATGAATTTTCACTCTTTTGGGCTTGTAATGTCAGAGACAATGAAACTTTTACTATGGAAGTTATCTTTTCTAGGGGAAGCTCATCAGTTAAGTATAAAAAAACCCTGCCAGTAAACTTCAGCTTGAAAACAGCTATTCACCAGTAATTTTTTAGAGATATTTCCAGAGTTTATGCCTGGCTCCTGATAAAGTGAGTAAAGTGCTCCTGATATCAACAGAAATCCATATAGCTGGCCTCAGATTTGTGCTGAGGTTACTGTATGTTGCATATGGGTCCTTAAACTAAAGCAGAGCATCTCTGCCTTATGCTTTAGAAGTCTATCTTCTTCTGTTTCAACTGTTGCTTTCCTATAAATCTCAACCATTGAGGTATCTGTGGGTGACACTGGATTTTGAAAGAGACCAGAGACTGTTTGGGCCTTTCTCCAGAAATTATTTATGGTTGAAGATGGAGAAAGGATAGAAATAGCACATCCTGAATGTGAGGGAAACAGTGCTTAGACAAAGGAATTCACAAACTGTTGCAAGAACACACATCCAAACGAAAATATTTTAGGTATACTGTCAAGTTAGTGTTATCCCTGATTTTTACTCTTGATCGACTTTTCCTCATTGTGTAATTCCACATTCAGCTGTCAATAACTTTTCCATCCTTTCAACATTTGGTTCACATTCCTTCACCTTTATTCCAGCTTACCCGTGCAATATTCTTCTGGGGTGATACAAGTGTGTTTAGCTCTCTGCTTATTAGGTTAATCATGTCACTCCACTAAAGTCATCAGTAATGAAGTCACCCTTTAATTATGGAGAGAGATGTGACTTTTCAATGCTTCAATGAGCTTCATGTTGCTAACACTGAACCTTTAGGCAATTGGGAATGTCTTTTTCAGAACACTTTGGGGAAGGATTCTGGTTATTTTTTAAAATACCCTTCATTTCTCATACTTTTGAAAGACTTCCTTTTACAAAATACCCCTTCTTGTAAAAAACCACCAAGTGGCCAGCCAACAAAATTTTCAGTGTCTAAAGTTTTTAAAAAGTGTGGTTAATACATGAGTGCCCAGGGGAATGTCACAGGAGAGTGAGGCTGGGGTGGTAACTGCTGACCCTGTGTAAGACTGAGGTTTGAAGGAATATTAACAGGAGATTGCTGCATGCAGCCATCCATATTTCCTCTCCTTTGCATCTTGGTGATGAGCAATTAGAACTTTCATTGCAGATTTGTTTGGCCTGGATTGCTCACTGTAACAGGACTAACCTCATCTACTGCCTTTTTTTGGGGTCTTGAAGTGCTCAGGTAGTTGCTGCCAGAGTTTTGCTGCCTTGGAGTGTTTGGAGAAGCCTGTTAAATCACAGTATTACTGCAAAAGACCTGGAGGCAGTGTAGTGAGGCCGTCATAAGATCAAGGACAAGGAGACTGACTTTATAGTATCAGTACTCACAGCTGAACTCCCATCCATGGCCCTGCACAACAGGCTTGTGATCCTGATTTTGGATCAATATGAAGATTCCTTTTTTTGTCCTGCAGCAACTCTATGTACAGTTATGGTAGTGGAACCATTTTAAAAGGCTGGCATTTATATAGAGATCTTTCGCTTTGAAGCAAGTTAAATTTATCTGCAGGGAATGTTCAAGCTGGTTATAATTAAGCACAGTTTTTCAAGTCTGTTTTTCACTATAGCTATGGCAAAATACCTTGGATGGCTCCTGCACGCCACGTGAGCACTTCAATCTCTGTATAAAGTCACTGTACAGCGTGCCTCTAAGAAGACAGTATTTCGTAAATAATAACTACAATAGGAAATTACATGTAATCAGGTTTAGAATGCCTGATTTTTGTTTAAAAACTATGTTTCAGATTTCAGAATAAATTCCTGTGTTGATTACAAAGTAGACTAATTTCTACAGAACTGAGTTGGTGGTCAAGAGAGGGCTTGGTGGTTGGAAAACTACCCTGACAAATATACGTGAAACCCTCTTCAGAGCTGAGAAGAAAAAGAATGCCTTTTCAGATTTTCCTTTTCTTCCTAAATTTTTCTCTCTCTAGATGTATAGAAGATATGATATCGTGCTGGTTTTATGATATAGTGCAACCAGAAACTTCTGTTTTTCTGTTATTTGGAAGACTGCGAAGGGAAACAAAATCATTTGGGGTTGAAATTAGTAGTTCAAGTCAAAATAAATTGTTAATTTATATCGAATGTATATACAGAAACATATTTAGATATATGTAAAAATATATACTTTTTAATAATAAATTACCTCAAGTTTACCTGAAGCATTTTTCCCTCTCCCCAATGAATAATTGATCTAAAAATTCTGTCATTCACACTTCTTTATTGGTAAGGGACATTTGAATTTGTCAGATCCTCAGGTTTGTAATGAAATTTACATTATATTATAATAGCTTCTCCTCAGCAATTCCTCTTTACGGCTTTTCTTTAGCAGGTATCTTAGAAATCTGACTTTATAAATCTCTGGATCCTGTGTTATCAACTTCACCCTGAACTAAAACTTCACTACATAGTTCAGCAAAAACTTAGATATCAGAAAGTATCTTAAGGCACCTGCCTTTAGGCATGTGTGGCTTTTCCTCAGACTCAAACCAGAATAGGGGAATTTCATAATTTCCACTTCACTTCTATTTTAGTAACCTTTTCATCAAACACGAGGAATTACACATCTTTGGTCTTCAAATAGTGTTGTCTTTAGGCAATAAGCAGAAAAATGCAGTTCTTCCTTGAAAATGTTTATTGCCTTGCTTTCAGATTCTTCACTTTTCTTCTACCTGCCTGTCTGTGAATCCTTTGTGACTGAGCAGGTACTAGAACATTATTTAAATAAAGTACAGGAAAGAGCTGTAGAATAAGAGTGCAAAGCTAGATTGTAATTCAAAATAAATCAGGCCTATATTTCCATCCGGTTTAAAAAAAATGAAAATGAAATGCAGATAATCATCGTTTCATCCCCGTAATAGTTTTGAAAAATAGAATAATACTTACATTTTATATATTGTCTTGGCTTTGTTTTTAAATCTTAAAAATACATTTAAATGGACAAGGCTATTAGGAAGTATTTTAAAATATGTGGCTTCCAGTTAATTTTCTATAAAGAGGATACAGTCATCGGTATTGGGGAAAAACAGGTTAAGAGCTCTTGGAGTAGCAGAGACCTCTTCAGGCCCTAAGTAATGGAATGGTCTTTACTCAGATGCAGATGACTGGAGAGTCAGTCAGACTTGAGTGACTTGAATGGAAACAGTATTTATACTTCCTCTCCAACCTGCCCTCTAAATGGTTTTCCTCTACTTCTTGGGTCCATCCAATCTCCTGCACAACTTCTACTCATGGTGAGAAGCCTCCCCTGGTAGTGGCCAGAGGTTTTACATCTCTTGCCGTGTTCCTCTGAATTTTGCCCATTGTCTGATGTTGAGGGGGAATTTGTTTCTCCAAAACAGAGGTAAAATTTCCCCTTAGCAGGCAGGCACTGGGCAGGGATCCATAGTACCTGGCAATGCCTCACTACCATGTCTCTTACAATTTGGGTATCTTCGGATACAGCTTCAGCACATTACAGAGGAAGGTGACGACTGAGTACATTCAGTACCTGGATTGTCGTCACTTCTTGCCCCCAAACAAAGGACTTTCGCCTGTGAATACTGAAATATGATATCATCTAGCACTGAGAATCTCCCGCTGCCTCTCTTTCAGCATTCCTGTCTAAAAGGAGAGTTATCCAAGGAGTGTGTGAAAGTACCATGAAACATTGAATCGGGGAGGCAGTCCTAATGCTCCACCAGGAACTGTAAGGAGCACAGCAAAATGATTAACGAGAACTAGCCCTACTTCTGTCAAAACCAGTCAGATGCGGCCTGTCCTCAGGAGCAGTTAGTCCATATCCTGGCCTTTGTATAAATTGAGTCCTCCTCCCCTCATTGAATATAATAGATAGACATCGTAAAAGAAAATCTGAAAAGTAGTATTAGCCAAGGCTTTTTCAGGATTGTTTGGTTTCTGGGTTCTGCTCACATATGCCTTTTTCTCCTCTAAGCTCCATGTACCATAATATTTACTAGAATACTTAGTCTGGAAATTGCTGATTGTGAATTTGAAGCCTGAGGCTTCATCTTGAAGCTAACTAGACTGCGAGAAAGAGTGAAGCAGACATTACAAAGCCAGGTCTGTGTTTTTCCAGATAATATCAAACTCCTGAAAATGCAGTCATTGTCCAAGGTTTAATTTATGCTACACCTTGCAGTAAGATACCTTTTTTCCTCTATTAGCAGACATGTAGGGGAATGTTTTTGCCCTGGTTTTTGTGGGTAGTACTTTCCTTTCATTTTCACCCTGACATTCATGTTGCATCCAGGGGTCTGGCAGGTATTTTTTTCCCAATGACTGTACTGATCTGTATGGAGAAAGCATATGCAGTTGGCAGCATGGTGTGAGCCTTGCTCTTTACCAGACACAAGGCTCAGCCATAGTCGTCAATTTGCTGTGCAGTGCTGTGCAGCATTGGTGTATTTGGGCCAATGCACCCAAAAAATATCTCAGCCCTCCCAGGGTCTGCTTACTCTTTAGGCAGAGCCTATTCAGATGAAGAGAGATCTGACAAGGTACTGGTAACAGCAGGGAATGGGTCACCATGATCCAACCCTCCCTTTTAAATCCATATCCCAGTCTGTGCTGTTTCTTCTACTATAGTTAATATCCTCTTCCAGTGCATGACATAAATCATAATTAAACAGTCTATTCTCCTAGCCTGCCCTATTGTGTGTCATCCTTGATGAACATAGGGCTGTCATTTATAACAACAGACATATTGGGAACCATGTGCCAGCGTGCAAGCTATGTCATGCTGTGCAGAGAGGGATATGCTAGCAGCCAGAGCCAAGCCTGACACTTCCTGAATGTAAAGGTGTGACTGCACTGCATCACCAGAGTGTCTTTGAAGTTTGCAGTGTGAAACATGGTGACTTACCATGAGGGGACAGAAGGCAGCAGGAGCAGGACATGCATGTCAGCTCTGAGGCTTCTCAGACAGCTAGAATGCCATGGAGAGAAAGTGCTTCCCTCTCTTCATCCCAGAGTCACAAATATAGGCCAAAGCAAATTCGCAGTTCCATTTGGGACAGAGGACCCTTAGCAATATTTTCATGATCTTTCTGCTCATCGTGGTCTCATAAGAAATGGTTGGATTTTATTCACGGTTCAATACTATGTTAAAGCCCACAGAAAAGTAGCCCAAGTGCGTAGCAGACATACAAGACTATGCTTAGCAACCTTGAAACCTCATAGTCCTGCTACAGCTAAGCAGAGTGTAAACAGATGTTTTTCAAAAACACCAGCTCTTAGCAGCAAATAGCAGAGATATTACTAGTCCTGGAATTCTGAGTGTTTATGGAACCTGACCATTTCTTATAGAAAAAGTTCATGGAAAGGAAGAGACAGCCCTTTTTATCCAGAGAATTGTAGCACATAGAACTGTTACACCAGAGTAAGGAATGTATTGGGGCAAAAACTCTAACTTTCTTCCAAATGACATACCATATTTTGAGAAGTCATTTCTGTGGTTTCATTCAGAGACAAACATTCATGTTGGTCAGGGAAGGTCACACTCACTTCCGTCACCAGCTGGTCCTTTCTGGGAATGGATGATCGATGCAGAGCCTCAAAGAGCATGAGAGTGTGCCAAGTGTTTCCATAATGCTTTGTAGTGGACTTCAATCCTGCGTTACAGGTAGGAAATGAAATTATCGAACAGCAAGGTGCTTCTCCTTGTCACCGGCATAGTCAAGATTTCCACCTACCCCACTGGCAGCACTGCTAAGTAGTGGTCAGTTCCGTTATGAGTGCAGGCGATCCTCTCAGAGATCCTCCAACACTGGAAGGTGAGCCTGCCCACAACAATCCTCAGTTTTCTGAGCAGACAACGGCAGGCTCCCGGCGGCTGCCGGGAACTCTCCAACCTTGACACGGAGAGCCCTTGGCCTCTCATCTCTTGAGAGTTAAACCTGGATGGCAAATCATTGGAAACCCTCCTTTGATCTCTGTGTCATATGTGCAAATCCTTAATCACACAAAACTCTCACAAAGACGTTTTCTTCCTTCCCTTTCTTTGTGCAGCCTGTCCCACTATCTGCTGGAGAAAGACAAGTTGGTAACCGATTTAAAACAAAATGGAAGAGATCCCTTTCTACTGTTTGTAACTCTCCTTCTGGGCTGTGGTGACTGAAATCCTTGGCAAAACTGACTCCTAATATTGTCATTAATGTCTGTGGCCTGGTTGAGAGGAATGAAAGATGAATTTAAGCTTAACATTAATCACAGATTAGCCTGGTTTAGGGAAAAAAAGACCATTGTATAATTTCTGAAAACCAAAGGGAGACAGAAAACTATTCATTTAGATGTAAATCACTTTAAAATGCTTGCTCTGGGTTGGAATTTTGTTGATGTTAAATTTGTCATCTTAAAAATGAGGAAGAGAGAGAAAGGGGAGGGGAGAGTTATTGTAGGACTGCTTTCAGAAGTCTTATAATTCTGTATATTTAGAACAAAGTGAGATCTTACTTTGTGGTACTACTGAAGATTTCTTTAAAGAAGACGAACGAATATTTGTCTTCCAGTGCTTGATTTGAAATTCTGGGCGTATTAGAGCCCTGAATCAATATTCAGTGCCATTTCATTACCAGTTGAGTGAATTTGAATTTTTCATTCAAAGTGATTATTTTCCTCTCTCTAGCATTCAGAGAAATTCTTAAATAGCCTTTTCCTCCAGACTGATCAAAATATAAGCGGAGGTTTGTGAAGTTTGGACCTGCTGCTCAGCACCAGATTCATTAATCTTTTGCGTTTCTGACAGATGCTAATCAAAAGGCACTGCATGTTAAAACTTCTCCATAGTGATCAACACATAAAAGTATTAGGAATAGGGAGGAATAACATATATTATATGCTGTGAATGTATAACTGAATGTCTCGGTTTGAAAGACAGGTGTCTGCTAAGGAAGGAAGGAGCCCCCTTCCCTCCGAATTACTATAAATTTGAAATTAAGGGGCTTTCAGGCAAAGATATGAGGAATAGGAATAACAGTTCTTTACTAGTATATATATATANGGCTCGGGATCCCGGGAAGGGATAGAGGAAAAGCTTCACAGACCCCCTGGGCAGCTGATCCCGGTGCCCACCTGGATCCTCGGGAACAGCGGAACAGCAGGGACGAAAACAAATCTCGGGTGGTAGACGAGGTGTATCAAACTCTGGAGCTGCAGAGGGAGCCCAGGGACGTCTGGGCAGGCAGGCGTGTGCAGCTACAGTGCAGCGAAGGCTCGGAGCAGCAGCAAAGGAACGGCGGCGGCAGGGCAGCCGCAGCCCAGCTCCCAGCAAGGAGGGAGAAGACAGGCTTGGGATACCAGTAGGGGACCGCCTGAGGTACCCGAGCAGATGGTGAAAAAGGTCCCTCTTTTAGTGAGGTAGGGTGTTAAATAGAGTGCCGGTGCAACAGCCACTCCAGAGAGAGTAAACTCTACTCACGGTAGAAGGCAGCAGAAGCCAGGAGGCTGCAACGGCGAGGGATCTCCTTCACTCCGAGGGGGAGCTTCTCTCACCTCCGGAGGCCGGGAGAACAGGACCTCCAGCGGCTGTATCCAGCCTCTTTTTGCCAGTTCAAATCTCGCGGCATCCACCGCCCAGCACGAGAAAACCCAGGTAAAAGGGGGCAGCCAGCTGGACTCCTCCTGCTGTGGCCAGGTCTTTGTCCCTCTTAAGTATTCAGAGATAAGCAACCGAAGTATGGGAAAAATTCCTTAAGAGAAAAAGAGAAACAAAAGGGCAACTCCTAAAACCCCCAACACTGCAACAGCTAAAACAACTAGGAAATAAAATATGAAAGTGCAGCTTAAGAATATTGGTTATACCTTTTGAGGACTAGTTAACAATTTAATTTTTTAAATGATTATAAGAGTTTGTTTTGAATTTTTCTAATAAATATGGAGAGAGAATACGAAATTTAGCATTTTATATACAACCCTGGAATTAATTTGTACAAAAATCCTCTTTTATACTTCAGGCCCAGATGCTGCCAGTTCTTTTGAAATTTCCACTGTTACCAAGAAAAATTCATCATTTATTATGAGACAAGTCTAATAGATAATAGATTTAGTTACTTAAACCTGCAGGCAACACATTCATTAGGCCTTAATCTGTACTATTAAGTAATCATAGGGAATTTGCTATTAAAGCATTGTCAATCATGATTTCTAAAAAGCAATGCATGTTGACTGTGCTCTCTCAATGTTCACTGCAGAGAGGGCAGGTGAAACATAAGTTCTAGATATATGTGGGTTCAAAGTGGAGCCTTTTGGGAGCAGTCTGCATAGTCAGTCCTTGACCCAGCCACCAAACTGCTCACTTTTGGGTGAGTTTCTCAGCCTGCAGAAAGGCTGGTCCCTAAGGCAGCATGTGGGATCAGGCTCACAACCTATTCAGGAGGGAAATATGCTGTGGCGGCAGCTGTGGCTGCAATGAGTTACACAAGGGATGTTCCTACATGGCAGCCAGCACAGCTCTTAGTAAACGCTGTAGTGCGGTGTGATGCCTGTCTGTGTAGGAGGTGGACACACCACAGCCCACCCAGATGTGTGCCCATCAACAACCAAGCACCGTTGGCCATTTTTACTTGATCAGTGTGACAGTGGGCACTGGTAGTTACACTCGTGACAGGTGGGCTTTTGGTCATATATTATAGTCTGGGGGAGAAGGTGCAGTTGTGAACCTTGGTAAATACTGAAATACACCCCCTGGGACTCATGGCTGGCCTCACGTGCAACAGATTGTATCTGTTTATCAGCCCTACAGCAAGGACAGAGCAGAGCCCCTCTTGAGAACGAGTTTTTGTGTTTCAGACCTCATTCTGCATTATAAAATCATTATTTCATTATTGGAAGGCATCTTACTGGAAGGCTATGGCCCATTTCCATTCCATTTTTGGCTTTAAATAGCCAGTATTTTTTAACCTGGGTGTTAATGAAGTAATGCATGTCTTAATAAGTGTAATTTCTTTGGAGGCATACTGAGCTCTGGTCTCCTTGGACTTCTGCATATTATAAGGAAGAATTGATGTAAATTTGAATATGAAGGTTTTACAAGAGCAAGTAACTGGGCAGCACTAAGCAGTAAGTGGCAGTGTGAACTAAGGACAAAATGCTTTGACCAGAGTGTCCTTTTTGACAGCCTTATAGGCAGGAGTTGGATCCTATTTGACAGCTGTCAAGGACAGCGTAACAGGGAACAAGCAGCAATATTCAGGAAGGACAACATATAGATATCTTGCTGCTGGCCTATCCTGAAGGATGGAGATTAGCATTTATGTAACAGCATTCAAACAGCATCCTGAGTCATGTTTGAGTTTTGTCCCTCAGGCATTTTATAAAATCAGAGGAACATAAAATTTTTTAAGTAGGAAAAGATCTCTAAGATGATAAAGTCCAGCTGTTAACCCAGCACTGCCAAGCCCACCACTAAACCATGTCTGCAGGTGCCACATCCACACATATTTCAATATGCCACATCCACACATATTTTAACTATTCTGGGGATGGTGACTCAATCACTGCTTTGGGCAGTCTATTTCAGTGCTTGACCACGGTTTCAGTGCAAGAATTTTTCCTAATATCTAATCTAAACCTCCTCTTTTTGTAACAAAAAGCTGTTGCCTCTTATTTTTTTTTACTTGGGAAGAGAGATGGAACCCGGCCTGGCTGCACCCTAAAGGGTGTTTTAGAGAGCAATAAGGTCCCCCTGAGTCTCCTTTTCGCTAGGCAGAATACCCCCAGCTCTCTCAGTCACTCCTCATCAAACCTGTGCTCCAGCCACTTCCCCAGTTCTGTTGCCCTTCTCTGGACACACTGCAGCACCGCAATGTCTTTCTTGTAGTGAAGGGCCCAATGCTAAACATAGGATTTGAGGTGTGGCCTCAGTCACTGCCCTGGTCTTTTAGTTCACCACATCCTCTTTCCAGCCCTTCTTGGAGGTGGGCATAACATTTGCCAACCTCTAGTCAACTGGGATCTCTTTGGTTAGCTAGGATTGCTGGTGACTGAAAGAAAGTGGCTAAGACAGCTCAGCTGCCAGCTCCCTCAGCACCCATGGGTGGATTCCATGTAAGTTATTTTTCTGATGGCATTTTGATTTCATCCTTGTTTGTTTTAATACAGTCTGAATTCAATTCTAAATTGCACTAAAGTATTTTCCCCTTCTTTGGCATCATGTCAGAGGCTACAAAGCATGTTCGTATTAAGTGCTCTTAGTACTGTCAGAACGACATGGAATGTCTTAGGTTGACTGAGGGGAAGGTCTTTTCTTGGGGGCAGTTTTGTGCTCAGAATTCCACAGAAGTAAAGTCTGCTGAAAGAAATGTTTCTTTTCAACAGTGTCTGGAAAATAAATATCTAGTGTGATCATTCAACTGTGTCTGTAATTCACACGTAATTCTCCCACCAGATCTGGGGAATCCAAGACAGAGACTGAAAAAGTTATCTGCCGTCTTTCATCTACAATCTTTTCATTGACTAATAGCAGGATTAAAATTAGTCTGTTACTCCTCCTGTCTCTATTTCCTACAGTCTTATTAAATTTTTTAGATGGCTTCAGGCAGAAAGAATAGAATTTTTTTAAATAAAAAAGACAGATTCACAGTTAGAAAGTATAAGACTATATAATGTCAAACATAGATGCAGACCCCTCTGTCAGTCCTGTTTCTGGTTCAAAGCTGTGCTTCTAGTCCTGCATTTTTCAGAAGAAACACTTGGTTTAGCCTGGTAGGGACATAATATACACACATCAGTGGCATGAGTATAACTGAGATGAATTTAATTCTGCTCCTCACAGCACTTCTTTCTTCAAACGATATTTCACTTGAGAAACGATTTGGTGTCAGGCAGTGCTGCATGTGGTTAAGTCTTCTAGCATTTTATTGCTCCTGCCTAGGTGATATTACCAATGTTTCAAGGAGAGCTGGAAAGCATGAAAGCAAGATGTAAATCTCTACGGGTAGCCTAGCTGCTGTAAAAAAATTAATCCCAACTATTTGAATGTCCTGCAATGATGTTACAAAACAACTTGACTAATTGACTGCTAATTATGCTGATTGAAAATGCGAGATAGATTCATACAAGCCTTATGAAATCTAACAGGCGAGGTACCTCCTTGTTCTTACAGTTTTGCAGGGCAACAAGTGAAAACTAGAAGGAAGAAACACATGCTTAGTTTTTTTTGAGCTGACACTGGGCTATCAGTTGGAGCAGGCCAAAAGGCAGATATCTCATGTTGTAAAACACCTTTTTTTAAAAATTATATTTTGTGTCAGTTTGAATCAGACTGCTACTAAATATTTTGACACTTCCTATGAACTGGATGCCCTGTCAAAATATCATTCCGTAAATGCCGAAATATGTCATTGTAAATTTACCCCTTTGGCCCACACTGCTTTTGGTCAAAATGCATTTATTTTTCTCAGTTTCAGCACTGCTGACACAAGCTGTGAAACAGGCAAGAGTAGCTGGGGGACTGATGAATGTGCTTGGAGCCGTGGGCCCTGCAGCCTCCAGGGTATCAGTCAGTCAGGAGTCAAGGCAGTGCCACTGCTGGCTGAGCTTGCTCCATCTCCTCCCTCCCTTGTTTACTCACTTTGCTGCTCTTGCTGGCTCTGGTCTTTGCCTGTTTGTCATTCAGGACCCTTTTTTGAGATAAACAGTCCTGGGCTGCTGATTGTAGGCCCCTCTTCTGCATGCACACTCGTCACCTTCGCTTTCAGTGGTCCTTGGCATCTATGGCCTGTCCACACTGAGCAAGTTCTTTTTACCTTTGCACTTCATTGCAGCCTAGGTTTCACTGCTGGATCTTTTCTTGGGGTTGTCCAAAGTAAGTCAAACCTGATCTGAAAAAGGTATTTTTTCATTGATAGAGAGTTTTAGGTGAAATTGTTTTCTACAGAAAGTTTCTGTCTACATTGTGTGCCAGTTCTAGGACTTGTATTAGATTAATAGTGCTTTCAAACCCTTTCCCTTTCAAAACTTTTGGGAAGCTTTCTTTCCTGTGGACCTTAATGCTTGAAATCCCATCTCATCTCAGCCTCAGGTTCATCTTCTGTGCTTTGTATGGTTCATTCCTATGTTCCCACTGACATTTTAGGCTCTGTCAAGAGTTCAGGGCTGTGGAACACACAGTTGTTTTCATTAACGTAGGTGCTGCCTTGACCATGCTGGAGACCTGCAGAATCTGATTTCCATGGTATTATCATCTCTATTTACGCCCATCTGTATTGTGCAGTCTGGCCCATTGCAGCTGTAGCTGAAGGGAAGGTCGGGAACTGCAGCCCTATATTTGAGACTAAAATATCTGACAGGCAGGTGCTGCACTTTGCTTGGACTGGTTCAACGCGGAGAGATTACTTCCTTACTTTCCTGAACATGCCTGCATACCTAAGTTAAAAAAAAAATTAAAAAAAAAAAAAAAAGAAAATTCCAAGCCAAAATCAAACCCCAAACCAACAAAAAGACCCAGAAAACATCCTGAAGTGATGCTTGATTACCTTTGGTACATGTAATGTTAATTACTTTGGCTGGTTAGTTTGGAATATAAAAATTATGATCTTCAGTCTTTAATGAGAAACATCTTGCCAATGATAAAAAGCAGAAAACTGTTCACAGATTGGCATGTAATGGCAGGTTCATTTAAATTCTTATAAATTACTGAAGGTTTCCTGTGCCAGACTCAAGTTGTGCTCCCAATCCCCAACTGCCACTACACACCATCAGCAGCCTGACTTGCAGTGCATGCCAGAGGCACAAAAAAATTATAATTGAAGATTTGTAAGATATTATTTTGCACATTATTCTGTTTTCCTTTTTCAATTTGTTATATGTTAAACCATGTTGCTTGACACATTTCTAATAGTAACTGCTAATGCTTCACTAATTGTGGCAGTCCTCCTCTTTCCAGCAGGAGACATTTTAATCTTGATAAGGTGAGTCAAAATCGCTGTAGATAATTTAAGCTTTGAAATAAAAATATTTCATTTACTATAACATGACACCTCATATTTTGGAAATGATGGCTTTGTGACTACTGTAAATTATATTACACAGAAAATTATTCTTTCCAAATAAAAAGGGAGATTTTTCCATTTTTGTTTAGCTTGCCCCACCTGCTGTGATTGCTGTGCTCTCTGACTTTACCCTAAACGCTAATTTCCCCAGCAGGTTTGCTGAAAATATTAAAAAACATAGTACAAGTTGCCATCATCACAGTCTGCTAGGACATACCTAAACTTTGGCTCATGTCTGACCTGAAGGTAAGAGCAGAAGGCTGCAGAGCTAAGGTTGCTTTGGAGCAGATGGATCTAACTTGTCATTTCCAACAAAGATAAGTACAACTGCTAAGAAAGGAAAACACTTAAGACTGTTGGACAAGGCTGCCACTAGGTGGTAAGATGCAAGGGCCAAAACCAGCTATTTTGCTTGTACTGTCTAATGACCTGAACTCAAAATGGCACAGAGAAAAGGGGAAATTAAATGTTTTCAACCAAGATAATAATGCAGATGATTGTGCACTGAATCTTTGATATGGCGGACAATGGAGTAGGCTGAAGAATTTCAATTAGTGTGAAGTGGGAAGGTATAGGTGGAAAAGGGAGATGGGCGAGACCTGAAGACAAAGTGTGTCTTTCCAGCTAGAACTGTCACAAGACAAAAAAATAGGTGATTCCAATGTGGGAGAAGTGACACATTTGGCATTTTATATATGGAGGTGCTATTTCACACCATTCCATGCTAGATTTGACCTAAGTTTTTTCCTTTATTATTGGTAGTGTATTTTTAATTTACTTGCTTGGCATTAATCAAACTGTAGCACTTTTATAACTAGATATAGAGCACTGATATGGCCAGAAGTGTTCCACTAAAACAGTATCTGTGCATGGGATATTTTGCTGTGTGTAAGGCTGGCCATGCCCTTAGGGCATGTTGGGAATCTAGATCACAGTAGGTCAAATATGGGCAATGTTGAAGTGAGTGAGAAACAGGGCAGTGATTTGGCCTGGCAGGTAATGCACTGGCTTGGAAGCAAGGAAAATCCCCTCTGCTTTTCATCAGTGCTGTGCTGGAACTCAGGAATTCATTACCATTTGTATCCTTCTCCCTCTCTCTTTGTTTTGTTTTTTTACATGGCAAGTCAGTATTCATTGATGCACAACAAAACCACGAATAAACGTGGATCCATATGAATTATTCCCGAACCAAAATATGACATTTTAGCTCTGTATCTGCTGCTTTGAACTGGAGTCCTGGGTCATTATATGGGGTTCTGTCATCAAATCTCCACAAAAAATGCCATATATAGTATCAATTTCAGTAGCACACCTATATCATAATTGTTTTAACTTTGTGACTTTGCAAGAGAACTGTTGAAACAGGGCTGTCAGTTTGGTTCATGATTAAAATTAAGGCTAGTAGTATGGATGCTGAAAAGCTTTCAGCAGAGAAATTCTCCAGCTTTCTGCAGCATTCTGTGAGAGCCCTGCTTTTCCCATGCAAACTATTAAAAACAGTGCTACGGTTTTGTAAACTATCTTGCACCTGCAAGTTGTTATGTAGTATTGATATGGTACTGACTAGAGAAAAATTTTGAAATGGGTGTTGTAGGGTCCAGCCAATCATCCTGAGAGGTGGGTGGCCAAAGGACCAATAACCTTACGCCATTCAAAAAACTTCAAGTGAACTAACATATCAAAACCCATCCATATGTTATTACAGAACTTCCATTTTCTTCCTGGACTTGGACTCTGTGTCATGATTTCTCCCCATCCTCGGTACAACAGCGACATAGTAGAAGTGTGAATCTGTGTATGCACACACACATATGTATATACAAATGTATATTAATCCAAGGCAGAAATCCCATGGGTCAAGAAATTCAGAGAATGAAAGCTTTCTCATGACAGCTAGCTCAGCAGTCAATACGGGAAACCAACTTCTTTTACCTGATATATTTCAGATCCATGTTTGGTTATTTCGGTTGAAAACTCTTGCAATTGCAGGGAAGGGAAAGGAAAGGAATGGCAATTCCATTTTACACTTTAGTTTCAACAAAGGATCGAGACGTTTTCAGGGTGCCTGCAGCTTCAGTGCCTTCAGGAGTTTGTACTGCAATCACTGGGCTGGTTCTTCAGCTTCTGGAGATGTAAATATATGGCAATCAATCATTTAATTTAACTTTGTGAGGCTTCATAACTTTGAGATTTGGAGGCAACTTGGCTGCCATTAAAGGGGGAACACTGGTTTTTAAATATACAGTCCTTCCAGCAAAAGGCTGGAAGAACTTTTTAATATTTATGATGCAATAATTGATCTTTTACCACTGTCAAAAGCTGTTAAAGACTTATCAGCTTGCTATTTTAGCACCGTATGGTCTACACAATTTTATGACCATGTGTCTTTCCTGCACTTCAGAGGAAGACCATTTGTTGGACTATCAAAATAGACAATTGTTTCTTCAAACTATGGTGCCTATGTAGATGTGTGGGACTTCATCATAAACCCTCATATGTATCCTGACCCCTTGAGTAGGGAGAGGTTTGTGGGATGAACTGTTGGGCCTTTGTTTAGTAGTGTGGTAATAGTATTTCATCAGAAAAAAATTGTATTTGGATTCTCTTTAATGTTGGCTACAATAACTTAAGGCAGTGCCGTTCTGAAGGTACTGCAGCCCTAGCAACTGCAGCCCCTAGAGAAAAGCAAATGCTCTTTGCACTGACACGTTCATCTCATTTAGCTTCTATTGTCACTGCTTCAGTCTTTATCTTTCACGTTGTTTCCACACTTTCTGGAGTTTTGCCTTCCTCTTGCCTATTATAAAAGGCAGTGTGGTGGTGGGAGCTCCTGGGGGCCCATAAGGCAGTAAGGAACAAGGTTTTCACACACCACTGAATCCACCTGAAATAAACCCTTTACTTCTTGTCCAAATTGCTGCATGCAGATTGATACCCAGAGTGAGGGAAAAATACAAAAAATTATGTGCCATGTTAAGTCTTCAGCAGTTTTCTCTTCTGTAGAGCTCAGGCATTAGGCTTAACTTGGCCAGTCAGAAGTCTCCTCTGCTAAGGAGAATTCATGTGGGGCCACGGTCCCTGCAGCACATAATCTACAGATGGTCAGCGGGGAGAGAGTTTGTGCTCTGAAGGTCTCAGCCTGGGAATATATTGAGCATGTAGGTGTCTGGATTGCATTTTTGCCTTCTAAAATAGTGAGAGAGAAAAGAGTGAGAAATAAGAAACAGTGGAGTGGGAAGAGGAGTTAATTAAATTAAATTTCTACTTATTTTATTGTACAGTGAATTTCTAGAGAAGGAGGGATGGAATGAGTTCCCGTACTTCATTAAGATCCTGCCTAAAGGATCAATCACATAGTAGTCAGCAAAAAGAGGAATAAACTGAACATTTGGTGAGTGTTATATCTGGTCATAAAATAATCATGGCCTTTCTAGAGACCCTAAAGTATTGATGAATTACAGGACTTCCTCAGTTGTGGCCATATGCCATACCTCATCTGAGAGATTGGGCTATGTCAATTTTTTGAAGGACTATGATTTTGCACTCCAACCTTGTGATCTCTGAAGCAGAAGAAAAATGCCTGTGGATTTCAGAGCACCCTCCACCAAGGAGTGTCCTTGCAGGATTTAGGCCAAGACATAGTTTGTTGGGGCTCTTAATAGACTAAGACCAGGTGAACTTATTAGGGATGGCTAATTAGATTCCTCCCTCAAAGAAAGCTGGGAAGTGGGAGGCACTCAGTTCCCGTTGCTTTTCATCTCTGTGATTTGGTCTCCTTCCTTTTTCAAGCTCCTTTGAAAAATCCCTGCCATAACATTTCAGAAGGAGGTTACTGTAGCAAGCTTAACTCTTGCTTTCTTGCTGTGCTGCAGATATTGTTGTGCCCTATTATGAGACAATCTTTGAAGATTGTGGAGCTTTTACAAATTTGCTCATTCTCCACAGGGAAGAAGAGACGTTCTGATGGGTGGTAGTATCTGCTCCAGCAGCTCTATCAAATTCAGAGCTCTCCTTTTAGGTGAAATTGCAGCCCTCCTTCATTTTGCTGATCTTTCATCAGGCTTTTTTCCTCTCCTTAACCTCTCTGTGACCTATTCTCTCAGAGAGCATCTAAGAGCATTTATAGACGTCCTGTAACTCGGCGGGAGCTTTGAAGACTAGGATGTTAAACAGTGATCTTTTTTGCCTGCTGTTTCTCCTCTAAGCCTTCTTCTCTGATTTTAGCTGTGTTCTCTGCATGCTGGTTTACTCTTATGGGCAGCCTGCTGTCAGAGGCAAGAGACACTTTGGAATTAGCTTGGAAGTAGAAGTTAGTTAGAATAAGCTTCCTGACAACAGTGTGCTGACTGATTTTTCTGTCATGTTTTCTGTGAGGAGTCTTTTGAACTAAATTAAATTATCTGAGTGTGAAACAATCTAGCATGATCCTCGATGGGTAGCCCATACTGTGAGTGATACAAGAGTTTTAACACCACCCAAAACTATTACATGTCTATGGTTTCATACTCACCTGTAATTGGATGGTGATTGTTTATATGCAGAAAAAGAAAAGAAGGCAAAAGCTCTGAGAAAAGGAGAAAATAGAAAGATCCCAATGCACTAGTGTTTGTTTACTGCTTTCTAACACCACTGACAAGGTCAAAAAAAGTACAGAAATTTGGGAGAAATTACAATGACAGTTTTACTTCATGTTAGTTGAGGTAACACCTGACATGAAGACTGATAGGCTTCAAACTGCAGCATCTGTGTGTCTGGCGTAATGATGTGGTGCTGTAAGCATAGGGCTCGGAGCCAGGACACCTGGTTCTCTACCCAGCTTCTCTACTGCAAGGCAAGGACATTACTTACCCTCGTGCTGTTATTTCTCCTCAGAGTCTTGTCTGCTTCACCTGCTGAGACTGCTGACTTCCCCCTGCAGATGCTATCCCCTGCACCTGACACAGTGGGGCTTTGCTTCCTATTAAAAGATTCCTGAGGTTCAGTAATGATGTCTGATGCTGAAGAAATGCCACCCTTTACTCACTTTGATTTGGGGATGAGTCAATCTTTGCAAATATTCCACGGAGGCATGGTAAAGCAGTCAGTCCCATCCCCGTTGTAGTGGAAGGAGTTTGGGAAAGCAGAATGTAGTCAGGCACCACATTATAGATCTGATGGACAAATGAAAAAGTCTTAAGTTTTTTTAAAGATGCTTGGTGTGGAAGATTATTTAGAACCACAGCATGCTTATGGAAGTCCATCTCTGATGTCAGTGGATCTGTGGTACTTCCTGTGAAGATGGCAGATTCAGGTCTGAATCCCTGGCATGACGGACTTCAGGATGGGTTCCCAAGGCTTCAAGCAACATCTTGGATGCTGCCCTGTTTTCTGTTTTTCATAGCAAAAGGCAGAAACATGGAGCAGCTGCTGTGTAGGGATGTCGTGTGTGTAGGGTAAACGTAAGACACTCACTCCTGGTTGACTGCTGGGATTCTTTCCCACATGTCTTTAGAGGCTTGTTTCCCTTTTCTTTTTCAGAGAATGGAGATTGAAGACAAAAAGGACTTTGGAAGGTGCATAACTGATAAGCACAAACAGTCTGGTGATGCTTTTAATCACACTTCACTGAGGCTGAACTCATGGTATGGACTTCTCAGACTTTGCTGTGGTATGATGTGATTGAAATCCTATAGACAAAGCCAGTGGTCCCTTGATCTTGAATTCCTTATGCAGCTCCAACGCCATTTAATGTCAAGGGGAGATCTGGAAATCTGTGAGAAATGCAGGATTGAGCCTTATGTTATCACAAGACCTTTCTGCTAATAATTTAAAATGTCAGGCAGATGCATGTTTATGTAGGTAATATATCAATACATGTTTCAATAACACAGTAATGTTACTGAACTTTAGCAGTACCAAGGGGGCATTGGCTCTGTGTCCTTTCATTAGCTTTCTTTCCTCATGAGGCTACACATTGTTCACTTTATTTTAGGATTTTTTCCTCCAGACGTGAAGAAAGTTTTGACAAATCTGTGAAAGTGCATTGGAATTAGGAGGTGCTACGCAAAAGTCAGAGACCACAAACTTAACTCATTGCTAATTAGGTGGTACTTTTGAATAACTTAACTGATTCAATGCCTCATTCATCAGGGAGAACTGGAGAAGGTTTATCCAATGTAGGCCCCACTGCAGGCTCTGCAGACATGGATGCGCTAAATAAACTCAGTTCCTATGGAAATGAGCAAGATACATCTTAACTTCCCACTCAATATTTGGAATTGCTGAAGGCAGTGACAGGTCATTCAAGGACACAACAGCACTGAGCAAGGCCGAAGCCATGCACTTTTGGCATGTTTGCTTCTAGAGGCAGAAAAAGGTTTGTGACACTGCCTTGAGCAAGTCATTTTCCTTGGTTATAAATTTGAAAGCATGAATCTTTCTTAACTTGCATTTTCTATATTTTTACCAGGTACAAAGATAACTATAGTGAGGAAATGTTTGTGTTGGATTGACTGTTAATCTGAATTATATTAGGCAATAGAGATCAACATAGGACAGGAATAGGAATAGAAGGGGTTTGTTCCCCAAATATATAATCTTCTCTAATTAAATAAAGTTTGCTTCCCTTTTTTCTTTGTGTGCCCTAGCATTACTGTGTCTTAGATACCCTGATTCTGGCCAAGCCTGTAGGAGCTCAGTATCTTTTCAAATTACTTTTTTTCTTCTGAGTTAAATAAAACTGATTCAGCTAATTTGTGAGTCAAAAAATTCAGTAATTCCTGGGTTTGTGTGGGCAGAGGTCACAAAGAGAGCCTGCCTCTTCTTAGCAGATGAGACTAATAAAAAAAATCATGTTTTGTTTCCTGCTCTCAATTACTAATGTTGCTTATAAAAATAAAATCTACTTTCTCAGAAGTATTGTTTTGGAATTTAGAGCACATGGAAAGTGTGACTCCCCAAGGCAATTTTTGTCTTCTTATAACTTCTTAAATATATGGTCCTAGGTTTGTACTAAAATGAAGTAGAGAATTTACTCTAGACAAGTTATTAGATGATATGCATAATATAATTACTATGGAAATTGCTATAACCAGTAGAGATAAATATAAATTATGTTTCTTGCCTTTGATAATTTACAATTTTTTTCCCCACTAGGTTTTAGGATTGTGAATTAGAAGAATTGGATTCAGTGGAATAAACAAACAACCAACCCAAACCCCCCACCCTAAACTTAACAATAACAAAATTATCCTTTTATTTTCTTAAATGAGCTCTGTTATATTTGCTCAGTCGTAAAATTTTTCAAAACTTCTAATCCTGCAAAGTCGGCCTGAGTTTTAAAGAAAAGCAGGCTAGGTGCTCCTGTGCTCAAAACATCAAATGTAATTAGGAAAAACTAATGGAAGTTAAAAGAAGTAGAATTTTGGCCCTATCTCATGCTTCTAGCACTGAATACATTTTTTTTTTTTGTTTTTTTTTTTTTTTTTTTTTTTTTTTTTTTTTTTTTTTGTATTTTTTTTTTCTCAGAGTCGCACCTTGTCTCCGGGACTGAATTCTAATAATTTGTTTGTTTGGAAAATATGACCAAGATTTGGCACTAGAAACACACTGAGCCCTGGTGAAAGCTGTGGAGTGAATCTCAGGAGTGACAAGAAGCAAGCTTTTTCCTCACTCTTTTTCCAGAGTGCTGTAGTAGGTCTAGTTTCATCCAAAGTCTCTGGAGCCCATGGGAATATCACTGATAGGGAGTGTCAAACCAGCATCTGCATTGTATCAGTAACTCTGTGCAATGAGCAGGTTTACATCCAATATTAAACTTTTACTGACTGACAAACCCAGTGTATTAATTTTCATCTATTCACTACATAGTCAAAGACTTTCTTAGAATTAATGATTAATTTATTAAGTCTCGTAGCTGGCCTTTGTTTTGGCACCTGTACTCTAATTCCTAAAAATATTTTCTCTGTTTGTCAATGGCAGAAAAGATTGACTTTAAGGATTGGCAACCGATAAAATCTCTTGTAGAGGAGAAAATGATATTCCTATCACTGCTTTGGGGGATAATTTGAGTTAAAAGTTGTCTGCTTTGTGTTGGGGAGCACCAACCAGATCTATGGTATTTATTTTTGCTCACTGCATCTTTCAGAAATCGTTTTTAAAGCCTTCTCTGTTTAGACATCTGGCTTTGTCTCATTAACTTGATGAGTTGTGATGCTCCATCCATTACTCCCGTAAACAGCTCTGTGTCGCATTTTCCTGCTGTCTCCTATTCATAGGATACATCTTCATCTTCAAATTCTACTTCTTACCTTAAATCTCACATGAAAATTAGTTTAGGACTGCCCACAGTAAGAAAGTAGTAACAATCTTTGTCTTAGCTCTGCCTTTAAGTTCCTCCTTTGTTTTGTTTTGGACTAGATCCTCAAAAGAGGAGGTCCAAGGATGGAAATGTTGCTGTGTGGGAGAATCAGGAATGGGAGAGAGGTAATGGGGGAGACATTAAAAGACACTGTTGGGGTGCAAACACCTGGGCTGGTCCAAGCTGAGAGGCTCCAGGTGATAATGGAGGTAAGGTTACTTAGGTGGGTTACAGCAGAGGCAGAGACATGCCATCCACTTATCCTCCTGTGGCCTGTGGCACTCAGAGAATGAAATCCCATGGCTTTGCACAAGACGATCTTACTCTAGACATGAACATTTACATCAGAATAGATGCTAGACACAAAGGCTGAGACTCCAAGATCTATCTGTGGTCTCCACAAGATGTGCTGTTTTAACTGAGCTCTTTGTGCCAAGTCACACCTGGAAGTCTCCTCCTTTTTTTCTTTTTATTGATGTTAAGTCGTGCCGAAGGGGGATTTAAATCACATCAAGAAAAGCTCTGGGCTAGATTCTTCTGATGGCCCATCACTGCTAACTGATAAATCTATTACATAAGCAGAAAAGCCCTGCAGGAGAGAGGATGCTTAGTCAAAATTGTACAGATAATCCATAAAGAGTGTCCTGCTGGGAAACAGTACAGAAAACACTGCTGCTTTGGCAGTGAAAGGTCTGAGAAAAACACACAAAATCCTGTAATTAAATGATTTTTAGTGTTCCTAAATGCTTCATCTAGATTTCTTAAATATAGTTAACTAGAAGCTAATTAAAAAGTCTCCTGCTTTCTTACAAAGTGTCTGTCTGGTACTGACTGTAGAGAGTTTATCTATCCACAGAACATGATGACTCACTCCTCTGTTTAAGAAAAAAATTGATTGCTGTTCTAATACTTATTGAACACCTATAACAGATGTTTAAATCTCTAAAAGCTTGATATAATTAAAATAATAAATCTCTCCCAATTTGACAAGACTGTTAGCAGAAATCAAAGATATAAATAATCTAGTAGAGGCATGAGACATCGTTCTGCCAAATATTGAGATCACGTTCTCATGAAAATGTCAAGCCTGATTCTACCATTCTTATTTAGGCAATACTCTGATCAGGTGTTGCTGTCATGAATAGAGCAATGCTCAGTAAAGATGCCAGGATTAGGGCTCAGGACAGTACAGCAGCAAGGACCTCAAGAGCCTGGCCTTCCACCACAGGAGTAATGTCTCAGCATTTGTTGTTCCTGCCTATATCTTCAAGAACTGGACACAGATCTCTTTTATCCTTTTCTTTGAGTATTTTTTGCTTCAGTGAATTAATTGTAGTAGTATGTGGGCACCTGCATTTGCACTTTGCAGTGCTTGGCTGCCTCATAGGCTGGGAAATGTCAGCTTACACCTGGCCAAGGGGCAGAGATGTGAGAAGGGACTCAGCTTCCATGTCCCTTCCTTCCTTTGCAGCAAAAAACTTACACCTCCTGTTTCATCAGCAAAAGCTCTTCTGGTCTCCAGCTCTCCAGGAGGGGGCTGGCACAGCCCCAAACTGAGATGCTGTGCAGAAGAATTCAGGAGTCACTTAGTCCAAGAGGAAGAGGTTATGCTCCTAAAACTTGGTGTCCCAGGACAGGGCAGTAGTGTGTCCTGACCCAAGGCTTTTGCATCATTGGCTATTTTGTGACCAATCTCTGAATGGTTCTTGAAACACAGACAAACCATCTCTTGCTTCTTCCAACTGAATACCTGAAGGAGACCCCAAATCAAGTGATATTACAAAGATTCTGGAACTTCTTGATTGTGGTGAGGATGTCGTGTCTCCATGCTACCCAGTACTCTGGGAATTACTTTTTTCTGAAAGGAGCTAGGTGCCAAGATCAGCAAAAAATAGCAATAGGTTATCCATGGCCTTGGATAAAGCATGGGAGGTGGCTCTGACACCGCCTGGGTTTACTTTGTTGGCTGGTGGGGCAGCAGCAGTAGGGTAACTTCCCATGGTTTATTTCCCAGTGCCATTACCAGAGGGATATCAATCACTTTCATTGCACCAATGAAATTAGTGAATTATCTCGCTGGGCACTGACAATGAAAGGACAGATGAGACAGAACACTGCAAAGACAGGAAGACACTGTTTGGCACATCTGAGTACATGGAGAGGAGTTCCTCTGGTTGCTTCTCAACCCAGGGTCTTGGAAGAAGTTGGTTTCAAAAATTTTGTGTGAAGCCCATTAAGACAGGAGGGTAATATAAATTATTCTCCCATCCACCCAACCGCTGACTATTGCATGCATCTAACAGAGCTGACAAAGGCTGGGAGAAATGGACATTCATAGGGAAAATGAAAAGAGGACTATATAAAACTGCAACACTGTCTTTTTTTTACAAAAAGAGCTACAGGACTAGAGGTCTGGATTCACGTAACAGTACTCATATGATAGTAACTAGACAAGGAAACACAAAAATCCCCCAGCATCTAAAGAAAAATCAGTATCTGTTTTTATCCCACAACAGTGGTAGCCTTGTGATTAGTTGTGGCATTCTCTTGTTTTCAGAGTACTGAGTATGTAAGACTGTGTTTTGTATATAATTTCTGGGCACCATGTCATCTTCTTAAGCTCACTTGAAAGGGAGATCAGTGGGAAGGATGCCATGGCAGTGATTGGAAAATAACTTTGCAAGTCTTTTTCATTTTCCCTCTTCTTCAGCCTTCACACACTCCCACAAGAATCCCAGCTGGCAGAGGAGACACAGCATTGTTAAACTCAAGGCAATGCCAGCCTGAGTGGTGTGAGGTGCTCATCACAGAGCTGCAGATGTGCATGTCCCTGTTCTCAGTCCCTGGCAGCATCTCTGTGGTCCTGCGGCTCTGCTTTGCTGTAGTATTTATGCTTTCAGGTTCTCTAGTACCACTGCAACTTGTGGTTTGGGGTTTTTTTTTCCCTTCCACTGTAGTTCTTGTTAGCAAGAGGAACCCACCTGCCTTTTGGTCATCAAATTTTTTTCCTTCCATGGCAAATATTTATAAGTAAACCAATCAGTCATTGTCAAGGGAACTCTAATGGTATGCTCCTATGTGGATAATTATTACTTCCTTGTCAGCAAAAGGTTATAAAGTTTTTTCTTTTGGGAAAATGCAGAGACCTTTTTCCTGGAAGGCAAGTATTTTACAGATGTTTTTCTCTGGATAATACAGCTGAAAAAGCTCCTGGTAGGATTACCTGACAGAAATGCTTCTGTTAGGCCGATTTCTGTGTCACTGAAAGACTGTTGACTATTTTCCTAGGAGGAAAAAGGGCTTTCTACAGTTTCTTCCTGCTGGGAAAACATTTTTCAGTCAGCTGGTTCTGTCAGGAAAATACAAATAAAAATCACCCGTTTTTTTTTCTTCTAAATCCATCAGAATCTTGGTTCAGAAAAGCTGTTAAACACGTGATTAAATCAGTATTTACAGGGAAAAATTCTTCCCTGCTCATCTCTTGAGTAGCTGCTCATCAGGGACTGCTCACCTAACCAGGTTCTTTAGTGCTGCCAGTACAAGCTTATAAGTGAAGTGGAAGGTGTACTAGTTGAGAGGAATGATTTGCTACCAAAGCCATGGTTCAGCTGAAACTGGCAGCACTTCCAGGTGGCTTGGCTGGATGGACTTTTTCCTGGAAACAGCTCTCTGGCATTGAATCATCCCAGCCAAGTTATCTGACAGAAACATAGAATCACACGGTTGTTAAGTTAGAAAAGACCTTAGAGATCACTGAGTTTAACCATTTAAAGAACACTGCCAAGCCCACCACCAAACCATATCCACACGTGCCATATCTAGACATCTTCTAAATACCTGCAGGGATGGCGACTCAACCACTGCCCTGGGCAGCATGTTCCAGTGCTTGACCCCCTTTCAGCATAGAAAGCTTTTTCTACTATCCAACCTAAACCTCTCCTGGCACAACTTGAGGCCACTTCCTCCTGGCCTGTTAACTGGGAGAAGAGCCCAACCCTCACCTGGCTACAACCTTACTGGGAATTGTAGGGAGGGATAAGGTCTCTCTAGACATGAAGGACGGCTGACTAAGTTACCTTGTGTCAGACACCAGTGGGCAGTCAGGCAAAGAGGGGCCCAGAAAAGTGTGTTGGTCCAGGGCAGTGTGCCTGTGCATGGTGCCTGCTGTCTCTGACACTTGTTTCTTGGCCTGGTTTTGTCTAAATTTCTAGAAATATATTTTAGAATGTGTGAGTGTTAGCGTAGAAACACATAATCACAGCATGATTATATGCAGGTGCTTTTTATTTCGGGAGCGCTCAGGAAGCGGGGTACAGACCCAAATCTGATTCCGACATGGGTTCGAAGTAAAACACATTTATACCCTTCCCTTACATAACTGCTATAGAATCATATGTTAATCATTAGCTATACATTGTTCTATTGTAATCAATCAAGCATGAGTTTCGAGCCCCTCTCCCACAATATTCCTCATATTTGCTGTTCTTTTCTCATGATTCTTGTTGCGATTAAACAATTATATTTGGTTTCCAAGCAATCATATGGGGGGAGGAACACAGGTGCAGAGTCACAAGATTTAGCAGAAACAATACCTATTCAAAGCCTACCTAAGCTACTACAATTTTAGAAACATTTTAACCCTATGCTATCATGAGGGGGTTTTTTACTGCTTCCTTTTTTTTTTTTTTTTTCCCAATGATGTTGGGGAATGTTTTGGGCATTTCAGACACTTTTGACTATCAGCTATATAAGAAAAATGTTTGAGAATAAAGAATAGGCCTTCACTGCTGACATGAATCAAAGTCTGGTGCATGATGTGTGTACAGGAGAAAGAGAATGATACTCCAGCAAATTATTGCTTTTCACGCCCTTAATTACTGCTGCTCTGAGGTCTAGGCTGATGGCTAAATGCTGTTTCTCAGCTGCTTTATGTCCAAGGCAGAGTAATATAGCTCCGAGAATTAAGAGGAAATGCAAATATGATTTGTAGCTCAGATAGGTCTAATTCAGTTTCATTCCTTTTTGTCAGCCTGTCCTGTCCTTGTGCACTACCAGTGGAGTCACACATGGAGAGAGGTGGTGGCATCTCTGTGCTCCCAGCAGAGCTGAACAGCAGGGGCTGCTCTGGGGAGATTGCTGCACAGTTGGATTCACCAAACTTGACACTGATCTTTCCTGTAGGACAAAATCTTGGGTGTGACTTTGTGAAAACTGCAGTCAAAGGTGCTCTGCTGCAGCCATGTCCTGGTGCTCAGCAAACCTAGTGGCTGTCCCAGAGGAAAGTTAAAAATTGCTGCTTGCTTTCTTCACCATGGAGAAAGAAAAGTCTGATGAAATTGGGCAAATGTTAAAGCCAGTGGAGCTCACCTAGGGCAAAAGTAACACACCCACTAGCTGAGCAATTTCCTGGAAAAGCAGAGAAAAAATGGCTTGTTTTACAGAATTCAACCCTCGTAATGAACATATTTCTCTGTCCTTTCATACAATTTTTTGTTAGTTGGTTCAGAGAGGGAGAGGAAGTGCTGGAGTGGTGATCTTTGAGCTGAACCACGAGCAGGGGTGAAGCATGCACAATTAGAGGTCATTTGGCTGAGAAGGGCTGGCAGGATTCCTGAGGCTGCTGAGCACATGCAGTGAAGACAATTATATACTTGAAAACTAAGTGGAATAATTGGCCTTTAAAGAAGAAGCACACTAGGGAGAGTGAGGGAGGTTGATGAAGTCGTGTTGGTTTCCTGTGATTACAACAAAATAAAATCCCCAGAGATACTGGTGTTGCAGGGACTGAGAGGCTGTTGAAGCAAATGCTTTTGAGGGAAAATACACTGTTGGTGCAAAACATTAGTTTGGCTTTCAGAGTGACCATGAGGTCAAAAGGTAGCACAAGAACACCTGAGGGGCAGAGGGACTGGGAAAAGGACCTTGGAATTCCTGTTTGTGGACTTTTGCTCTATCCCCAAAACTTAGAATGAGTATAAACTTATTTCAGACTCTTACATTCTCCCCTTCTCAGATGTCTCCTCTCTCTGACTTTCTCACTAGAGATACCTGCCTGCAGACCAGTATAAAGTTTGTCTATGAATCCCTGACAAAGTAGCAACTTTACTGGATTAACCTTCCCCAGCCAGCAGTGACATATGTGAACACCAACATATTTCAGTAGTTATAAATGAGTAATGCTAAACTTGGAGGAGGGAGAAAAACACCAACTAAATTTCAAGCAAATGGGGAATCCAAAGTAAAATATTTTCCCAGGGTTTAAGCCTTTATTCTGTTGATGGGAAGTGTCTCTGTGTCACAACAGCCTGACACCTTGGCCACCAGACTCCAGGGTCACGCTCCCATTGCTTGTGTGTGACAACTCCCCTTTTAGACCTAGGCTGGCACTTGAAATAAACTTCCTCAAGGTACTTTTAGGTATTTTTGGAAGAGGCTTTCAGTTTTCACATATTTCTTTCCAGCAGTAGATGGCAGCAATTTTCTTAGTCTGTTAAGATCTGTGTGTTAGTTACTGTAAATGGTTGTATTTCAAATGGTAAAGGTTTCAGTTGCCCTTTTCAGCAGATATTATTAACTAAGATATCATTCCTGCTGCCCTCCAGTTAGTCCAGTGTCTCCCAGGGTGCTCTGTGCTGGAGAGGCAGCACAGTGTGGCCCCCCAGGCTCTCCGCCATTGGTGATGTCACAAGGCACCAGCAACGGGTAGATCAGCCTCCAGCATCTTTGGAGTTATACTTTGGGGATAATAGAGATATGGGAAAATATGGGCTCCCATCCTCACTTTCGTCTGGAAGAGGAAGTAAAAAGCTCGGCAAATAATTAAGTGCAAAAATGCTATGATGAATGACTAGTTAAACACAGTCTGAAGAAAATGAAAAGAGCAGAGATGGTCTGGCTCAGAAATAATCAATCTGTGCGTATTTGGCTCTAAGCTGAATTTTCCCCTTGGTACATGCTGTACATTTATTTCCAGAAAAAGGTCATTAGCAGACTCACTTTATTACAACATTTAAATGAAATGTTTGTGATCAGTATAAATGTTTGTAACAGGCGACAGAAAGTGTGAGAAATAAATTGAGCAACATTATTATATGAAGCTAAAATATAATGACATCTGTTACATGAGCATATAATAATGTTTAAATCAGGGAAGCTTCATCAACTTTGAATGAATAACTGATCTCCAGTGGACAGAGAGAAAACGGATTTTAATGATTGTTTTAAACTAACATTTGGTGAAATAAATGTTTAATACATTTGTTCTAAACCAGAATTAACTGCAGTGCCATGTCTTTTTCATAGCTCAAGTACTGCTTCTATTCAGCTCTTTCTCTATCCTTTCTATCTCCCGAAGTCTACAGGAAGCTGGGATTTTTAAAGTTTATTACCCATTTTGAAATGTCTGATAAATATACCTCTTACTACTGCTTTTGCTGATGTGTCTGGTAGATTAGGCTGTGTCATGGGAAATCCAGGTGCAAGACAAAGAATCAGGCAAATTTATGATGGGGTAATTGTCTTAAAACCATATTAAGACCCGTTCATCCTGAAACACTGCAGGAATTATTATTACCTGTAGCTTTGCAGTCACCTGTGTTCCATTTCTCATTGTGTGTTAGACCCCACCTGCTATTTTGTAATTAAAAATATGCCTGTGGTATACAACAGGCAGGTGAAGGATACTGACCTGCCCCAAATCAGAAAAATAGTTAGAAAGGGATGGGCATAGGGTAAGAGAAGCATCCTTGAATAACCTGGGCATTGTCACCATTGAAATGATTGTGGACTGCTGACCTATTTTAGGAAGCAAGGTAAAACTTTTTCCTTAATCATCTAAGAAGATTGGGCATAAGATGTGAGCTTGTTTGAACTGGTAAAAATTCCACCTTCGGTAAATGACTAGTTAATATTATGCCTTTAATCAAAGACAAATAATCAAGGTCTGACTACCATGCCTCAATGCCTCGAGGATCTCCCCCAGCACCGTTTCTGCTCTTTTCCTCTGCCTATTTTTGTGTTTCCGTAAGTGTACTTCAAGGGCAAGAGTGCTTGTGGGACTGGTGCTCATGCACTGGTGAAGATGTTTGTCTACTTTTAAGTGCTCCTTTTTGACCTTGCCCTGTTTTCCCTGCTAAAAAGATCATGTAGATAGTGAGCAGAACTGTTGTAGAGCCACCTTTATGCCTATATAGAAAACATCCTGCCTTTTGCTGTGGTAGCAGGGCCATTTCACACACTGTCCTCAGCAGAAAAATACAGGCAAGCAAACGTGCTTGTCCACTTCCAGGGGCTCTTGCAGACTCTACAGCTTAGAGCAGGGAGGTGAACAGGAGGCAGCCCCGTGGCACAGGGCAAAAGGACGGGCTTAGGAGGAGGTGGGTGGGAGGATGCAAAGCAGGGAACCCTCTGCCAGGTGGGAGGAGAGGGATGAGTTCAGGCACTGGCATGGCTTGTCCTGCCACTCACAGCTGGTGACAGCAGGAAGCAGCAGAGGTTGTGAGCACCAGCTTGTTGTGTCCAAGTCTCTTAGATGTTTCAATTTTTACATAATAATTCAGATTTAGATCTTCTATTTATCTGCTTGATGTTTCTGAAATGTTCTCTCCTTGATGACATTGCCAATATAAGCACTTAAATTTTCTGGGAACAGGCCATTTAATACCTAACACATTCTCCCCAGGGTCTGGATTGGAGCGATTTTGGTCAGTGAAATGCTTCATGCTTTAAAATGACGGCTACATGTGATATGGGGTCTGTGCTTGTCTTCTCCATGACTGCTCAGCAGGCAGGCTGCTCCCTGGAGTACTGTTTTTCTACCCCTCCCTTCTGCCAGCAGTGGGGTTCTCTCTGATTTTTGACCACGTGCAGATGCTGTGAAGGGTTTGTTTGTAGCTTTGTGGCAAATGTTGCACAGGGATCTGTGACAGCAGGGACCATCTCCCTTTGTAGAGGATGAAATAAAAGTGCTCTCATTATCAAACACACACCATACTCTCACCAAGTGCAGGCTGCATTTGCTGGGAAGTCAAAAGGTAATGAGTTTGCATCAGACAAGTAAACTTGCAATAGGAATTCTCCTTCTCCAAGATTCCTGCATCCCTCATGATGCAATCCTTTGGGCAAGGACTCTCATGTACTGCAAGGCTGTGTAGCTTACCATAATTGGACTCTAGCTCAGCTGATGCCTCTAGATACCAGCATGAAATAAATATTAATAACATGGCAGGCTCCCTGCTTACTATATTCCTGTTTCCAGTCTTCCTATTACTGATGATTAGCAGCTGAAGAAATGGATGCAAACTCATCTTCTTTCAAATAAGGCTATGCTGAAAGAGGAAGGGGGCAAAAAAGGGCAGCTGAAATAATTACAGGCATAAGGGGGCTTTGATTTGAGACGGTGTTAGGCAAGATAAAACCCATTTAATTCTTAGAGCGGTATAATAAACAAGAGTGCGATGGAAGGATATATAATAATGAATGGCACAGAGAGGGTCAGCAGGGCTACTCCTCACTGCATGTTTGCAGTGTATGAAAGGAATGCCCAATGAAACTCAAAGGTGACAAGCTTGAAATAGATAAATGAGTAATTTTAATGCAGTGCAAAACTTATTCTGTAAACCTCAATTCCACAAGATGCTGTGTTGTTATGAGATACCCTCTCAATACAGAACTGGTGAATTTTTTACCTACCACTCTTATTAGAGCTATTCAGTTCATTTAAAAGGAATTGAACTTTGTCTTTTAGCTAGAAATCAGAGGTGACTGTGTCTCAGCAGCAAGCAATTTGCTTCAAAAATCTTATAAAACATGAAGTGAAGACTATATCAAGAACAACATTTAACTTTCAGAACTATATGTCTTACCCTTATTTCTACTAAGAGGTGCTAGGTAGGGTAAAGGTGGATGAGGCTTGTTGAACTATGTGTTCTGAAATGACTGTGCAGGCTCAGAAATACTGAATTCACAATTGATTTTTATACTTTCCTTGGAATCAGCTATCTTGAGAAAGCAAGCTCCCTGTTTTATTACGATATAGCAAGTGTTTTACTCATCAGAGGAGATTGTGCCTAACTAAACCTTGTTCCTAAATCTTCATTCTGGGGGTCAGAAATATTAACACATCTGGTGAATTTTTCCCTGGAGTGTTTGGTACTAAATTATTTCCGGTCACACAGTGTCTTTGTGGCTGAGAAAATGCAAATAATGATCCAGTGATACTCACTGTAATCTAGCAGTTTATTTAAATTCATCCCATTAATACAATTAAACCTGAGACAATGATCATTGATCACTGCACAGCTTTACAGGAATACCTGGGCACTCGATATGGCAAAAAAGTTTGTTTTCTCAGACAGGATTTGGATGGATGCAGTGAAAGAGAATCCTTGCTGTCTCTGAAGACTTCTGATGCAGTCACTGAAATCCATGTTTAAACCACTGAAGAACTTGGTCTTCTGGCTTATTTTGAATTAGGAATCTAACTGCAATACTAGTGAAGTGCTTACTTCTAAAGCTATTATAGACATAAATTTTGGTCACTGAGATGCCTTCAGTCCCATAGAGACCTTTCAATGGAAAGCTATTTTTTTTCTATCCTTTTAATTTCTTTTTTAAGAGGGAGATACTCCCACAGGTGCTTAGGAAAAGAACAGGACCAGATGAAGAGGAGGAACGTAAAGTGTCAAGATATCTCAACCAATCCTTCTCAGTACTGAACATGGGCATCTATTGAATACAGAAGGCAACAGAAATAACTCTCGTGTTTGTTTTACAAACAGCTAGTTTACACAGGAGAGGAGCCAGGGAGTTCAGTGTGCTTGCATTGTTGGCCATTTTAATTTTCAAATGCAGCTGAACAGTGAATTTTGATCATTGGTCTCACTAACATTCTTACTAAATACAAATTAAGTAATTCAAAGGACTTGGGGTTGCATCTAATTATTAAAATCACCGAACTGGAAACCACTTTTCACTCCCAGTTTTGAACCTTTTGCTACACATGAGTCATGTCACCCAGAAAAGCCATCCCACGGAGTATTCATCTAATCCATCTGGTAGCGCAAATAGTCGAAAGACTCAAAATAACAAGAAAATTGTTTACCTTTCTGAATAGGATATGAAATGACTTTCTTGCCTCTTTACAGCAGCTCAAACATTTGCACAAACTTGTTAAGCTGCTTAGAGAGAGAATTATTTGTCCAGGTAATGCTTCTTTCAGGAAGTTAAGCTGCAAGGAAAGCAGATGCTTAACTTCATGAAATATGGGAGATTCTGGAGAAATTGCCTCTGGGAGAAATTTAAATAAATTAATAGACAGCTTCTTCTTTCCTTACTTCTCTGTCTTTATTTTAGACAAGTTAATTCCTTGTCTACGAAAATGGGTCTGGGCAATACTCACAAGGAAGTTATTTAATTATGTAAAGCTGCACCAGGTAAATGTTATTTACAGACAGCTAAAAAGCTTTGTATTATACTCATTTGCCAAGAATAACCTCCTTCATTTCACAGTTGGTGGAGAGGTGTTTTTAATCGTCATCAAGGTAAGCTGCAGATTGTACTCTCCTGTCTGCATCTTTTTACCCATTTTGACTGTTACCTTTTTTTGTGTTTTTTAATGGTAACCCTGCAGGCACTGTGCACGTAATTGAAGTAAGCAATCTGCTTGTTTATCTGTGCTTTCCATTAATTAGATATGGGCAATCTAAATTTCCTACTGCAAAACATGAGGTGGCATGCTAAGGGACCAAATCTGCTTTTCCTCACGAGGCTGGACTGACAGTGTTGGAGAAGGTATTTTCCTGGAGAAGGGGCACAGCAACGTTGGTAGTCTGGGCTGGACAGTGAGTGGAGGGTAAACAAGTGGCTCTGGAAAAGACTGGAGGAGTGATCAGAGAGGCCCCTACCCTTGGGAGTGAGGGTGAGCCTTCACGTACTGTGGGTTTGCTGCACGCTGGATGTTCACATCCAAGGACACTGTGAAGCAGCAGCGTTGTCCTTGGGCAGAGCAAAATGGTGCCCCAGGAATTTCACCTCCAGTGCTGACGTGGCTCCTGGATACTTTTCTGTAGCCAGATTTCCTTTTTTCTACATTGTTCACTGCTGACACAGTAGCTCAAAACTTCATTTTTAGAAACAACCAAGGTGCAACCCTGAACCTGACACATGGCAGCACAGGTAGGACCTAAAGGTACTGCTATTTGTTAGGGTATCTCAGTGATTCTCAGAGACAATTTTATTCAGAAATGGCCTGGCTCTGCAGTGCTCACATATTCAAAACAGGCTAGTGATCAGCTGTCAGGTTCAGCCAAGAACTGAAGAATTTTCCAAGAGTGACGTTTCTTGTTGCAGGACGCAACAAGTAGATGGATCATCCCCGGGGAGCCTGGCTCAGCGTTCCCCCTGCAGACGTCCTCTGGTCCGCAGGCTGGGAACGGAGCAGGCTCCCTCTGGGGGAGCGCCGGCAGAGGCGAAGGAACCAGAGGGGCTCCAGGCATGGGGTTCCAAGGCTTTATTGCATAAGGCAACAGAAAGGAACCGAAGAGAACAGAGGACCCATGCCCGAAGAGCCCAGACAAACTGGAGGTACAGTATTTATACTGAGGGGAGGACCAGTCGGTGGGGTGATGGGGCATAAACCAATGAGGGAGGAACAGGGAGGGGAAAAGGAACCGGGGACCAATAGGGATTGGGGAAGGGGGTCTCCCCATCAATGCAGGACCTGAGATGGATGTCACCCTAGCTGGGGGAAAATTCCTACTTAGGTGCTGGTGGTGTGGTCTTTCTTCTTTTAATCTTCTCTTCTTATTTTCTATTTAAGCTTTTGCCACACCGCCACAGTTTCTGGGAAGAAATTGAAGTGATCTTCACTTAACAGGCAAAGACAAACTGTTTTCAGCCTGCCCACAAATGCCCACTAATGAGAAAGGGAATAGCCTCATTTCCGGGTGTGCAGAATGGTAGGTACGTGGAGAATTCCATAAAGGAATGGGTCAGTAAAAATAAAGCTCTAATGTAAATCCTGAGGCAATCATTAGGGAAAATCTTTGGAACTAAAAGCAACTTACTGCTGTTTTTTGAGGTTCTTCTGATACTTTAGTAAGGACCTACAACAGACAAAGCTCTGCATTTTCCTATGTGCTTTGTGAGCTCAGGGCTTGCTGGTTTTTACTCAAAAGGATAAATAAGTGGTTCTTTGAAGCTAATGGCCTCTTTTGGCTGTATATGTATGCCATAATTCCACTGCAGTCCTGTAACAGACTCCTTGATGTCAGACTGGCCTTGTACACACATTAATGAGCATCAGGTACTAACTCCCTGCCCAGCCCACACTTTTTCCCTCTTGCTTCCGCTCTGTTGCTCAGTCATTTTTCTTTGCTTGTTGCTTGCTGGCAGTGAAGGGTGTGTGCCCTTTTCCTTACTTGGAGTCTGGCAGTAAATCATACGTCTGCTTTTTTTTTTTTCTTTTTACATTCTGGAGATGCTGCTTTGATTAGTTTGAAGCAGAATAAAAGACAAGTAAATGGGGAGAATCCTGAAGGTAAGTACTTTACTGAGGACCTAATGTCAAGGTACAGTATACATAGAAGTTTTTACAGGGAGCATTTAAAAACTGTTATCCACTGTATATTTTAAAGGCAGGACATAATTCAGACATCTGATTGACTGCCCTTGAACGCCTTTTCTTGCTCTATAGTTTTTATTTTTAAGAAACCTTGATTTAAGAACTTTTTGAAGGCATCATATATTGCATTCATCACCCTTAGTGGATTACTTCTGCTGCCTGAGCCGCACCAGGTTTGTGGGGACAAAAAGGCAGAGGAAGGAATGTTAAGCTCTGTTAGAGGAGCAGTGGAAAAGTCACCCCTGTAAATTGAGGATTGCTTAAGAATTGTCTTCCCTCTTCACTGCAGAAAGTGTTATTTCAATTTTTTTTTCCTGGTTCTGATTACTCCAGGGAGGACATGATTCAGTGATCTCTGATCCCTCCAGAGACCATGACACAGTCTGAGTCCCTCTCTCAGGAATGGGGAAATGACAGTGACCCCCAGGGTACCATCAATAGGAAAAACATTGACAATCTGAAGCACTGAGTCCAATGATTTAACACAAGGATTCAGGAAGGGTACTGGACTTGAAATGTGCTTCAGAAAGCTGTCAATCAATCTGTAGCTTTCAAGTTACACTGGTGCTTTTGAATGTATTGTGGTAGTTGTCTTTACACTGATATTCCTCACAGCATCTCTAATAATATGGTACTTCCTGTGACCCTTTTCTTGCCCCTCTTCCCATTTCCCCCCAGATGCACATTGTTTCCCTTGGTGTTAGCAGAGTTCAGTGTTTGACAAAGGTCTGTCTTCATCCCTCCAGAGAAGTGTTGTTGGGTTTACTGCATGGGGTGGGGTATTTGAGCAGCTCTTGCAACCTGAGGGCTTTTAATGAACAACCTCTATGTGGTCTCATAAGTGTGCTGAATCCCCAGAATCCTTCCAAAAAACCATGATTTTCACTCAGTTTTACACCTAATCTGCTTCCACTCCCCCTCTCATGGTCATGAGAGATGCTGACCAGGTTTTCTCCACAAGGATGCAATTTGTGCTTCACTTTTCAGTTGTGTTTACCATGTTTCCCTCACCCACCATTTCACACTGCTGTTTGACTCTTCTTCGTGTTGTTCCCTAGCTCAGCAAAGAGCTCTGTTTAACAGCTCCTGCCTTTTTTTTAAGTCTTAGGATCTCTCAGAAAGTTTCAGACAGTAGGGTGTACACCTCAAAGGGGGTTTATTTGGATCCTATGAAGTGCTTGATGTCAATGCTGTGATTCTCCTACTCAGGCTAAGTCTGCCTCTCATCTGCCTGCTCCAAAGCTGTGGCTATTTAAATTCCAAGACAACTGCTCCATGACTGCTCTGCTTAGGCAACTGGTGCTGTACATTGTTTTCCAAATTGTGGTTTCTTTATTTTGGAAGTACAAGAGGTGCCCCTGGCCCTGGGCAGTTCAATGGAAGCTGCACACTGGAGGTTTGATGGAGGTGGAGGCTGGAGAGCACGAGCAGTATATGCCTGGGGAAGAGATGTCTGTTTACTTGTCTTCCACCTCTTTTCTGACAAGGAATATTAACACTCAAAACAGAAATTAAGCAAGTAGTTTCAGCATGCATGTTTTGTTTCCTTTAAGACAGGGTATAACTGTAATGTGCTTTGTATTTCCAAGTACTGGCATTTTTACGTAGGTAAGAAATATTCAAGTCTGAAATACACAGTTTCTTACAGAAACTCAAGCCAATTTTAGAATATTACCATGTTATCACAAGCCAAAAACATTGGCAATCAAAGGTGTTTTTAAAGCCATTAGCTCCAGTTTCACTGACTTGTTTCAGTTTTTTCCCTTTGATAACACTTGTTGTTTTTGAGGAAATGAACTCACTGACAGCTTGGAGGGCAGCACTGGCTCAGGCATAGTGAGAAAAACCATAACACCACTGTTTAGTCTTCAAGTCTGAAATTAAATCATATCACTTTATTTCCATAAATGTTTCTCTTTGCAGATGGACTGGGAGAGGGTAATTCAGTGCCTTCAAATGTATGGACAACTGAGGATGACAAAGGCTGAAAACAAATGTCCTGAAAAGAGTTTATTGCCAGGCATTAAAACAGGTAAGGCTGTACAAAAGGTATGTTAGCGTAGCTCTGCTTTGTTGACTGCTACCAATATATTGGACTCCTTTTTTTTAATCTCATCTCGTTTATAGGACATGCTCACTGATGCTTAAAGAGACCTTGAAACACTGACACCAGAATTGAATTACTGATGGGCTGAATTGGAGGACCACTTGAACAGGTCACGCTGGAGCAGCTTGCCAGGCAAATGGGTGGATGTGTAGGTGTGCAAGTGCAGAGCACCTTTCTCTTGCCAAATACATTTCTTGTACGTACTCCTAAAAAACCAAAGCAACTTGTCTTTTCTGCCAAATGCTCTGCTGCGTAAAAGCTCGAGGATCTTTACCCTCATGGTGAAGTGAGGGCTTGAGAAGGGGTCTTGGCATGTGAGCCCCTTTGCCATGGCCTCAGAGGGATGTGCTCAGACGAGCCAAGCCAGGCTCCTGCAGCTCCCGGCTCCAGCCCTCCTCACCTGGAGCTTGGAGGGAGCTGCCCTGGCCGGGAGTTGTGTTGGGGGCTCACCATGGCTCATTTAACGTGCCTGGCCACTTGGCACTCCCTGGCAGTCCATGTGGGTGTGCAGGGCCAGGGAGGACCCTTGTGAGGCATAAGTGGGAACGGGAAATTCTCCTTTTCTGCATGGCAGGCCAGCCTGGTGCTTCTGCTTGAGTCAAAACCCAGTTGTCTTTTTGAGAAGTGAAAGAATCAGGCTGTAGAACTTCACCTTGAACTTTACATTTTAGTAATGGAGCTGGTCAACTTGAAAAAGAGACACCTGTTCACTATGTGATTGAGGTATGCAGGTTTAATACACAATATATCTGTCTGTGAACAAGGATATGAAGCAACACCTAAAGTTGATCTTTATTATTTTTACCACATACCTCCCTTGCCCTGAAACTCCATTTCATTTTCATCTGAAACAACATTTTTCTTCTCCTTTTGTCAGCTGACCTGTAAAATCCATTATTCAACCAAATATAAGCTATCCCAAATACATGTAACTTCTGTGCAGAAAAGTAATTTGGGCTTTTGTGCCATTAGTCCAGAGTTTCAGACCATTTGTTGTACCCTTCCTTTCACATGTATGATATGCTGTGTTCTGCGGCCTGAAATATGATCATCTGTGCGGAACAGAAAATATTTTACAACCAGATTTAAAACTTCTGTTGTGTGCCACAAACAAAAAGAATTTTAAAAAGTGCCGTATTAAATTATTCTTTTCTAGGAGCACCAGCAAAAAATGGAGAGGGGAAAAGAAACCCACAACAGAAAAACATAGAAGATCAACATCAGTATTTGTTGATTTCTAGGTTTTATTTCCTTTTACATTTTAAACTAGGATTTTCAAATAATCCACTTGCAGAAATTTTCATTTTATGAGAACAAAATGTGATGAGATAATTTTAGGTAACTTACCTCTTTTTCCTCAGTTTGTGGCATCTAAAACCAACTGTGCTTGTCATTGTCTCAGTAATTTCTCATCATTGAAGTTAAAATATAATCTAAGTTTGCACCAAATGAGCTGTTCCAAAATAAGTTTCCCAAATTCTCTATTGCAGTGGGACAAAAATCACCAGTACAAGAGCTTGTGTGTGCTAAGTATTTTTACTCCTCCCCGCCTTTTTTAGCTGATTATTGGTTTTCCCACCAAAAAGTGAAATAAACAGGCAAAGGCATTTGTCTTAGTCTTGCCTGAGAAACTCCCAATGGGAAAGAGAAGTATATTTCCACTATCTATTAGTGGATTTTATATTTCTGTTCCACAAACTATTCAGTGCATGAAAAAAGGCTCTCCACTTGAGCAGTTTCTCTAGCAAGCTGTTTGCTGGATTAAGGCAAAGTTAGGATTTGTGTCTGATTTTAATTAATCCCAAACAGTTATTTCCTTTCTGCTGTTGGCCAGTCAAGAGAAACAGGTAAATAGTCAATATGTTGTATCTTCTTAATCTTTTACAGAAATATAATGCCTACTGCAGGAAGATGTTACCTGTGCTGTAAAGCTGTTGTGTTATTCTTCGGGGAAGGAAATTCTTATTTTCCCAGCCATATTCCTATGCAGAGTAGTTACTCTTCTTACACTCTGTACATGCAAAATGCTTAATAATTTTATCTTCAGCTTTCAAGCATAAAAAGGAAAAAGTTACCCTATTCCAAACTTAACTACTTGTGTATGTTGTTGGCATCAAATAAGATTACTGCTTGGAAGATAGTGCATTTATCTTTCACTTGAAATAACCCAGGAGAATGTCAGATGCAAAATGGATTTTGAAATCTTTACATATACTGCCACTTTATACTTTTTGTGTGCAACTTCAGTCAATAGCAGTGATATTATTGCGCGAGTCCCTCCAACTGAAGAGAATTGGCACTCTATTAATAATCCCTCTTTGCAGAGCTGAGTGGCAAATATGTTACTACACAGCTCTGTATTTGTCTCCTGAAAAGTGGTGATCAGAATCATGGCTGCTACCAGCCAGGCAGGATTCTTTACTTGTCAGTTTATTCCTTCCTGTAGGTAATCACTCATCCAGTGTTATCTGGCAGTTGATGTCCTCCTCAGTCCCTTCACAACATGCACTCTTTGCTTTGGCTTTTGTCCCATGTAAACGCAGCCCTGCCAAGTCCCTCTGTGATGAGCTCCCTTCTGTGCGCTGCTGCTGCAGCATCAGCATCTCCCCTCCTCATGGCTCAGCACTTCAACCTCTCCCTGCTCCAGGGATGTGGGTGTTGCTGGCAGAGCACAGGGCCCTGGACAGCAGGACACAGAGGGACTGGAGATCGTGGAGGCAGCCTGGGTGATGTTCTGGAGCCCTGCAGACCTGCCATTTTCGCCTGGGCTGGGGCAGGCTGGATGCTTGTGCCCACCTGCAACGGAGTTATCTATCAGCTTTGCATCACTGCTGAAATTAATGGCTGGGAATAGTTGATGGTGCTTTCAGTCAGCCTTATTTCCTCTTGCTTATGGTGGTCATCACAGGGTGTCTTCTGAGCAGGAGCATATACACACACATGCACATTTTTCATGTGTGGCCATATTTCCCAGAGATCAGACCTGAATCTGTGCTGCTATATACAAAAGACAAGACATAAAGTCAATAAATGTGACTTTACACACATGTAAATCCTCTCATCCTGTCATCTTCCCATTCAGGCAATAAAGATGTGAGAATTATGTAGACTCAGAAGCAGAGGTTCATGGCAAGGCTGGGGCTCTCCTGATCACAGCATGTAGGATGGCCCCTTCTGGAACCAGCNACCAGGTCTTTTTTTCAGCATGGCATCGGTTTACAAGGGTCCGCAGAAGATGGGACATCTGAATCCACTTTATTCAAAGAGCAACATGGATTTATAGATTTACACGACCTGTCACACATTGCCATGTCAGCAGCACACCTTCTGAATGTCCTTCTATTGGGTCACCTGCCTGTCAGCTTCCAGCAGGCTCCTCCCCAGGGTCCGGCACAGACAAACCTCTCTGTGCTGCCACTTGCTCCTTTGTGCTGCCATGTGCTTCTTTGTCTTGTTATGGCACACTGCAGGCACATCCCACAGCTCAATTCCATCCCATCTCATCCATACTGTGTTAGTGGTAGGGTTCATAAGGGCAACTCATGCCCCTAAACTACCTTCTTCCTGCTGGAGGCTGCTCACTTTGTACCCCAGCAAGCTGCTTATGTGGAAGCTCTTTAATTTCTGCTGTGTCAAACCAAGTCAAACCAAGCCTTTCCTATCTGACTGAAGAGGGACAGAGTGCAAGGCACTCAAGCAGCTGATCCATCAGTCCTTGGGAGGTGAGAAAAGAGCAGCTGGGAGAGCAGCCTCAGCTGGTGGCTGTCAGACAAGGATGTTTGGCTACAATCTAATTGTAATGGATGTGGGTGAGTCCACACATAGATTGATTAAAATTAATTAAGAAAGTCTACCTGACTCTTTCAAAGCTAACTGAAGTCAGTGGGAAACAATCCTTTTCACTGAATTCTCTGACATTGGGTTAAAGCCCTAGAATACCCTGTCATGAAGTAATTTGGTTAGCAGAAAAAATGGAGAGATTTAGCAAATCACAGATTGGAGAACTAAATGGGGTTTGAAGTGATGCATTTGGTTCCTGGCTCTTCACAGACTTACTGCTTGACATTGCTCAAGTTCACTGGTCTTTTTGATCATCCCTTCCTAGTATGGACAGATATGACAGTGGGAATAATTTTTCTCTCTCCCATTCTTATAGAGGCCAACTCTCTCTTCTTTCAGTGTGTCTACAACACAGTGCACCGGGGAGGTCTTAGCTGGGGTCCCTGACCTGCTTTACCAGACAATGAAAAAACAACAACAAAAGAGGTCAGAAACAGGCCAAAGCAGTTCTCTTTACTTTTTTAGTGGTACATCAGAAACAAGCATAAGGCTTGGTGCATGGCAGGCTGTTCCTACAGTTCCTCTGAAGGCTGATCTCTTCTGCTCTGTATTCAACTCCATGAATACCACATTCCTCTTTGCCTACCTGCTGAACGTACCTAAAGAGTGACAGCTGTATAGCATACTATTCTTGTCTGGAAAAGGGATTATTTTCCACAATAGGCTGAGAAAACATCAGAGTAAGGGAAACAAAGTTACCTTTAAAAATAAAAAATCAGTCAGTGGTATATTCCCCTACCTTTTAAAGAATAATATATACGTTCATATAGTGACCATAATAATTAATGTTCTTTGACTTGGTATAGAATGCTGAAGAATGTCTAGTGATACCACTTTATCTATGCATTTAAAGTTCAGGTATAAGTCCAAGGTATTGTTAAATATGGCTTCACCTAACTGTATATTTCAAAGTCCATGGGATGTTTTATTTCTAGGATTTAAATATTTTAATTCTGCTAAAAAGTTACTTTAGTAAGTGACTTGATAAATAATTTTAAAAATAGCACTTTTACACTGTAATCATGTCAGGAGAAGTGAAAGAGTAGCTAAAGAGTCAGAGGTTATGAATTGCAGCAGAAGTCTTGGTGAAGTCTGTCACCTGGAGAAGCAAGGTCTCCTGGCAACATTTTGTCTCTTTCAAAGTAGTTAAAAGAATTATACAGGCAGTAAAATGTTTATTGATCTTTGTCACAACCCTGCTCTACAATAGTTTTGCTCATTTACTGTATGTAAGAATACCTTGAGTGTGCCTGAGTCCTCCCCATGTCTGGGACTGGAAATGTCACCATGTTTGGTTGTTCTTGGCCTTCCAGGACAACGTGGCTGAACATTGTCTCCTTGAGTCTACAGAGGCTTTAAAGGATGGTTATATTCAGAGAAATGCCTAAAAATGCTTCTAGTTTTGTCATCCTTGTATGGTATCTAGTTCAAATTTGCTTTGTCTGTAGGTAACAAGACAATGTTTCTAATTGTCAGCTCTGCATATGTGATAAAGACCCAAAAGCACAGCTGAGTGTTTTCTTGACTTTGACATCATTAATTGCAAAGATGCTGATGCATAGCTGAGGTGAACAGTGCATGACTGAGCAGGATCTGGCTTTATTCAGCTGCTCTGGCTTGAGGGCAGGATGCTGAGGGGACGCTAATTTCTCTGGTGGGGGTCTCCTGAGGAAGATGCTTTCCTGTGGCTGGCCGGCGTTTATGTTTTAATCTTCTCACTGCTGTGTTGCTCAGTGTTTGCAGCCTCTCAATGCTCACGTTCAGGACTGACAATTGCATGTCCTGTGACACAGCACCACTCAGGCCAAGCAGCAGCACTGTAAACTCCTAAAGTGCACTTACAGAAATTTGTCCCATGATTTTTTTGCATGTATATCAGTCGCCGTACAAAACTGTGTCCTCCTGTGAATCTGAGCAAAATGCAGTAGATTATATTCTGCATGGAGATATTTAAAAGTGAATAAAAAGCAGCACAGGGAAACTAAAAATAACACTACCATTCTGTGGAAAGCATGGATGTGCCACGTCAGAAGCAGAGTTAGGGAAGAGAAACTTAGCCTGGCCCAGTTGAAGGCAGTCTGGTTAAACTGATGCTAATGATGGTGTGAAAATGTGCAGCGGGTTTGGAAGAGGCTTCTCTGTTCAGCGGAGATATTGTAACCCCTGGGGCGAGCTGTCCCTCTGTCCACCGCAGTAAAACTGCCGCGAGTGTGCGGGTAGCCCGAGGCTAGGGCAGCACTGCCCGGGGCAGGGGCGGAAGGGCCCCTAGTGATGCTCCCGAAGTGTTAGCGTTCGCCTGCGACCCTCGGGGAGCCCCGGCCCCGGCCAAGTGTGCGCTGCAACCGTGCGCTGCCCCCGGCGCGGGGCTGTTCAGTGCCGCTCGTTCCGATCTGCGCCGTGCCAGATCCCCCGATAAGGCACCGGCCCCTCCGCAGCCCTTTACTGACGCTCCCTCCATCCCTTTCTTGGCCATTTCTTCTGCCGAGATCGGAGCCACGTGCGCGGCCGCACGGGTCCCTTGACAGCCCCTTCCGCGTGGCGGCCTGACGGGGCACTGGGAGCTCTCTTGCCCGCCCCGGGCACGGTGCGGGCGGTACCGCGGCGGTGCCGGGTCGGGGCGGCCGTGCCGGGCC
>VWZT01007993.1:166077-200191 GCA_013397055.1 Pachycephala philippinensis | reverse complement strand
CGGCAGCTCGCGGAGCCGTGCCCCGCGCACACGGGCTGTGCCCGCCCCGCCGCCGCACGGTCGGCCGCCGCTCTCCCACTTGCTAACGCGGCAGGGGACGTCCGCAGCCCGCCGGCATGGAGCCTTAGAGGGGAGCTGCTGGGGAGGTGAGCCCTGCGCGCGGCGCTTCTCGCGGCAATTCCCTTCTTTTATTTGGGAAGAAAAAAAGAAAAAGGAAAAAAAAGAGAAGTCCCTCGGAAAAAGAAAAGTTCGTACCTCCTCGGTGCCGCAGCGCGCGGGACGGGGCTGAAGTGCAGCTACTACCGCGTCCCTCCCGCAGCTCCGGGGCGCTCCCGATGGGCTCCGGTTAGGGACCGCCGCAGCTCCGGCTCTCCGTCCGGGCGCCGCCGGTCTCGGAGCGAATGCTCGGGGCCGGAGCCGTCCGTGCCGGCGCGGCCGCTCCGCCGCTCCCCGTATCGAGCCCTGCTGCTGTTGGAGGGGCAGGGAATACTTTCTGTCACGAAAGCGGGGTATCAGTTGGTACTGAGGGTCTCTCAGCCTCGCGAACGCGTGTGGGGCTTCCGGGGAAAAGTTACTGCCGGGGATTTAAAATAAAAACACGGGAGCTGTTGCAGGTCGGTGGAGTCTTGTTGAAGAGGTGCCGGTGCTTTGGAGGCTAGGCTGCTCTGAGGTACCGTGGTGGGTGCTGAACAGTGGGACTTGAAACCTCTATTTGTCTCTGAAAGTTCTGTGACAATAAAGCTGCTCTGGTTTCCTTTGGAGTCTGATGGAAATCTGCAGAAGGGCACCAAACATTACTCAAGCGGCTTGGATTCAGTGGCTATTTTCAGAGAGCCTGTCCCTGGACTGCTGTCTGCTAGGATTCAAAGAATCAAAAGTTTCTGGTGGAAAATCCTGTAAGCTGCGGTTTCTCAAAGTTGTAGTAAAGTCTGTGTACTTTTGGCAATTTCTGCAGCTGTTGGGTTAACACTCAAACTTGGGTTTGTACCGTGGCAGGAGGTACAAAACCAACTGTGGCAGGAGCCAGCCCTTTGTAGTGCTCCTCGGCAGTGTTTATACTCTCTTGGTTTTATCCTGATTTTTTACAAAACAATAACATATTTTTAGCGTGTGTGTATGGTTTATCGATATTACAGTACTACTACCAGAGTGAAGGTAGATTTGAGGTTTTTCAGGGAATTGTTAGTGGTGGGGGCAGGCGAGGTGTGCTGCTGTGGGCTCGGGGGCGGGAAGGGCTGCGGGGAAGAGCAGTTTCACGGTACCCAGGTGCTGTGTGAGTGTGGCTGTTGCATTCACGCCCGAGACAGGCACTCATTCGCCCCAAACGCTTCCTGTCCGTGCCAGAAAGGGGACGTTGATTCTCGTCAGAGCTAAACCTGTGCAGCTGCGTGGCTTTCTGTGGTGTCCGTGAGAGCAGGTGACTGCCTGCCCTGCTTCTGTGTAGTGCCTGGGAAGGGGGTTCCCTCCAGAGGCAGGTGCGCGCCTCTTCATGGGGACATAAGGTGTCTGAAAAGCTTTGCTCATGCCAGACCCGAGGCAGGAGGTAAGTCTGGGGTGGAAGCTGATAGCGAGTCAAGCACTTGCTTTGCAATAGAGTGACTTCAGGGGAGACAGTGGGACACGCAGGGATTTGGGATTTTGGGCTCCCTAAGCCAGCGACGTGTAATGTATGTGCAGTGAGCATGAGAAGTGGAGAGTTCTGGCAGTTCACCGAGGCACAGGCAGTGGTCTTCAGAAGCGAGTCTGTGATTCATCAGGGGTTGTAACTGGTGATGTGCAGGATGGCTTTCTGCGAAATTACTAAGGATCGCATCCTTCCGAGGATGTTTCTCTGGGCACAGGAGACCTCTTGCAGTGGGAGGACGGGGGCTTGGGCCGACCTCCCTGCAGAGTGCTTGTGTTGCTAGGCAGCCGCTTGCACCTCCAGCGTGCTCCAGATCCGAGTCTGTGAAGAGAGACCTTCCTCTTCTGAACTGAAGCTTTCTAGCTGGTGACCAAGGGTAGAAAGCACATATCCTGTGTGTATGGGTGTGCATGCACTTCTTGCTTGCTCCTGGGTATTTGGGAGGGGTGGTCAGCTGGGAACATTCAGGGTTGTTAGCTGATAGCAAGACTTCTGTATACGCTCCCACCTCCCTGGGCTGCAGGTGAGCACAGGAGAGAGAGATAAATCTTTGATCGTTCCATTTGTAAGGCTCAAGAGTTCTCTGCAGAGCACCCTTTTCCTTTCACGGTACCTGGAAGCTCATAGGAGGTTTGTCTTCAACTTGTTTGGTGATTGATGCTTTAGCAGTTGAATGGTGGGGGAGGGGAAAGGGAGGAAGATTTGCTTGCACAAGAGGTAGGAAGGAAGGCCAGGTGTGCCACGTTAATGCACTTTGCCAGCTTGAGTCAATTTTAGGAGGAGGAAGATTCCCGGTTTGATGGAGGCTGGAGGCCTGGGCCTCAGAAGAAGCTGGACTTGGCAGCCTTAAGCTTGGATAGGGCTGCAGAGGAGTGTGGAAGTGGAGGCAGGTAGGAGCATACTTGCTGGTCTCAGGATCTCGTGGGTGTTGTGCTGTACCACTGTGGGATAAGCTTGAGCCATGGAGGGTTTAGGAGTGTGTGTGTCTGGAGGTGTTGGGCACTGCTGGAGGCAGCGTGTGTGTGTGAGGAACCCAGCAGAGATGCTGATAGGCTGCTGGAGAGCAAGGAGGAGGGAATGGGGAGAGCATGTGAGGCCTGTACCCTTTGGGATGGTCTGCCTGCTTGGAGAGGATAGGAGCATCCAGGCTGTCTGGACTGGATGTTCCTGTAAGGGGATTTAGTTGGTTTGCATAGGCAGAGTAATTTTTTTCCATGACTGTTCTCAGCTGTTTCCTGGGGAGAGAAGAATACATGTTACAGTAATCACTTAAAGCTATGGAGAACAGTGTCTTCTATGTGGCATTTGGAAGGGAGAGGCTGTTCAAAATTTTCTGTGCCCTGGGTTGTGATGCCCTTGTGGGACCAGAGGTGGAGGAGAAGTTCCAAGGAGCATTTGCAGCCAGTTGTCTCTGTTGGCTGGGGGCTGGCTGAGGTGGGAAGCTGCCAGGGATGGCTGGGGCTGGTGGCCTTGACCCCTTTGTCTGAGAGAAAAGGCTGAGAAGTTGTACTCACTGTGAGAGGTACAAGTAAAACGTTTATAGTGTGTGGACTTTTCCTGCTCTCTGAAACATTCAGGCTGTCAGTAATCTCTCACTTTCAACTGAGGCTCAAGCTGAAAATACCAAGGGATGCTAAATTACGAACAATCGTTAAACAGCCTTAAAGAGCTGTATGGAAAACTGTGTCTGCTCTTCACTTCTAAGCTTTTCTCAAACAATGAGAATCTGAGCTATTTATCAGGAGCTCTTTTAGTGCTGGAAGGGAAAGTGAACACTTAAAGTGTGTCACAAAATAAAGAGGCACTTTAAGACGCAATTTGCTTTTCAGGATGTCCAACTAAAAATAAATCTTTCTTTAAACAGCCTTGAAAAGAAAACAGAGAGAAGAGATCTTGTCCTTGATCAGAATAAGGAGAATCTTTTTGCTAGCTTTGATGGTGAGGGTTTCCTCTGGCATCTGGTACTAGATCCAGAGTAAAGCCCCTTGGAATTGGTGGAGGACTGAGGGATGTGTTATATTCGGTAACAAAGATGGTGAGAGAGAGAGAGACTGTGTTTTAGAAACTTCTGTGGGGTTTTGGCTAATCCTTTCCAACCCAAAAGCACTACAGAGAATTCCTTCCACCCCTCTTCTCTTTGTTTTATATAACAGTTAATTAGCAAGGATGTCTATTTGACAGAGCAATCAGGGCACATAAAATATGTATTTTGCTTTTATTTTGGCTACATCAGAACAAAACTCCATTGTTTTCAAGTTTTCCATAAAATGTGTCAAAGTACTATTCTGTTAGCAGTTTCTCATGGTTCTCAAATTCTGAGGGGATGTTCTTTCTTTGCTTACTTAATTAAATTCTTATTTTCACCCAGACAGATCTGGCAATACATATATGAGAAGTCCAGTCTCTGGTTATGTAAGGGAAAAAAAAAATCTTCATCAAGAATATGTTTGTCACTTTAAGGAACTGAGATGGTGCCGAGTTCAGTGAAAGCAACTTGCCTCTGCTGACGGCAAAGTGCTGTGTCTGGCTTCTCTGGAACTGTGTTTTCTAAGTGGAAAACTGTAGATGAGTGTTTTATAAGGAGCCTGAAAAGCTAGTATGTAGTCTTTTCCTGTTAATTCTGTCTTCTTTGAGCATTATATATTAGTTAGGGAAGTGTGTGGCCATGGATGAGATCAAGGAATGAATTTCTAAGCACATTGCATACAAAACTGTATTCTCACAGAGCCTGTTTCATTAATGTGCAGGAGTGAATGTGCACCAGATTTGCCATGAATAGTGCAAATATTGTTATTTTGTTAATATTGCAGAGCTATGGGTGTATATAAGAGCAGGAATAATGTCAATACGGCTGACAGCTCCAGCTGTAGTCTCTCTGCTGTGTGGTCTTGGAAAGAGGCCTGTTTTAAAGGCTCTGTAAAAGCAGGGAACATTTCAGCATGCAGATGGCAGCCCAGTCTAAAATCTAGTTCTGTTTGTGCTGAGCACCTCTGTAACGAGCCTTGAGGAACACAAGGGGAACAAGAGAAGTGGTGTGGGGGGAAAGAGGAGGGATATGCTATCTTTCAGGATTGAGACCTCCCTTTGAACTGTCTCTCTCCCTTTTTGATAGCTTTTCTGCAAAAGCTGCTTGGGGAGCAGGGTTAGAATGAGTGTGAAAGAAGCGAAGCATCTAATCTTTTGGCTTAATAATGCTCCTGCGTAGGCAGCTGCGAATTGGACAGACTTCCTTATCGATATAAGAGTAGAGAGCAGTGAGTGAAATTGGTGTGGGTGAGAATGGTCTTTTCTCATCTATTTTAATCTGAAATGTCTTCTCCTTTTGTAGTTGAGGCTCTGTAGAGAGGACCTGTGATCGCTGGCAGGGCCATCTAAAGCACTCAGGAGAAAAGGGACATGACCTGAGCAGTGGTGTTCTGAGTGTCAGCAACTAAAGAGCTGGAGTCACATGCAGCCATCATTTTTCTGGAATTTACGGCGTTTATCATTGACTCTAAGCCTGAGAGTTCCCATCAGCAACTTGTTTTTTCACTCAAGAGGTCTGAAAAGCAGGAGTCAGAGTCCTTTTTTCCTGAACGGGGCTTCTCCACCGCCCAGGGCAGGCTGGCTGGGGTGGGCTGGGTCTGCGAGTAGCCTCTGAGTTTGTCTCAGCCCAGAAGAATTTGTCATCCTGGGACAGTGCCCAGCAACCTTGTCAGCTTTGAGAAGCACACGTGGTCACCCACGGCTGGGGCTCCTCTCTCCCCTTGGATGGCTGTGATTACTGCTGCACCTTGCTCTGCATTGGGAACTTCCTGCTGTAACTGCATCAGTTCTAGGACTTAGGCTGATTCAAGATTATTCTTAAAATCTCTCCCCTTTCCTCAGTGCTAGTGTACATATTTAGCTTTCCAAGTGTAGATTGTCTTCACATTTTCTTCTCTCCCCCAGTGGGCTTTTCTGTAAGCTTTTAAGTACTTCTGCAAGGTGGTGAGAGGCTAAGCCCTACTCTGTAAACCTAAACTCTGGCTCTGAGAGTCTTTACATTTCCTATGGTACTTTATGTTGCCTGAAGTACTGTATTGATTAAACTACAATCTGCAGGAGTAAATATATGTAGAATATTAATAACTTCTACTCAAGGGGGAAAAAAAGGCTGTAAATTAATTGATCCGTTATGTTGACCTCATAAACCGTGAGGGCTTGCAGTACAGCTGTAATCCTTCTCCCACAACATGTATTTCACTTTGAATGTCTAAAAGGCCTGGACTACTCAAACTTAAAAGCTGTGATACTGGACAGGCATATCCATCTATCCTAGGAAGTGTAGTTAGAATATTGCAATATTAGGGCTGAACAGTAGTTCTCTCTAGAATCCAGGGTAGTGGTGAATCACTGCATCACTGATGGTGCAGCTGGGCACAAGGCTTCAAAAACAGTAGCTAACTTTCCCACTCCTTCGTCACTCTTGTTCCTCCTTACAGTTGCTTTCTATGTTTCCAAGTGCAGGAGCTACTGCAATGAGGGGTGAGTATGATTCAGGGATTTAAAATCTAGCTTGAAGATACAATGAACTTGAATTCTGTGTGAGTTGCTTAGGGAATCGAGGTTAGTGTGTGGTGTGAGCTGATAGAATTCCATCTACTAATCAGTGCTGAGTAGTCCTAGTACTTCTGGTTTACAAATCTGTTAAGATGGACTACTTAGGTTTTTACCGAATTTTCTTAGTAGCAATTTAGATGCATGCATGTATCATATGCTCATCACTCTTTTTAGTGTTTTGATACTATAGATATTGTAATCTTTATCTATACTTGGAATATTTCAGGGGATTTTCCCATTTCCTGCTTTTTCTTTCTTTTTTTTTTTTTTCATAAATGAGCACTATTTTAGGCAGCTGTTGGATCAGAAAATTCTTGTAAGAAAAGGTTCTCGTGTTAATGCTTGCAGGGTTTTCTCAGGGCAAGCCAGCAGTTTGCTCAGTGTTGAGTCTGATTGCCACTTTACCATAATTAAAATCACTTCTGCGCTCTGCAGCTGGACATATTAATGGGGGAAGTTATGGGGTGTTGGCCACCCACAGTATTTTTCTTTTGTGCTTGGCGCTAGAGCCGCTTTCTTTGTTTCTGTATTACATTGTAAAATGCTTTTTGAAACTTTAAGATTCTGCACTTGGTATCTTCTGTAGTTCCATTTGGAAAATATTTAATCTTTTAGTGGAAGCATTACAATCTTTTCAAACAAAACCTCAGTGTTAACACCAAAGGGGTGGTGCTGTTTGTTTCCTCTGAAATAACTGATAAGATTCTGAGTTTATTCCCTTCACATCACAGAAGACCTGTGAGTTTTAGGTTTTTTTCCTTTTCTTTTGCACCCAGACATTCAGCCTTTAGGGGACTCATTACAGGTAAGTATTGTAACCTTGTCAGTATCTAGCTGTGGGTTCCCTTTGCTTTGTCAGGACAAGAGCTTGCTTTTTCCTTGTTGGTATTACTGTCATGCAGGTGATACACTGCTGAGCCAGTAATAATCCCAGACAGTTTAGATGTTGTCTCATTGTTGCTGTTTACTTCCAGTTTGCATTACACAAGCACTGTATTGTGCAGGCACACCATGCTTCCCTCATTTTAAAATTTCCCTTTAAATTTCAGCTGAACAAAGAAAATTAGGCAGATGTGGGTTTAGATAAGGGCCTGAGTACAGTGGAGACTTAAATCTTGCAAGACAAATGCTGAATGCACACTTCCTTGTAGAATTAATGTTCCTTGTGTATTTAGACAACTTAAGTGGCTGGTTATGATGGTGAAGATGCACTATGAATTAGGCAAAATGAAATATTCTTTGATGCTTATTGAGCAGTAGAGCGAAGAACGCTGCATGACCCATATCAAGTAGAGCTGAAGATACATTATTTCAGCTAGCATGCATCTCTGATCATAAGTAATTTTTGTTTATGTTTCAGCTATCAACAAAAAGAAACTGGTGCCCATTGTGGATTGCTTCCAAGCAACCTATTATATAGGCTGAAAATCTTTCAGTAATAAACAGTTCAGTGTGGTATGTTGGCAAAAGAGAAGACCTGAGAGTGAGTTCACATTAAAATTTAAAGCCTTGAAAAGTGGGGTGGGGAAATGGTTTGAAAAGAAAGGAATAGGACTCACCATCTAACCTACTGTAAAGACAATAAAAGAATTACTGTTGCCATTTCATCCTTTGTGTGAGGGGTGAAAATGGTAATTTATTTTTGTGAGATATCTGAGCAACAAAACTTGACAATTGGAAATCACTAAAGAGGTGGGTCGCTGTTTTTAATGAGTGCCTTCTGCATCACAGCTTCCGTGGAGAAACCAGAACCTACAGAGCCTCATGGTGTGTCAGCAGCTCTCAGCCTGTGCACAGATGTGTGCCTAAGTGCACATGCACTGCTTTTCTTCTCTTGTTTCCTTTTGTAAAGGAGCACTGCATAAACAAAGCTTGTGGTACAAATTAGAGCAAAGCTAAATCATAGTTAAAGCATGAACTTGGGAATCTCAATGCTGGGTTTTGTGCAAAATATTAATGCTCTGATTTTCTTGTTTCTAAGTGCCTCCTTCTAACCTTGTCACTTGAAGTTCCTTTGAGTCCCAGAAGCCATATGAGCTGAAGTGGGTGCTGGAAAGACAGCAGGCAGTACATGAAGGAAACGGGAAACAGCAATTTCCCAAGCTCTGTTTTCTGAGGATTCAGGTGAAAGAAATAAGTTTTTCAACAGAGGTGAAGGGTGTTATGCAGGATATGGGAGTTGGGGTGTTTTTTTTTAGAACAAAATTTATGCTGCATTGCAGTCTGGTCCCTTTGTAGTTTTGGGTGCTTACAGGACACCATGACAATTGCCTGAAATCTAGTCTGTAGCACAGATGAGGTGAAGAGGGAAGGAGCGACCTTATTGGAGTGCAATGATGAAGAACTAAGTTGTCACACCTCCTTCTCCCTTTGATAGCGGCAACCTCCTTACTTACCTGGACACAAATACAACGTGGCAGGTCACAACAAGTCTTGGACTAGCAATTTTTTCACGTTTGTCAACAAGCACTTCATTCTGTGTCTCTCCTCCTTCCTCTCAATGGTTTTTGGCAAGGTGGCTGTAATTGGTATTTCTATGTCCTTATTGAGTAAGATGTCTTCAGTCTTGTGAGAATAGCGTGAACTTGACTCCCCTCTTATGAGGCATAGCCAGTAGAGTATTACATTCTTGTTACAGCTGTGAACCCCTACTCACACGTGCTTGGAGTTTGCAGCGTCAGAGTAAGTGGTTCCTCAGGGAAATGCTGCTCAGTGCCTGTGAGGGGAAAGTCTGTCAAATGGCAAAATCAGCCCCTGCTTGCAGGGAAGTGGTATTGAACTTTCACTGGTTTATTCTATCTTGTGTTTTGTCAAGCTTGCACACTTTTTGTTATGTTCTTCGTCAGACCATAGACATCCACTACACATTTATTCCCAGAAGCCTAGCACAGGGCTGGCTTGAGTCTGTAGTCCATCCCACTGCCTGATAGGTGAGTGAATGGCCCTGAGGAGGGAGTTGAGACCGGTCCTGTTGGGACACATGGTGAGAGTCTTGGTACACTCAGCTCCAGAAATCTCCTGAGTGCAGTGTGAACACAGGGGCAATGACTCTGCACACAAGTTCCAGTGCAAAGTAAAGCGAAGTAGTAGTAGTGATTTATTGCACAGCTCCAATTACCTAAATACTCACACAGAACAGGATATAACATCATATAAACAGGAAAGATTCTCACCACAGTGTTCCCCTATCACCTGAGGCAAAGCAGAGACATTGCCTGTTATGGTAATATGTAAATAATACCCTATAAGGTTACAAACTGCATTCATCACCTGTCACAGGTCCAGCTTTGTCAACAAGCTCCATTCCTCTCTCCGCCCATCCCCGGTGACCTGGATACAGTCCCAGGGTCACCTCTGGGTCCAGGAAAGAGGCTCTCTCTTGTCGCGGTCTTTGCGACACGTCGGCCGGGATCTCCTCCCCGAGAGGCTCGCTCCCCCGGGACGTCCTCAGGTCCACGGGCTGGGAGAGGCAGCGGCGGCGGAGGAGTCGGAGAGAAGTGAGAGGGAGGCTTGAGGCATCTTAGGGTTCCAAGGCTTTATTAGTAGCGGGAAGCGGCATGGTCCCGGACACCAGCCGCAGCGGGGGAAGATGCCAGAAACCTCGTCACAAAATGGCGGAGGAGCATATTTATACAGAGTGGGAGGTGCACAGACGGTGGGGTGATATACAAGGACCAATGGGAAAAGGGACAAGGGATCAGGAGATCCACGGGGATTGGGGAGAGAGGAGAGTGTGTTGGCATAGCAACTAAAAGGCCAGCCCGCAACACTCTCTCTCTGGCCTACCAGGCCTATCATTCTATCATCACATAGTGTAACCCAACACCTGAGCAAATTTAGAAACTTTGTTTTGAGCTAATACAACTTTCCTTCTTCTGTCTGCTGGACATTCTTCTGGGGGAAAATACAGCTTATTTTGTATCTTGTGTTCTTTGTTAACCTGAATGTTTAAAAACACCTCCGATAGGACAGTTTGAACAGCCTGATTGGCTGTAGCTGGCTGCTGTCTCAGGACAGACTACCAGCTCACGCACTGGTCATACTGGTGTGACTGATCCGACTTCCTGGTGGAATGTCTAGCATGGTGGAGGTGACACCTCAGACTCTAATGTGTATTTTCATGCCAGCCTCAGTGGAGTTGGGTCAGATGTGACAAGCAGAGGCTTTGGGTTTGATTATGAATGACTGGGTGGTGCTGTGTTTTCTTGCCCTTTTCCTGGTCTATTTTCCTGATTTGTGGGGATGCAGAGACTGACTGCCTTGATGAGGCCAGGGCTTCAAAAAGTAAAACTCCTATCAATTTTGACAGAACCAAGAATTTTCCACTCTGCCTAGCATTAATATTGGTTGGCAGAACTTGCTTTGAATTTTTAAATGTATTTAATACAGCATATCTTGTTTGGGGTGGAGATGCACAGACCCACGTGAAAAAGGACCTAGGAATTCCATATTTCAGCTGTAATAACTGAAGGGAGAAAAGTGGAGAAAGCAATTTGCAAAGCTATATTTGAAAATCATTCTAGCATAACATCATCATTACAATTATCTGTCAAAAGGTTTAGTTCAGTTACTTTTTTTCAGCTTTCTTGTCAAGATGGCCTTACTTGTTTCAGGATTGTGTTACTCCAAGGAGAGGTCAAGGAAGAATGAATGTTAATTCTGTCATTAACCACTGTCAGACAGCCTTCAGTTCATATTATTCCTTGAAAATGCCTTAGCATCGTTACTGTGAGGAGTAAATAGGCATAAAGTGCCATAGAATTCAGGGAGGAAAAAAAATCCACTGCCTGTTTATAGATTGTAGTATGGTAGGGTGAGAGGAAGAGAACTTCATTTTTAAGTAGTAATTTTGAAATAATTGAATAGCAGCACAATTCCTATAGTATAAAAGATTATACAGGGTTCCTTACATTTTCTTCAGACAACAGTAGACCAGTAATAAAATTACAATGGAAGAATATTTGATGTAATAAATTAAACTGAATAAGCTTCAGTGAACAGCAGGACACTGCAGCCTCTTGCTGCTTTGTCGTGTTGAGCAAATGTTCAGAGCTGCAGGGATCTGGGCTGCTCCTGAAGTTGAGGGTTTGAGACCTCTGAGTGGGCTGGGTGGGCAAATGTGTTACAGCATTTATGGGAGGATTCCATTTCATTGGCCTCAGTTTTGACTACTAATGCAGGTAGTTTTGTGCACTTTTTTTAAATTGAAACTGCTGTAAAATGTTTGCTGAATCTTTTGGTGCAAATAATAACTTCAGAGTGATTTAGATGACTGCCCACTTTATCTGATAATAAGGGTCCTGATCTAAAGTCTGAATCTTCTACGGAGATGAATTCCTGGAGTTTAAATATATCAAGCCACTTAAAGGCCCATTACTTCAAGCTAAGCATATATTTGATGACTCTATCTTATAATTAAGCATCTCTCTTTCTTTGAGAGAGATGGACTTTGATGAATTCAGATTTGTTCTGCTTGATTTTAAGTGCAGAGAAGGAGCCTCAGTTTGCTCTTGCTGTCTTTTCCTGAATGGCCTGGTACTTGTAAATGAAAACAGAATTAGTTCCAGTAATTATATAAAATTAAAAATAAAATTCTAAACTAGATTTTCCCTTTTTCTTTTTTAATGTACATAATATAAAGTAAACTTCACAGGAGAGACTCCTGAAACGTACACTCATTGATTTCTGAATTTTGTTCACCTTTCTTTACCTCATTGTATAGGAGAAACTGGAACAGCATTAATTGTAGGCAATTGTGGACATTGTAGAAGCTTTTCAAGGCCACCAGTGGGAAAGTAAGGTTGCTGAGAGAGATTGCATGAATAACCTACTCTGGGTGTTTTCCTGAACAATATGAATTTTTTTTTAAGTGTGTGGCTTGTTTGTATGAGACAAAGTTAATTATGACCATCAGGGTCTTCCCCTTAAATAACATACAAAAATCTGCCAGATTAGACCCATACTACTTCAAATAAACGGTGATTTTTTTCTTTGAGAGCAAAATGGTATTTTTGAGGTGTCACTTAAAAAAATCCAATCCTTTTGTGTGATAGTCAATGGTAAATTGTTCATACATGGTTACTTTGAACTGTTATGTTTTCCTACTCCTGCATAAACATAAACCCAGAAGTTGTTACATTAAGCTATTGCCCTGTAATGGTCCTTTGAGAAATGTTTAACTGTAGTTGCTGCTTTGTTGTAGTGAAAAGCTGTGATTCAGACTTCGTACTATGTTTGCATTTCAGCTGTCACAGAAAGTGAAAGATGAAGCCTCTTGTTCTCTTGGTTCTTGTGATCTGTACTGTAGTCAGCATGAATTTGAAGCTCGTGTCAAAGAGAAATTCTGGTAAGTCACAGAAAATTATTTTTACTTTTGGATCTGGACCTCATGCTCATGCAATCAAGCATTTTAGATGACTGCTTTTTGTTTTGCGAATATGCTACTTGTTCTGTTCTGCCAAAAATAAGAAAAAGAAGTCATAACTGGTATGGTTTGCTTAGTAAATGATTACAGGATGAATTTTCTCACTGTAATTTTCTGTTGGTATGACTTTAAGATGTTTGAAAGTGTCCTTATGTTTTCTTTTGTTTGAAAAAAAAAGAAAATGTTGATTGGGTTGAAACCTCACAGAGGTAATAATGACTTTGGCATTGTGGCATTGTTCTAGCATCCAGTCTTTTACTCATGCTAAGGGATTTTCTTAACTGTGGATGTGGTCTGCGGTGAGTTTTAGGTCTGGAGGATGTTTTGTATGTTGAAAGGTCATCTTTGAAAAAGTTATGCTGGCCAGACACGTGATCATATAGGGTTAACTGGGAAGAGCTCTCCTGAGTAGATAATCTCTGATTATTCTGGCAGTGGAAGGGAGTGGGAGTTGGTTTGTGTTTACAGCTGCTTTTGAAACCTACTAATAGTAACAGAACACTTCAAAGAAGCATTAGAATCTCTCTTTCCAGGGTAGACAGTTCATCTGGATAATGGTTCATCTGTACTTGAGCCTGAAGTGATGTCTGCTGCATGCAGCTCTGCCCTCCCAGAGGAGTGACTTCATGAGACTGTTTGTATTTCTCAAGTAAGCTGTGAGTTTGGAAGACATTGGGCAGACAAGTAGGTCAGCTTCAGTGCCACACAGTGATGTCAGTCTGCTACAGCCTGGTGTGTGTGTGTGTGTAAGGGTAAATATTGGACTTTTAAACTTTTGACTGCATGTTAACTTGGTTTTACGCACTGCTTGGGTGCTATACTTATGCGTGTGAGGGCTTCCACTGATCCTGCTGTCCTCAAGGTCTTCAGTCTTTTCAACAGTGCAGGTACAAACAGAAATTACTGACTTCAGTTCGTGTGGCCAGTGTTAAGTTTAATTTCTGCATTTCTTGAGAACAGAGGAGAAAATTATTGGGCCATCTATTAAAAAGAATTACATGTCACATCCCAGGCTGAGAAGTGTTAACTCTGGGAACTGCCAGATGCTGGGCTGAATTCTTTCTGCTGGGCTGGAAAGTGTAAATGGAGGTTTCTAAACTGAACTAGTCTCTAGCTTTTTGTTGTGGTTATTGTGTCTAGAGCCCTGTTTGCCTTGTGAGAGCAGTCATGGGTATTGGGGTTTGGCTACAGTGCATCTTGGTCTAAACTCTGAGGGTGATGGTGTTCCTGTTTTTCAAAACTGCTGTCACTGGCCTAGATGGAAACACTCTGTGAGATCCACAATCAGTGTAACTGAACAGCCTCTATTCACTGATGTCAGGCAACAGCACCTGGCTGCAAGCAAGGGCCTGTGCAATTCCTTTATCAGAAGTACACGACTGTAGAAGTGACATGCTGATGGTTGTAGCATCATTCAGCTGGTAGTGATGCCATTATGATTTTTTGCCTTTTCTTTTATATACCCTTTTATATAGCTTTTATATATCCTCAGTGCTTCTAGCATGCATACTTGTAATTCCTTAAGTCCGATAATTTAGCATAGTCCTAACATTCTGTTAAGCCAGGAGACCAAACATCCTGGAGGCCTCGCAGTTGGAGGCCAGAAAGCCCTACGCTATCCTGAGAAACCAAGGTCCACTCTAGAACACATCCTGTAAACTAAGATAGGCTCATCCAGGGGGGAATTCCTCAAAATGAGGGGATCATTCAAGCCTCTCATTGGAGAGTCTTTGATAGATATGCTAATTTGCAAGGCCTTTAAATTGTATATGCAATTTATTGTGTATGTGCATTTTGGCGCATTCCACCTCGGTGAAGTGGTGCACCTTAAGGATCCTTAAATAAATACCAAGGTAAAAAGCCCTTTTCCCTTAACTGTATTTGGGAACCTTAATTTTAAGACCAGAGAAAGGCAACAGTATTTTACCTTTAATTACATATATATATATTTAAAACCTGCTTTCTTTGACTCTGCAGAATGTCTTGTATTAATAGCGGATGTTGACAGTGTCAATTTAGGTTCAGTACTGGTGGGAAAAATGCTTTAATATGTTAGACTGTCTCTTGCTAAATGTAACCCATTAGTGAATAGGTGGTTCTTTTTCGTTTCATTTGGTTGTGCCAGTACGTGTTGAGAATAAGATGCAGAGGAAAAAATGCATGTAAAGTAAAATTACAGTTTCTTTGCAAGTACATAATCATGTAGCTGGCTTTCACCTTCAATACGCATTCTGGTTGCTGCATGGAGCAAACTATTGATTTCTTTTTTTTTTGCTTTTTTCGCTATGTTGCGTGTGAAATAATCTTCTGTTTCTGTGGTATCAGCACTTGGAGCAAAATGGATAAATTGACTCCTTTTCTGAAAGGTCTTTAGATTTGAAGGACTGTTGTTTGGTTGCTTGGGGCTTCACTAAATGTTATATGTTGTGAAGAGAGAGATGCTCCAGAGACTTCTGAACTTTAACTGTTTGTGTACTTTTAGTGGAAGATCGGGACAGTAGGTGGATGCAGACAGGCAAATGCACAAAGAAAAAATGTCAGCATATTTTCCATAGGGTGACAGTAGCTGTAACATGCTGGTGCTGTAGTTCAGAGTTATTTTGGTTTTTTTACACTTGTGTCTTAATGAAGGAGAGCGGAAAGGGGAAATTAATGTAATGGTTATTTGTGGGCAGCTGCACTGCAGTGTAAACTGCAGGATGTCTGGAAGCAGGAAGAGTGTTTTAGCTGTAGATTAGAGCTGAGGTGGGGGGAGTGGGTGAAGGGCCCAAAGGATGCTCTGTGGACAGGATCTCTGCAGCAGTGTCTGGAGGGGTGTTGTAGTCTTGGGTCTTGCTGGCTGTTGGTATGGGGATGTCTGTGCTGGTGAGCATCCTGAAAAGGGGAAGGGAAATTGTGCAGACAGTTAGGTAGAGCAGTGTGAAGCAGTGCATGGAAGGTGCTGACACTGATGAGAAAGACAGATTTGGGCTACTAGGACAATAAACCAGCAAAATTGGTGTCTTTGCTGACTTATGTAGACTGACATTTTTTCTAAGCAATGCATAGAATTATTGCATGAATGGCCAGAATTGTGATTAGTGTCAAGTACAAGAGCAATTATGAAGTTGACTGGCATGCATGTAATATCCCATAATAGAATGTCTCTTGTTTAAGGGGTAGGGAGGATCTAAAGAGAGCTGACTTGAAGAGGAGCAAGGTAAAGGTGAGGTGTTGTCAGGTAATGCAAAGGCATCACTCAACCAAGGCAGTCAAAAGGGGGGCAGAACGTCCAGAAGGGCTTTATACATGAAACTGGAGTTGACTGAAAGAGAGGAAAGGTTTGGCTAGGAAAGTATCTTCAGAGGCTGGTGCAGAAGTTCTTTAAAATCAAGGAATGGAAACCCAAGGGGAGAAAGTTGAGGATGAGAACTCCAGCAAGTGCAGACAGAGGCTGGACAACAGGCAAGAGTCATTTAAGAGAGGTCAGGAGTGGAGGATCTAAGATGTTAAACAGAAGGTGATCAAATGGTGCTCCAGTTGCAAGCATAGAGCTGTAGTTTGCTGACGAAACAATCCTCATGGAAGGGAACAGAAAAACAGAACTGAAAGATTTTTCTCATGTCCTTTACTTGCCCTTTGTTATAGATTCAGGTGTCCATATTTCCCATTTGGAAAAGAGAAGCAGCGGTGCATATGAAGACTGCAAACAGATTTTAGAGTACCCTGCAATGCTGCAAAAATGACACAGAAACTTGTAGCATGACAAATTTGTTTGGCTGCTTCTCACTTGAGATGTGGTGCCAAAATAATTAAAATGGGTGAGCTAATTTAATTATGCTCATCAGATTCTTCTTTCCAGGCAGCAACTTCCTCATGCTCCAGAAGAAAACTGTCATGTCTACACAGTAACAATGGCTGTTTGTGGTGGGAACAGAATAGTTTGCCTCAAGCATCTGTGTGAGCGTAATGTTGACTTAAGTTTCACAGGCATTTCCTGATTTTAAGAAGCATTTTTGAAAACTGCAGGTCAACCTTTTTGCCTGCTTTAAGAAGTAAAACTGAGCAAACAGCTAATGTGGGGACTGCAGCCTTAGCAATATCCTAGGAAGGGTATTTTACAGATGGAGGTTATACAAATAAATTGAAGATGTGGGAGCTGGTAGGTGATTTCCTTTTAATCAGATTAAGTGACTTCTTTTCCCAAAGCCTTTGTATATAGTGCTTTGAATAATCATAGCAGGGAATATAAAACCAATTTAAAAATCATTGCATTTTTTAAGCAAAAGATTTTTCAGATTATAGATTCTGTTTGACTTACTAGACATAATTCCATTAGTGAATAATTGATGCCATTTATTGTTGCCGTATTATTTGCTGAGCTGAAATACCCTGTCTCAGCATGCTGGAGCTCTGCAGGGCATGCCAGCCTTGTGTGGAGGGGCAGGGACAGGCATCCCCAAGGTTTCTGTGCGGCTGCTGGCTGCAGGGCATTTAGGAGCCTTTCTGCAGGTTAACACAGCTTAATTGGCTCAGGCTTGGCACGGGTATGTCCCCCAAGCTACACAGTCGTGTCTTCTCTGCAGCTTGTCAGATGGATTTGCTGTGGGATTCCAGCTTTCCTTCTCCTCCTGTTTATCTTGGGACCATCCAAAAGTCATTCATGCCATAGGAGCAAATGTATCTCTGATTCTCCACCCACCTCCACCTGCATCCTACTTTATCATCGATGGCTTGGGAGAGAAAGGGCTTGACTTGGCACCGGGCCTTGCTGTGTGTGGACATAGCCAAATTGTCTTAAGTTCTCATTGATGTTGCAGTGCCTTTTAACACATTAATTTAAAACCTATTGGCTTGATATTTTATGCCTTTTAAATGTCATGCAGCCAACTTACTGTGGTCTGCTGTCGATGTTTCAGAGACCTTCACTTTCCTGCAGTTGTCGCTACTTGTGCCTACGATTTCCATCTGCTCCCTTCTGTGGAGCTCAATCTTCCTGTGTTGTTGCCTGACCACTTTGGCCATGGAAACTGTGGCATACATGGAAGTGGAAGTGTTTGTACTTCAGAGGTGACTCATGGATTTGTGCCTGAGTGGGATATTCTAGATGACCCTAACACTGAAGTCCACTTCTCCTGCTGGAGTGGGCCCAGAGGGGCTCCTGGATGCGTGCTTGCACTTACTATTTGCTTTAGTTTGCAGTTGCATCTGCCTGAAGAGCTGACTTCTGACCCTGATGTAAAATGCATGGCCATGAGCCCTCCCACATCTGAGGTACGAGGGATGCAAAAGAGGCTTTTGACTTTTGCTGCCTGCAAATACTGTGTAGATAGAGGAAACAGGAGCTTGGCAGTGCTCATCAGCACACATTGATCTCTTACTTTTCCCAGAAGATGTTAAGTTATTCAGAGCTCCAGCAAACAAAGTCAGAATCACCACTGTTCTAAGCTGTCATCAGTGCAGGAAAGTACAGCCTCTTCTGCATAAGCTGTCTCTGCTCACGGATTCATGGCTGCTCTCCATCTGTTCTGTTTGGATCAGTGGGAAGCAAGGAGCCAGGCTCCTGTGCTCAGTCAGGTCTCGGAGGGCTACCAGCAAGTCAGCTGTGAAGCTCTGGTCATCGTGCATCTCATTACAGGGCTCTCAGCCTTAGTTTCTTCTCTAGACAGAAAGCAGCATTGCAGCTGGACAGACCTGTTTGGAAGAAACTAAGCTGGCAGCGTTTACACATTCTATTTGCAGGTGGGGAGGAAAGGTCATGTGCACAGAAGAACAAGAAAGGAAATAAATAGTATGCTAGAGGTTTGGGGGTTTTTTAGTGACCTCAACCTGACAAGGTTTAAATATTGAACTTACTCAAGGACTCAAATTTTTAGGTATTGCACACATTTAAAATGAGTTCATATATAATTTAAGCAATTAAAATATTGAGCTGATACTTAAGTATTAATGCTAGGTTCCTTCCCAAGAGGGAAACCTTTTGTATTTGAATAAAATAAATGAATGCAGTTAAATGGTTTCAAGCTGGAATTAATCACAAAGGTAGCATCTTCAGGGGATAGGGAGAAATAAGCAAAGCATGAAAGAAATGCCATTTCCTTAGCTACAAATCTACAGTCTTCCACTTTTGCAATGGATATCATTTCAGCTGTTTGGATATCTCTCAATTCTACCTCTCAATTCAGCATGTAGAAGTTCGTTAATAATATCTGAACTGCTAAAATACATGTCATCATGACTGAGATTACTTTTCCCTCTCCAAAACGGGGCTTTTCAAATGAACCCCCCCTGCCCAATTTATCAGGATGCCTTTGCTTTCTTTAAGATTCTAATTAGAAATTTAAAGAGAGATCTTAATTTCAGTATTTGTAGTGTGCTCACTTTGAGGGTGAGTGTCCTAGGTTCATGTCCTTACTCTGAAATTGACTGTCCCGAGGGACAGGAACAGTTCTTCTGGCATGTTTTGTTTTTCATCTTGTTCATGAAAATATTTTTGGAAGGTTTGTCTTACATAATGTTCAAATGAAAATATGAATAATACAGCTGCAGACTTACCCAGAACAGTCTTCAAGCTCAGCACGTTGGCTAGTCCTGCAGATGAATATCTGCTTACTTGGGGACATCTCCTGGTGCTGCAGGAGCTCAGAGGTAACTTAGGGGAACATGGACCTATAGGAGCTTTAAGGAATCTGTGGTGTAATGGCTTCACTTTCAGTCAGCTCCTGACCAAGAACAGTTCTGAAGGGTGCTTGGGTTTTTGTAACTTAAATACATGTTAAGGCAGCTTTTACACCCTGCTGAATATTTGAAGGAACATAAATAAGGTTCCTTAGATTGAACTAGGTATGAATATTAATACACTTTTTCATATCTCTGTCCACTGAATTTAAACTTTTTATTCTTCACTTTCAGAACCTTGCTTGTTGTTTGACTTGCATTTCAGTTTTGAGTTGCTAGTCCCTGTAACACAATGTATCAGAAATTTCTAATTTTTTTCACTTATTTGCTACTTGTTTTTGCCACGAGTGTAACTGTTACAGTGACAAGCAGCGAAATTGTGAGGTAGGAGATGTTGAGGTTGCTAGGGCAAATAGTGAGAAAGAGCAGAATTAAGATGCATTTGTGGATTTTTTTTTGTTTTGTTTGTCATTCCAGTTTTTGAAGACGTTTTTGAAGTATTTTTACAGATAATAAGGGAAGCATTAGATTTTTGCTTTCTCAGGAGGTGCAGAGTTCAGTATTTCAAGCTGACCTGTGGGGAAAGGAAGGATGTGTTTTGGGCAGTGCCTGTATGTACAAATGTTAATACATAGACCTGTGCGAGGTTGTTGTGTTCTGTTGTAATTTGCTAAAGTAGAAATGATTGCCCGTCTATTAGTTGAAAGCAAAATGGATCTGACCTGCAGTGTCACCTCTAGAGGGTACATTTATCACTTTATTAATCTCTAACCCTTTCAAATCCCATTGATTCTTTCCTACAAGAAGCATATTTAGTACTTATAATACATACTGATATAAAAACATACAGTACTCTGAAGACAGAGACTTAGATTCAAGTTAATCTTCAGACCCGAGCACTTTGCTTTTCCAAGACATGGTCATCAGGCTGCCCGTGTCCCCCAGCCTCTGCCATCAGTTCCTTCTTGCTTGCCCTCCCTGTGTGGTTCCTTGTTCAGGCAGGAACAGAGGCCACACAAGGGTATTTCTGTTACATTGACTTGTTTCAAACCTCCTCCGTTTTTGGGAGTCATAGACCTGTAGCTCTGTTGTGCTGTATATGACCTGTGGAAACTCACTCCCAATTACTTTTTTTTTTTTTTTTTTTTTTGAGGAAGGTAGGTTTTTTGGCACTTCAGTGTAAGACAAGTGGAGTTGGTTTGCATCTTTCAGGGATCAGGATTGCTTTAAAAAGGTATCTGCTGAGATTTCTGCATCTGTTATTCCAGATGGAAAATTAAATAGTAGTTGAATAAATAGGAGACTGTATGATCCAGGCAGATGTAAGCATTTCTCAGTGGTTTTTCATAAAGAAACTGGAGGCAATAATGGTACCTGATGCGAGCTTTTGTATCTGTCTGTCTCATTCCTGTGGCTGTAATGAAGTGGGATGAAAAGGAACCTCCATCAGTCCCTGACTGCTACCCTGGCCTACCAGCCCCTCTGGGACAGAAGGCAGCAGGGAAAGTGGTACATGTTGGCTCCCCTTTCAGTAAACACAAGCCTGAATAGGGCAAAAGGGAAAGTCTGAAGTTCCCAAATTACTTTCTAATGTTTTAAAGTACGGTATTTTGGGTGTTACTCTTGCATGTGTCTGGGGGATGTGCTGGTGTTTAGACCTCCAGTAACCATGTGAACAGTTCAAATGTTTGTTAGGGCTGTGCAGCAGAGGCCTTGAAACATGATGTTAGTATTATTTTTTTTGACTTTCCATGTTCTAGCTGTACTTTGTTACCTGGGCAGGGTTTTTTTAAAGTTTCATGGGACTATTTGGTCAGCAAACATCTGCTGCCATGGTATTTCATACGAGTACTTTTTGTCTCTAATGTTTGCTTCATAGTTATTCCCATTTTACAGATAGCAGAAAATCAGCAAGAGAGAAAACTCTATTAAGGTTGCCCAGCACACTGAAGGTGATGCAGGGAATAACACGCAAATTAAATGTTTCCCTCTGTTTTGTTGTGTTGCTAATGCCTTAGGCAAGGACAAGGCAAGCAGTCCTGTCTCCTAGAGAAATTTTGAGACTAAATAAGCATGTGTGTAAGATGTGATTCTATGTCCTTGGATACATGGGATAGAGAAAAGCTTCTTTAATTTCTGTTATTTTTCAGTAGAAGATAGAAAAATGTGTCAGCTAGAAAATGGAAGAGGAAAAGAACGAGAGATATTCGGTTATACCAGGTTTTGTACATTAGTTTTAGGCTTAGAGCTTTCGTCTTTGAATATTACAAATCTGTTGTGTGTACTGGCTATTGGCTGTCCTTCCAGTGGGTAGTGGGGACACAAGAACAAGAACCACTTAAGACTGTAAGATGACATATGGAATACTTGAGGAACCTCGAGCCCTGGAGGTGCCAATCAAGTCTCTTGGGTAACCAAGTTTATAGAAACCTCTGTGGATGTTTACTGCTCTGACCTAAAGAACATTTGTTGATCCTGAGCTGCTGGGACTCTGCAGACAGTCAGCTGCGCTTGAGCCACTCTAGGCTCCATCTGAGATTACCAAGTAGCTGCCCTTAGATTTTCAGCAGTACCAGGAACTGCAATTCTGTCCTCAAATGAGTGAATAGCCTAAAACACCTTTGTCCAAGGACACCTCAGTATATAGTCTAACCAGATGTTCATGTTTATTTAAAGAAATAATGGTCCTTCCATCACACTGTACAAATACCCATAAAATTTGAGGGCAAAGTTGTTTCACAGATTTTTTTAATATTTATTTTTTAATGTTTGAGATTTACTTTTCTGGTATGTTGAAGATAGAATTGACTTATTATTTGTGAAGATTGATGTTAATATAGCAGATCAGAGTTTTCACAAGACAGCTAGAATTGTTTGTTCTTGGATTTAAGCATTACGGTTTTGTTTTGCTGGCACTCTTGATGCACTCTGTGATCCTTATTTGGATCCATGTGCAGAGCCATTTCATGCATGCTTATGGTGTCTTACATGTTCAAGGTGTGCTTGGAAGGGGAGGTCTAATGTGAGATATAATCATTGATGTCCTTGAGTTATTGGTAAAATGCAGAAATATAATCACATTCTACAGAATAGGGCTCATCAGAATTTCGTTTTCAGTGACACAATTTCATTTTGAACAATAAATTCCCTGAGATGGATACATTTAATAATCAATGGAAGAGTGCTGGAACATGAATCAAAGGCAGGGTTATTCCCAGGCTCTGTATCTCTGGAGCTGAACAGCAGTACGTCTGGCATCCTTCAGATGGATGTCAGAAGAAGAAGCTGGAAGACCATGTACACAGAGTGGTCAGGTCTCTACTGTTTCTGGGATTCCCTGAAGCATTTGGCTGTGTCAAATACCTCAGGTTTACTGCAGAGGAGATCTGAAAACTGAGAAAGTGGGAGCACTTTAGTGGAGCCAGGTCATCCTGCAAACTTCCTTGGCTTCATGCTGGAGGTGGATCTGTGGCCATCAGCACTGCTCTCTGACACTCCTCCCTGGTAAAGAAGAACCTCCTTCAGGACCTGCTTCTTCCTCCGTTGTTGCAGGCTCCTATTGCAGAGTGTGTTTTGCTGAGAAAATAAAGCAACTTTCAAGTGTTTCTAAAACACTTGTTTATTCTGGTACTTGTGGTTTAGAAAAGAAAGTTTGAAACTTAAGCCAAGAAAATAATTATTAAAAGTTGGAGCTCTTGAATGTATTATTTGTTTTTGTTGTGACCTTGAAAATCTTGCGCTATTATATAAAGCCAGAGAGGTGTGAATAATGGTGTGGGCTTAGAAATAAGGAAGGAAATTAGTATCACTGATGACACACTGGATATAGTATTTCCATTCAAAATGACATCTGTAATTTTAGGGAAATCGGGGACTACAGTGGAAATGCTCTTAGGAGTGGAGTGTTTCAGTTTTATTGGAGCAGATTGAAAGCTGAAGCTTTTTGGCTGATTTCTGATATAGGTCAACATAATTCCTATTCGCTGTGACTTTACATCATATTATTTACAGCATTATGATTTTTTCATCTGCATTGGATGATTACATTTGCTCTTTACCACTCAGTGTTTATTGCAAAGGGTTTTGTTCCAACTGTACAACATACCTCTGACTTAGTGCATGAGAGATGAAACCTAAATCCAACCACTTGGGATGCCTGGCTGCAACTGTTGTGGACTTTACACAGGGAGACAGCTCTGCTAAGGAAAACGGGTTCATTATTAAATCCGATTTTAGAAGCGTCTACAAATGAGCTGTTCCAATTGCTGTCCTTCATAGAGCTGTAATTGATGGTTTTCTCTGAAGGGCACAGATGCCTATGAACAGCTGGTTATTCAGAATGCTGTTGTGTGAAGTCACTTTCAGAATGTGTCTCCAGCTTGCTTCATGTTGTAGTAAGGAAGACTCCTGATGTGCTGTAGTAATTAGCTGTCTTTTGGAAAAGTATCCTTTTTTCCCTGGAAGTGAAATGCTGGGTAACTTGGTTGTGAGAACTTAGATGATACAAATTCTGCAATGTGATTGTAGAATGGCTTGGTAATGTCACACACAGTTGAAATGTTACATTAAGTCTCTCATTGGTGTGTAAATATGATCATTCTCAAGAAGGGGAAGTGGTTTGTTTATGCTGGGGGCTGCTGGGTAAAAGCTCTCCTCTAGAGTATTTTCACTGCTACAATTGGCATGTTTTTCAGGTTTATGCAAGAAAAGTGCATTCTTTCCTGCACGCAATGTTTCCCTTTCAGAATGATAATGTGTAATATACTTATAAAAATCAGACCTCCTTTAATAGTTTTATTGTGTACATGAAAGCTGTGCATTATCAGTGTAGTTACTTAGATAATTTAATGCTCCTTCCATACTTTACTACGGTGCTTTCCAACAGGGAGTTGTAAAAGGTAATTTTGATCTCCTTAAACTTTGTATAGGTTATTACGAAATTTTTTTTTAGTGGCAGAGGAGGGAATTCTATTTTTGCATAATCTAAAAGCCCCTTAAGACTCACCTTTTAAAATCACATCAAGCAGATAAGGGAAGAGATGGGAGCAGTCAATCATCTTGCTTAATGTTCAGAGATTCTTGAGCATCAGCACCCATGGCTGGTGATCCTCAGCTGTGGGGCTGTGCAGCATTTGGTGACATTCAGTGTTGGGTGTTTCCAAATGGCTGGGAAGTGAGAGGGAATAAAACCATCAGTGGTTTTGTGTAAGCATGGTACTGGTTCTTCCAATCTGTCCTGTGAGATGTTATTAAAGGTATCTTAGTGCCCCAAACAGTTGAGAGGAAAGGACATGGCTGAGCTGTCTCCTTTTCGAGGTCCTGTTCACTGACTCAGCTGCTCTGCGATGCAGCCCCTGCTCTGGGTGCTCTCAGCAGGTACTTCTCAAGCTTATGTCCCATGCATGGGGTTTGGGCTCTGCTCTAGGGAATTGGACTGGGTTGTATCGTGTTCCATGTACCTCTCTTTTATTTTCTTCTTTGAGAAACTTTCTTTAGAGTGGGATATGCTGTAATATGCCAGGAGAATTAACCAGAGGAAGCTTCTATGTAAAGTGAGAGAGGAGCTCATTAATTGCTCAAAAATTAGGCTGTTTCCATCTGAGTAATCGGTGTTGGCTGGCTGGCCAGCCTTCCTCAGTCTAAGAAGTAGCTCATTAGTAGGATACACACAGATGGTACTGTGCTCTGAGGTACTTAAAATACACAGGCAGAGAGCTGTGTTAATAAGGCAAACCTGTCCTTAGCCTCTGTGACTGAGTTTGCTACAAGCAGCAGAGGGAACTGTGTCATTTGGTAAATATTATTAGGTAAATGCATTTCCATAAATTTATTTAGTTTTCACTTTTTTTTTTTTTTTTTTCTGCAGATAACAGATTATGATAAATACTCAGAGTAATTTACCGTTTTTGGAAAAATTCTATTGCAATAATAGATTTAGCATAACTGCTTCATTTCTTCAGTAGCTGATTTACCCATAAAATTGCCTAGAGGGGGAGATGTATTCAGAGCCTAATTTTTATTTGGAATATATATAGATTTTTTGCTCTCTGTGCTTTCTGTATGCAGTTTGTTAACAGTTTATTCAAAGTAAGACTTTTTCTTAAGGAGTTGAGTCCCTTCTACAAATGTTAAGTAACAGAATAAGGAACTGCCCACCTGGGAAGATGGTAAATGCAGAGCCTGGAGAGGCCTGGGCACTGCTGGGGGTTGAGCAGGGGCTGAGCAGGGTCACTGTGGCCTCCTCCCAAACAAGCTGCCTATGTCACTGGGGCTGCACAGCCCTGGGAAGCTAACAGCCCTGGTTCCCCTCACTTCAAAGCTGTGGGGTGAATTTGGAGGTGATGATAAGCATGGCTTCATTTTCAAATGGCAGACTCTCCCTCTGCTCCTCATCCCATGTGTCCTTTGAATGGAGAACAGCTCCATCCCTACTCTGGGCAGTCTCTTTTTTGCCTGAGCAGGGTCTGAGCCCATCTTAAAATTAGTGCACTTGACTGTGAGCAGTGAGACGCTTTCCTCACCCCATCTGCAAATTCCTAAGGATATTGACTTTTGTGTTTAAGAGACTTTTACCATTAAGTCTGGCCTGGGGAAGAAATGCGCTCCCTTGGATAACCATTCTTTCCCAAACCATCTGAGTTTGGTCTCCTGTGTAGTTACATTTTGTTTAGAGGTGCTTTTTCTATCAGTGCTTGCATGTCTTTGTCATGAACTGTGACAAATTCTTTCTAGTGAAAGAAAATAATGTTTCCCTTGTTGATCCTCTCCAAGCTGTTTGTTGCATTTTCAGCAGATGTAATTTACGTTGCTGCTTTGCTCTGTTTTTCGCTTCTCATAGATTGGATGTCTGTTATTGGAGTGTGTGCTGGTGTTGAAAAGAATGGTTCCACCTCAGCTTGATTAGTCTCTGCATTTCTCTGTGTGTGTGTAAGGTACAGAGCCACTTTGGTAGATCTTTTGGAGTTCATGTTTGTTTTTGTGGGGTATATTTTAAAAATACTGGCTGCACCAGGCAACTCAGGAACAGATGTAGTTTGTAAAGAATAATTTAATAGTTGCACACAAGTGTTTTGAATGATGCTGATCCTCTCTGAGGAATAGTACTCTGAGGTAGAGAACTATTCACTTTAAGTCCTGCTTAGGACTTTAGGCTTAGGAAAATCCTTGGTAGCTTGCATGGTTCCCAGCCTGCACTGGAGGGAGCAGACTGAAATGAAACAGATTATTTTGTGGAACTCAAATATTTGAACCTGGAAACTTCAAAGAAACAATGGAATGTACCCATTGGGCCAATGGGATTCAATGTTTCCAAGGTAATTTAAGGCTATGAGTAGGCTATTTAAGGCTATGAGTAGGCATTTAAGGCTATGAGTAGGAATGCAGCTTAGAAGTGTATGGAGAGATGGGAGCATGGGATCAATGTCACACAGGGAGAACCAGGAAGGGTTTTTGCAAGGGTATGTGTGAAAGAGTAAGGCTTTAGGAGAGAACTCTGTAAAATATTTACTGGATTATAGATTTGGCTTGAATGGAGAAGTGGGGTTTACAAGGACACGAAGCCACAGAGTGACGTGGTTTCCAAGGAAATTTCAGGAGTTTGGTCGAAGTGGAATTCCATAAGCTGTTCAAAGGTGGCTGTGTGTGGAGTTCTGAAAGCAAGAAGGGCTTTGAATTGAATATGTTGTAAAAGGAAGAGCAGTATTCATTTTAGCTTTCAAATTTCAAGGTAATTTGATAGCGTTTACTAGTAACCCTACGCTGTGGGGGTTTTTTTTCTGTTGTAAAGCTATTAGGTTTGGTGGAATTAAACTAGAAATCAAAAAATATGACTGTGTAGCAATGTGATTGTTTCTCCCTTCTGTGTGCCAAGCTTCTGCTTATTTGGTGTGGTTCTGCAAAAACATTCATTGATTTTGGTTATTCAGCAGCTAATTACCTCATAACCCACAGGATCAAGCAGCAGAGCTGCTTATTTAGCTTATAACAACAATTCTTATTATGGTGCCCAGTTGTGCTGGCACTTGCTGCAGGGAACCTCCCACTCACTGTCCTTGTGAGGTGGCAGTGGACAGGTCTCCTCTGGACAGTGGCTGCTCTGCGTGCAAATGGACAGCAGCTGCCATTTAAGTAATGAGTATGTGATGGGTGTTTGTTTTCTGTAAATGTGAAGCCTTTTTAAGCTGGTTTTTTCCTGTTGGTGTAATGTGATGTGTGCCACAAGTTGCTGAGGTGAGAGCACAAACTGGAGGAAACCAAGGTATCAGTGGAAGGCTCTGACAGGTCCCTCTCCTGCTTCCACCTCAGGCATTGCAATGGATAAGTGGAGAGAAAAATACAAATGTGTCAGAGTAAAACCCCAGGAAGAATCTTTGTCTTTTCTAGGTGGAACCATGATGAAAATTATGCTGCATTGCATTCTGTAGGGACCTGGCTCTTCAATAAAATTAAAGTCAAGCATGTTGATATGGTAGCATGTCAAGAGGTGTAGCAGCAGGAATTCCCCCAAAATGACACCTTGGCTGTAGTTTGACTAAACAGTCAACAAATAATTTAGAGCAGGCTGAATTCAGACATGCTGTGCAGATTCCTTCAGTGCATCCACTTGAAAACCCTCTAATGCTAATCCATTTGGATACCACAGTATTGTTTCCAAACGCAAAATCTGAATTTCAATTGCAGTTTTGTGGTCCACAAGAGAAAAGTAATACATAACTTCTGTTATTTCAAAGACAGATCCTTTGGGGGGATTGCAATTCCTCAGACATGTTTAAGATTCTGAGAAGCAAATCAATACATTTCTCAACAATAATTATCCTTGGAAACCTTCCAATTAGATATGATATGAAGGAACAAAGCTGTGGTGGTCTTCAGCTGAGCATTGCCTGTGAAACTGCCTTTGCAACTTGAAACGTAAATGAAATTGTAAACCAGAACTTGACTTTATCAGTAGGCAGCTGTCTTTTGTCAAGTACATGTGGGGATAAAATAACCTCTGAGGCTGGAATTGTTGACTCATTTAAACTAAGTTCCCATGAATTGGCAATTGTCTCTCTTCTGTGTTTGACTGGAGCTCTTGAGTGCTTCAGCTGTATGAAGGATGAGCAATGCTTTAATAGTGCTGATTGGAGGGCTGTAGCCTGTCCTGAAGTGGTCTTTGAACATAGTGATAATGATAAAATATTAATCTCTCAGAACATTAATTAAGATTACTTATAGAGTAGGCTATCACTTTGTACAGAAGAGCAGAAATACTGCAATTCCTGGCAGGGCTATTTTAAACAAATTCAGAAGCAAAACTACTTTACTGATATTATTTGTGACTAACTTTTAATGGACTTGTGATGATTTGAGTGTCTAGGAGCTACATTGTGGTTAAAGATTGCTTGGTAATTCTTCCACTGTCAGTTAGAGAGTGCTTGCCTGACTGAATGCACAAATTAACTTCATTCTGCAGAAAAATACATGGGATTGCCTGACCACGTCTTAGTGGCCATGTCAGTTCTGGCCTGTTCAGTTTGCAGCAGCAAATATATATATGTAATAGGTATACTTAGAGATACCTCTTGGAGAAAAACAGTTTGTTAGGATGGAAGAGCCCAGTGTTGTGTAATGAGCGTTCGTGCTTCAGTTTTTTGGAGCACTGTGGTTGCTAAAATGGCAGCAGTGTGTCCATCTAAGGCAAAAGTGGGAATACTCATAAACAGCTAGGAAAAAATTGGTTTTGTTTCAAAAAAATTCACTGTGCTCAAACAAGAGCGTGTGAAGGGTGCCTCTGCCAAAAATGCTGTTAAGTCTGCATTGTTAGGGGGAATAAAACTGGAAATATCCATTGTCTCCCATCATCACTGTGGCTGTGAAGAACCAGGGAAGGCCACTAACAGCTTTTTGCCAGATATATTCCTCAGGACAATCTTGGAGACCGAGGCTGCAAAACAGTCTTCTAGAAGGCAGCAGGTTCTAGTACCTTCTTCAAGCAGTTTTATGTGAACTAAATGGAATGAAATTGCCATGGGAACAGGGGATTTTTAACAGGATGTGGGAAATTCAGGTTCAAGCTTTCAGGAATTACAGAAAAATAATTTTCTCTTATTTTTCTTCCTGTGTTTAGTCATCTACTCTGCCTTTGGTTTCAGCCTTCACAGTTTGACTTTAAGTCCATGTAGTTTGTGTTGCTAGCTGGCAAAATAAAATGTGGCAGCCTCCCACAGGTATTAAAGGACCCCAAAGTCAGGAAGGATTAATGAAGTCTCTGGGTGAGACTGTAAATTATGGCTGCTTTCTTCCATAGTCTTTGATGGCACAGTCAGATATCACTGCTCTCAAGTGCTATTGCAAAAGCATCACTGATAGTCTGTTAACTTTTAGGTCCCTCCATGATTGACAGCAGTCCTTCAAGCCACATCTCTAAACCAGAAAAATAAAAGGGTCAAAAGCCCACGCCTATGTTTATTCAGCTGATTTAAAAATGTCAGAGTTGAATTCTCTGGTGGTGCACTGCATTGTAAAACTGTAAGAGGAAATGTCTTCTGCAGGGGTTCACAGAGTGATGATAAAGCACTTGAGGTCTCCTTGGTCTCAGTGAGGTTTCTGACCTGTTACACCTCAGCAAGCATTTACTCTGCTGTGCTAGCTCAGAAAGGGTTAAAGAATTTCTGGAAGCTTCTGAATACTAGAGCAGTTATTTTTCCTATGTAACAGTGAAAGAATGACTATGCATAATCTAATTTTAACTTAGTATAGTGTATCTCACAGATTTTCATATATAGAATAATGTCAGAAGCATTTGAAGAAGCTTTTCTTTTACTGAACCTGTGTTAAAACTCTGACATCATCAAAGAAAATATGTTGATTCAAGGAACTTTTAAAAAGCCCCCTCTCGACTTCTGCATTTGATGATCTAAAAAAACATTATCATGATTAATTTGTTATTCTTGTTAAAATCTTAAGCTCTCCTTTAATAAGATTGTGCTGATAGCAAAGCTTCATATGCTGCTGTGATTCCTCTGTATATTAGTTAAGAGCTACCTAATTAGAAATGTAAAAGTAATTATCATTTTGTAAACAAATACACTAAAAAACCTCTTAATGGATAATGCAGTTTTGCTGTTTAATTTCTGCAGCCCTAACAGAGAGAGGACTTTATGGTGAGATCCCTCTAGCAGTACTAATACAGAGATCATTTCTAACTAAACTGATTCTTGAAAGAGGGGATAAATTTGGGGTTCAAAACGGTGATGTGAGTTCCCCTGAACTGTGGGAAACAGAAACAAAGACATTCCAGAGAGACTGTGTGTTTTTCCTGTGTTTTGTGCATTTTTTGAGTGCTTCCTGCACTACTTGTGTTTCTCTCCAAGGACATACTTGGTTGTATCTTCTCTTTTTAATTTCTGTAATGAAATAAGGGGCTCCAGTGTTGCAGTCATCTTTTCTGAACCAGAAAGCAAAAAATTAAGGAGAAAAGGAGAAAAAAAATCACAGTGTGACTTCTGAGAAATGCTGGAGGCCTTCCTACCTTTCAAAGAACTGTAACTCCCAAGTTTTGTTGACTACAATACATTTTAAAATACTGACCCTTTAAAAAAATGTGGCCTTGAGTACCTACAACTTGCTCTGCAATTGATGAGAGCTGCAGAACCTAAGCACCACTGAAAATCAAATTTATCAGTCATGCTCACTGGCTTCCTTTGATGGAAACAACAATATGCCTTGGGGAGTTTAGGGAGCTTTACTTAAAATTCCAGCACGTAAATGAAGAGAAGTTTCTGTTCATTTCTTTGGCTCTGGTGCTGTTACCTTTTGGGAGCAGAGCTGCGGCTCTCCTGTAAGCCACAGGCTCACCTTTCAGAAACGAAACCCTTTCAGGAAACCCTGAAACCCACACCTGCTCCCTCTCCCCTATCCTGTGGTGGGATGGGTAGCCTAGAAAGTGGGCCCTGCTTCTAGTGCACTGAGATTTATTTACTAATCGCTGTGGTTTACTGTTAACAAGAGGAATTTCTTTTTCTCTTGAGAGACAACAAAGGTCCTGTTTTTTTCTGTGCAAGAAGAATTACCCTTCCTTATCAGGAAGGTCTTCAATTAGCAAGTTGTACCTCCTCTTTTGCTGATCTGTATTCATAAACCTTTAAAAAATCTAAATGCACCATAAGGTATAGGGCTTTGTTAAGCTTTGGTAGCTTCTCTGTGCTGGAGGATGCTAATACTTGAGGCGTTGCATACTGGAGTAACTAAGTAAAAAAACAAACAAAACCCAAACAGTAAAATGGCTTATTTTAAAGAGTCAGTGATATCTGTGTTCACAATTAGAAGTTTAAACTTTGAATGAGGTGGTTTTCTTTTTTAACTGCAGTAGTAACTGGAGGGAAAAACCCAACTAAGTATGGAGTGTTACATCCTGATACGTATGGCCTATATTGAAAGGCTGATACCGTAACAAGTGGAATATAGGAGCACACTTAGAGCTGCACCTGGCTCATTCACAGGCTGGGTCTCTCTGTGCTGTAAGCTCTTGCTCAGGAAATAGGGTTTCCTGGGCTTCTGCACACACTGCTGAGTTTGGGGGGTGCAGATTAACTTCATTGCAACCATTGAAAAGGTTAACCAAGACATAGCAAAAAAATAGGCAGGTTATAAACTATAAAAAAGAATGGAACTGAGGCTCTTTGCAAAAGTGTGTTTACTTCATGGGTGAGGGAAGGAAGGAGGAGGAGAAGAAAGTGAAAAGTTTTGCAAAGACAATGGCTTTGCCAGGACTGGTAAACTGGATAGAAGAGTGCTGCTGCACTTATGGAGAGTGCATTGTCCATTCAATGTGCTGTTCATCACAGCCTGGGTTAGAGTCTTGGGCTGTTGTCCTCACAATGCCTGGGAAGAAGAGAGGAACTTGCTTCTGGGAACACAGGAACTTTGGCTGAGCCCAGTGCCTACTAAGGTAAACAAACAGCTCCCAGCTAGTCTTGAGCCTCTTTTTTTTTTTTTTCCCTCTCCTTGTGGAGAACTGCAGAACAAGGAAAATAAGAAGTTGGAACTCTTGTGAATTGGACCCCAATGGCACTTGTAAAGTACTTGTTCATCCAAACTCTGCACAGGTGAGAGGTAGACAAAAAAACTGGGCTGTCTGTGGACCAAGGGAGGGGACTTACTCAATGAAGAGCAAAGAGATATTGAGGAGATTAGAAGGGAAAATGTCAAGCAGTTGCGAAGAGGATGCTCTTATCTAAACATAAAATGGCGCTGGCTGGGAAAGCAACTGAATTTCACCTGACTTTACAGCTTCCATTCAGACCATTTCTTAATTTTTTTTTCTTTTTTTTTTTTCTCTGCAGAAGCAGGGACTTGGCTCAGTGTGTTCAAGGCAAAACCTTCGTGCCATGCTTGTTGGCTGCAGGGTGCATCAGGGCAGAACTCCTCCAGCTGAAAGACCCTGTAGTGCCTTTGGAGCTTAAGATGCTGTGGAATCCCCACTTGTCTTCATGAGCATTGTGGTATGCCCCCCTCGGGCTGACAGCAAACACAAATAAAGGGCAGATTCCAATTAAAAATGCACAGGGTCATTGTAATGTAGCTAAAGAGGCTCTCTGGGTTGTACTGCTGTGCTGGTTGCATCTCAGTGAGATGCACTGAATCAAAAAGCAAAGCCCTTCTGGAGTGCAGCTTTGTTGGGGTTTGCTCTCTGTCGTTTTCCACTTGCCTCGAAGCAAGGCTGAGCTCCTGAAGTTTGAGTTGGCAGCTCTGGCCCCGTGTGTTTCTGCCCTGCCCTTCGGAGGGGTCCCTGTGCTGCGGGTGTGCCGCGCTGCCGGCGCTGTCCGGTCACTGTCCCGGTGGGAGCCGGGCACAGCGCTGGGCAGCGGGGCGACAGCCCCTGAGAGCAAAGGTCTCCTCACGCCCCTCTCAGGGGCAGCTCTGCCGAAGCTGAGGGACTGCTCTCACGGTAAAGGGAATTTGCATCAGCAAAGCAAGGATGAGCGCTGGTTCTTTGCCTCAAGCAAGCTTCCCTCATGTTTGAAGGGTTTGAGCCTGATGCTGGAAGGTCATTTGACTGACTTGGACATTTCTGCAATACCTGGCTGCTTGCTGGATTTCACTATATAGCTGCTATTCGAGGCAGAAACCAAAACCAGAGTATAATTAATATATAAAAGCCTCTTTTCTTTGCCTCAGGCTTGTTTCTAGTTTGTTTGTTTCAGTACATTTCAATGTGAATTTCTCCTGGTTCACTGACTCCAGACCAATGGCTGGCATCAATACATAAAGCCTCGCAATCACTTTTGCCTCTTTTATGTGTGACTACCTCAGAAATGGTGGCTCTTAATTTTAGAAATGTCAGCTACAAGCAATTCTGGGGGCTACAGCTCTCCTTGTTGGGTTAGAGTTGTAAAAAAGCTTTGGCAGTGGGATGAGTTTGTTCTCCTGGGTGCAGGGGACTGTGGCAGTGACTGCTCCTATATTGCAATAAGGTTGTCTCCTGGACCTGATCCTTTTGGTGTATGTCACTCTAGTTTATTAAAAAGAGGTGTTTATTCCTTGAGGGTTTTGTGTATTTGTTTAAAATAAATAGAGGTTTCTTCAAACAGGTTTGATTAAAAAGAAAGATGAAATTGCTTGGAGAACTGCTAAGCAATGGCTTAATTAAAACTGCTTAAACTTAGGGAGGTCTCAGAATGTTGAGGAGTGAGGGGGGTTGCTGATGAAGGGAGGGTCTCTGGGATTGCCTCCCTCCCACAAGGCAATCCCCTTAATAATCCTTCTGAGTCATGTGGAATATTTAGGAGTGGCAACTGCACAGCCTATTTTGGACCGTAGCTTGATTTTTTTTTTTTTTTTTTTTT
>VWZT01007993.1:152401-166056 GCA_013397055.1 Pachycephala philippinensis | reverse complement strand
GTTTTTTTTTTGTTTTTTTTTTTTTTTTTTTTGTCAGTGTATTTAAATTAGTGCTTGGTCTTTTCCAGAATTCTGTGGTTGTCATGATATAAGTGTATTTTCTTTTCATGTCTCTGAAGACCATAAACCTAGAACACTGAGGTTTGCCAATAAGGAGAGCAAGCTTTCCCCACCTTGTAACATCCTGATTGAGACGAAGTGGTTTTAGAGGTTTGAAAAACCCTGCTACTTCTTGTCTGAAATAATGCCTTTGCCTAGTGGTTACTTAGATATGATTTTCTAAAAGCAGAAAATGATATTCTATTTCCTTCCATTTGTGCTTTATGCAAGCCCTCTTACCAGGTCACCCAAGCAGCCTTTCCTACATCTCCTTAAAGTCTGGAAATTCAGAATTTTGCAGAGACTGGTGAATGCACCTTGTGTGTGTGTGAAGTGCACAATGGCACAATTGCAGTTCCTGCATTTGTCCTTAAAAGTGCTTCTTTGTCATGGAACACTTATCTAAATGTGGGGTGACATATAAGTCAGAGAGTTTATAGTTTTATTTTGAGATATTACACATGAGTTCACACTTGGTTAGCTTAAATACATCTGCCCAGTACTTTTAAAACTAAAAGGTCAGTGAAGTTCACTCTGATTTTCTTCTTGACTTTGTTAAATACATAACTGCAGCTTAAGGCCATCAATCTTAAATAGAAACTCAGTGAAATGAGATGCCAACAAGAGTGAATGGGGGATGCTGGTGATTCTGCATTATGGGAGCTTGTGAGATCCCAGCAGGGCCAGTCCAAACTCGGGATTTTTGTTTAATAAGAAGCTTCGCACACTTTATATTAATTTCAGTTCCAGTTCAAAACAAAACCTCACCTTTCCTCTAGTTAGAACAATGTAAAGCTTTCAAAGGTTTTACAAATGGGAAATAGGTTTTTACTTTAAAGACTCATGTTCCTAAAGGATTTGCAAATGTGGGATTTCCAAGTGCAGAATATTCCTTTATGGCTTTTCTTTGTGTGTGTTGTTTTTATGTTATTTTGAAAAGAGGCCCAACACACTACAAAATAGTCTTTTAAACAAGGAGGAAGACCAAAAGGCAAAATTCTGAATTTAATGTGTAACTGAATAATTCTTTTTAGGACCCAAAGATTTCCATAAGTAAGAGTCACTTGAAAGTAGTTTTCTCAGTAGAATTAAGAAACTATAATGGGTTGACTCCATCTGAAACTTCATCCAAAATCCGTGTAGAAAAAGCCATCTGCCTGGCTCTTGAATTGCAGTCTGTGTGATGATGCTGTGTTTCAGCGGGGATCAGTGTCAGTGTGAGGAAGGGCTCCCAAGAGAAAGTGAAATGTGATATTAAGAATGTCAATATTTCACTTTCTAAACTGAAATTCCTGGTAGTGTTGAGGTAATCCATATGTCTTAATCAGCTCCTGGTGTTTGAGTGGGAGGAAGCTCACACAGTAACTAGTTGAGGAGGAGGAGCAGTTAGTCAAAATATCTGCTTTTCTCCCTGAGGACTTTTGGGTTCTGGAAATATTTAACAGATGAAATAGCAAGAGCTATTCCCTGTCCCGAGGGAATTATCAGAGAGGCATTTGACATCATGGATCATATAGATTGGTAAATGAGTGTTTTGTCTGCAGAGGGCCCGAGGTGTGATAGCACCAAGTGGGTTTGGGGGATTTGTCTGGCTGTTGAGATTGCCAACAGCAGCACGGCAGTGGAGGCTCTGACAGTGTGGGCTGTGCCTCCTGCCCGGTGCTCTGGAGGGGGATTTGGGGACAGGAATGTGACGGATCCCCGGCCTTTTAAAATGATGCTGAGGTACAAGTCTGCAGAGCCGGGGGTGAGGGATGCTGTCTGCAGCAGTTGTGCCTCTGGGGGTGTTTGCTGCTGTTGTTGGGACAGCAGGAGGGGTAAGCAGGGCACCCATGTCTGTTCTGCTGCCCCTCTGCTGCCCCTCAAGGGCTAGATCTGGGTGGTAATTCCAATGTCTCCCCAGCAGGTGTGGGGGCAGGAAGTGCCCCCACTGCAGCTCTGCCTTCTCCTAGGGAGAGAGCACCGATGCATCCCTCACTCCTGCAGCACAGGGTCACTGACTGCTGCTCTCCTGGGGCAGCTCCACTGCCACAGTGCTTCCCTGCATGCCTGGGAATGGGCTGCTGCCTCAGAATTAATAATTTAACTGATTATGAAAGCACGTTGGCAGATACCGTGGTACCCGTCAAATCTAACTGCCTGTAAATTTAATTAGTGTGCAAAAAACAGCTTTGGAGTATACCAAAACTTAATTCATCAGCAACTTAAGGTTGTTAGCACACTCTCCAGGGTAATAATATCCAAGAAAGGGTACGTGAAGGCTGTGATAAAATAATGAAAAGTGTGAGATCCTCATGGCATGTTTTCTTTAGGGCTCATGTCTGCTGTGTACAAATCAGTATGGAGGACAGCAGAACCTTGGGGCTGGGCTCTGGTGGGGGTGTCTTCCCTCAGTGGTGGGGAACAATTAATTAGCAGGTGTGGTGGCTCAGGCCTGATCAATCCCATGCAGAGAGTTGAGCCTGTTCTAGGGAGCATCCTATGCCTTTCACCATTATATATCTACCTGCTGGTGGGGAAACCCATGGTCTTTACAAAACTATGGACTAGTAATTAACAATTTGGGAACCATGGAGGGGCTGGGGGCCTTTCTAATTGGGCTGATGCAGAGGCCTGTAATTAATATATTAAGTCTTTTAAATGAGGTAATTTGGGAGAGAGAATAGAAACTCCTCAGGAGTATTATCAGCAGCTTGAGTGGTGGTGACTTGTCCTAGGCATGTTCCCATCAGAACAAAGCACTTCAGGTGTCATTCTGGGTTACCAGAGTGGCTTTGCAGCAAGGGACAATGGCTTCCTACCCGGGAGGAAAGCTGGTTTGCAGTTTGTCTGCATACTCCTGCCATGAAGTGCTTACATGGAGAGAAGGATGTGTGACTCGCAGCCAGTGTTACTACAGGGAGGTTTTTAACACTGATGGGAAGGTGTGGTGGAACAGTGACTCACTGCAGGTTGTTTGAAAGGAAAGGAATGGGATTTAGTAACAGTGGTGTGCCCCATCTGTCACCCCAGTGATGTACACACTTGTCTTCCTAATGTTCTGCTTCAGCCCTAAGCTGCTGCAAAATGTTTATCCCAATTACCTGTATTTTTATGGGAATAGCCTCTCTTATGAATGGAGCATGGACTAAAATGAAAGCAACACAATTTACTTCAAGCGTCCCTGGGCCTGACTGTGGTTTGTTGCTAGATCCTTGCCCTCTGAGTGCTCCTGGTCTCTCATTATCCCCATGCATCATGGGGAAAGAAGTAAACAATTAACTTTATGATCCCTGAAAGAGTACGTAAAAGTCAACAGTGTCTAAGAAATGTCTGGAGGCTGAAACCACTTACCCACTTACATTCAAAAAATGAAAGAATTAAGAAAAAATACTTTGGTTCCTCCATTCCTACTCCATAAAGCAAGACAACAAATTCAGTTCCCTTGCCCTTCAGATCTGAGGGAGGAGGTATTTTGGAGGCATGTGAAGCTCCCCTGCTGCCAGAGTCAAACACAGGTATTGGAGCCTTTCTAAATACTTGCGGCATCGATCTCACCCCCCCAGACAGGTCCTGCCTCCCTCCCAGGCAGTGCAGAACGGGGGTAGTGAGTGGGTGATCTGCTCTGGTACTGGGAGAGAAAAACCCATTAGTACTGGGTTACCTGCCTGGACTGATGTCTCCAGCATTGCCTGGAGACCCTGTTGCAGAGTATGGGATTAGTGGAATTATGTTCTGGGAAGGGGCCTGGAACCATAGCAAAGAGCCTCTCTGGGCTGGTGTTTCATGGTGTGGGACCATCTTTCACACAGCCCAGGGGAACCTTGTAGAGTTTGCCTTTAAATCCTATATTACCATGAGGCAGTGTATCCATGTGAGCCAGGGTTTGGTTTTTGAGAAGCTGGCATAGGGGAAAAAACAAGGAGGAGAAGCAAAGCTGGGTGCTGTGTGTGTGCCTGCATGCAAACATCCTTTTCCCTGGATTTAATATGCATCTGTTGAGGTTCATTTCACTTTCTATAGAACCTGAAAGCTCAAAGCATAATTTTTTCCGCAATAGCTCTGTACCACATGCACAAGGCTCACTCACACCTCAGCCTGGACGTGCTGAATAAGATGATTTGTTGACAATCCTCTGCCCAATTGTGTTTTGCTCTTGATTTTTGCTGTGACTGTCTCGTGTAACATCCAGCCACCTTAAAGTCTATGCAAATTTGAGATTGACTTTGGTAAATCAGGACTTTAGATAGTTTTTTTTCATCACAGGCCTGTGACAAAGTGAAGAATGGCTGACTGGATTCAGTAAACCACCAGATTTCTGAGAGACAGACTGCACACTGCTGAGTGAGCTTAATTTAACGAACTGAGGGATGCCATGTAATTTAACTGCTTATTATGTTAAGAGGCAGGAGATAATCTAATGATCCACAGGTGGCTATTTTGATTTTACTGCGTGAAGACAAATACGTGCTTAACTCTATCATACTGAGCAGTGTTTGTCCCCGTGCTGAAGTGGTACAGAGGGGTGCTGGCAGGAGCCCTCCCAGCTCTTGGCTGGCTGGCAGGGTGCTGTGGGTGCCTGCCAGGATGGGGCAGCCTCAGGCTTCCAGGGATCTTCATTTCTGTGACCAGGAGCTCTCAGTTTTAGCAAAAATGCTGGTGATGATGTGCCCAGGAAAACTTACTGAAAACCAGCAAATATTATTTTTATTTTTTTAGGAACACCTGGTAATTTTGTCCCTTCGTATGCATGTATAGGTGCTCTGATCAACTGGAGAAATGCACGTCATTGGTTATTTATATTTGTAGAATGCTTATGTATTTTAAAAATACCTATTCACAGCCTGTAATCAGGCTTTAATCATGGCCTGTAATCACAATCAATAAATTAATAGATTAATTAATAAATTAATGCCAGTGAAATATGATTTTTCTATTGATTGTAGGTTTATTGATTTTGATGCCTCGAAGTGCCAGCCTTGTCGTTGGGTTTATCTTCAAAGGAGCAAGCTGAATTTTAATGAGATTTGTGCCTAGCACTTAGAAACACCACTCTTCAGTGTACCCTGCTCCTGTTTTTGGGATCACTAATGTTGTTGATATAAAATTGTTTCCGATCTTTAACGTAAAAGTCAACTTTACGTTTAATTGCTTTTGGTTCTGTTCAGTCTAACTGTATTAATTTAATTTTTTTGTTTAAAATTTCAATCATACGCGCCATATGGCAAGCATCATTTATACATAAAAGCTACTTGCTGTTTTACCTTTGGAAATCATCAGGGCCTTCACAGTAAGAGCTTCCTAACCATCTGCTCCCCTCTCTGACCTTGTGTTCATGTAGACATCTACATTTGTGACTCCGGGCAATTGAACAGCGATGTCCAGTCAAATGCCCTTGTGCCTGGCTTTCCAAAAATCAGCACTGCAGAAAGCCTTAGCTGCAATAAAAGCCCTTCAATTTGCAGCTGTGGTGGGCAGGTCCATGCCCCCCACACCCTCCTGCAGGTCCTGCCGCACACAGAGGCAGAACAAGTGGATTTGGCTGAGGAGACACAGCCATCCCAATTAACCATGGGTTCAGGTTGGTGTCCTGTAATCCTCTAACGCTGGATATGCTCCAGCATTAGACCCCATGCTAATCCATTTTTAGAATGTGCTGTGTGCATAAAGAAGATTATGCCATTTTAAAATGAGCTAATTATTTGTAGTTAATCAGAGCATCCCTCAAATTACAGAAGAAAGTGTTGTGGGTTGAAATCCTGTCCTCGGTTAAATCAGCAGCAAGACTCTCCCTGGCTTCAGTAATGCAGGATGGCAGTGCTAGAGTATGCTTACCCTGGCACTTCACCAGTGCTGGCTACCTCACTGTGCACCCTGCATGGCAGGCTTTGGACTGTTCTGGTTTAATTTTGCTTTTTACTATCAATATTTTGTATGCAAATGTTTGTCAATGAAGAGTAAGAGGTGGCTCCTAGTAATCTACTATCTTGCAGGAGCTGAAAACAATGGATCTAATCACAAAATTTAAATGTCTGATGTTTCCAGTCTTCTGAGACTTGACAGTCTTTATCTTGGTGCTGTGTAAATTGTAGATGAAGACAAACCGTTAATTTGAACACATATGTTTATTAAAAGGAAAAGCTAATTTCATTTTGTGGTTAATGTGCTTTTAATGATTATTTTTTTAAGAGGCAAATAATGCTTATTAGAGCTGTTAAATTTTTTATATACATTTTTGGAATTGTGTTCGGCCATAATAATGACAATTAGACTTAATGCATTTGTGTTTATGCTGGTCTGTTTTCCCTAAAGCAAAATGCCTTTAAGCACATGCAATAATTTTGCTATTGAATAGTAAAAATCTTGGTAAATGATTCAGGTAATATCTTGGTCTAAAAATGATTCTTGCACACATTAGTCCTTTTAAATGACACAGCAAGAAAACTGTTCTAAAATATATTAGTTTAGTCGATTAAATATGGCAGTTAAATGCTGAGATTTCTGATAAAAGCTCTCTGTTTTTAATGGCCCATAAGCATAAAATAATCTTGGTGAGGTGGTAAGGGTTTGGGGGAAGAAACCCTGGGCTGGCTGGCACAGCTGCTTAAGGGTTGTGTTTCCCCAGTCTGTCCCTGTCTGATCTAGGCAGGATGTAGTGTCAGAGCCACAGAAAAAGAAATACATTTGTATTATTTGGTGGTGGTAATGGAGAGCATTTTTTCCCCTAAATTTCTTTATTTTTCTTAAATAATGAGTCACATGGATTTGATTTCTGAAGTAGGTTAATTTCTTTATGCAAGTAGTAGGTAAGAAAGTCACTGTAGGAAGTTGAACAAATGACCAGTTCAGGTTATCAATGTGTCTGTTCAAGTCTACAGAGATTGAAAAATTGGTTGAAAATGTGCAAGCATTCTCTGAAAAAAGATCAATGAAGAAAATTATCAAAAATACTTTTTCATTTTTTTCTTGACCAAGTTTCACAAATACTTTAATATGAAGTATTTGGTTTCCAGTTAGCTCAATGTGTGGGTTTTTTAGGAAAGTTAGTGATGTTTGTGTTTTTTTGAGAGGATGTGGGTAGGAGCGGGGTGGCAGATGGGAAAGTAAGCAGAAGGTTAGGATATGCTTTTTAAAGGAAATGCAAATAGGAATGTAATTTAAAAGTAAAAATGAAAGGATAAAAGGGTTTCTGAGGGATTTGTTGGCTGAATTGGGATGGCTGTGCTCTCAGACAAGGGGTGAGGTGCAACATTTTAGCTTCTGTCACAGGTCCAGAGCCCTCCATGCTGGAGAGGATGGAGTTGTGAATTCTGGCTGGCAGAAGCGTGGATGTGAGCTGTCTGTGCTGTTCTCCAGCCCGTGGAGCTCCCACAGCCTGGCTGTGGCTAACGGTTCTTTAGGGAGTGTAATTGACCTTGAAAAGTGCTGGGAATGTGGAGGACAAAGTCTCTCACACTTTAGGGAACTTGTTTATTGCCGGTTGCTTTTTTTAAACAGATTCATGTGAATCAAGGGGAAATGGCAGTTAAGGAGTTACAGAGGTGGGTGCTTGCCTGTGGGGAGGGGTGTAAGGGAGGGAGCCCTGTAAGCAGGGATATCCATGGGGCTTTGTCCCTCTGGGATGCCCTGTGGACCTAGTGCTGCTGCATCTGTGGGAGGCTGGATCTTCATGGACCTCCTTTCCTTTCTGTCATGTTGAGACCAGTAGTGGAGCTGAATGGAAAGTGGGAGCTGCATGTTAATTTTGCTGTACTTGTTTTGCTAAAGCTTCTCTTGTGTTGATTTGGACTTGACATACGTGCAACCACTGTCTGTGTTTGTACTGCATAATAGGAGATGAGCAGAACATGTTTCCAAGATGGCAGCGTGCTCCTAAAAATGGTTGTGAGTTTGAAGATGAGATAAGTGCACGATGCTCTCTTAGACGGTGAGGCAGATGTTCACGTGATCATGTGATTCAGTAGCCATATCCATTCAAGTTTTTGTTGCTTCTGCTGCAGCTGTTCAGGAGAACGCACTACAATTCCAGTATTCCAGCCCCGTGGTAAATTAAACAGATTTTGCAGATCCCAGTACCCATGTTCCTTTAGCTCCTGGGATAAGGAAAGAAGAATTTCCCTAAAGCTGTGAGGTGGCTGAATACAGCATGATATCTTGGAGTGGGATGGGTAAGTGGAGTCCCTGTTCCCTCCAGAAACTCCTCTAGAGCTCTTTATCTGTCTCCTTCCTCATCCTCTGGCCTTTCCTGTGTAGAGGGGCGAGCTACAGAGTTGCTCAAGCTTTCTGTTCAAGTTTAAGTCTGAAATTACTTTGCACAAATTTTTAACTGCTTGTTTCCATTATTATATTCTCACTATAGCCCATAGTGCAACACTGTTGTCTTCAGGATGACATTTTCAAGTGGTTGTGTCTTTTACATTTTGCTTTAGAAAGCCCTCTGTCTCCCATCACCAACTTGTTTCTGGACTAGACCCACCCATTTGTACTAAGAAGCAATGCCAGTTTGTGCAGAATTATTTCATCACAGAGTCTCTTTTAAAATGGTTTAATACAATTTCAGGAGTGGAAGGTGTGTGCTTTGTCTTGTTACTTCCAGAGTAAACTGCTTAATATTACCTACCACTGTGTGATGTGACTGCTGGCAGTTTAGTTAAATGAACTGTTTTTCTGCCTGAGGTTCAGCTCCTCTTGTTTCAGTTATTCACCTTAGAACAAAAACCTACAAGAGAGCTGGAGAGGAACTTTTTGCAAGGGTGTGTAGTGACAGGACAAGGGGGCATGGCTTTGAATTGAAAGATAGTAGGTTTAGGTTAGATATTAGTAAGAAATTCTTTACTGTGAGGGTTGTGAGTCACTGAACAAGGTTCCTAGAGAAGCTGTGGATGCCCCATCTCTGGAAGTGTCCACTTTGGGCAACCTGGTCTAGTAGAAGGTGTCCCCCCATGGCAGGGGGTTTAGAATTAGACGGTCTTTAAGGCTGCTTTCAATCCAAACTGTTGTCCCTCTGTGATTCTATGTGGTGCTCACTGCACAGCCAGAAAATTCGGGCATAGGGAAGCAATGAGACTTGACCATTTCCATTCTGAGGAGGAATATTCATCATAGTATACTAAGTCGCAATTGACTCTTCTAAGGTTTAGGAAAGGAGTTCTGTAGAAGTCCCTTCTGGGTCCATCCTGTGGTGGAAGCTTGATTTAATCTTTGTGCAGAAGGCAGCAGTGTCATTTTGGGAGTGGCTGATTAGATTTTGACCATGAGGCGGGAGAGACTCGCACCTGGGAGCCCTTCTGAGTGGTTCCTGTTCCCAGAGATCCATGAGTCTGCCCGAGTGCACCTTTGTGCTCATTTTTCATTAGGTAGTGATTTGATTAGATAAAAATAAAAGTTGCTTGAGCATTCACTTTTGCAGTGATACATAACAAATTTATGCAGACTCAAATAGGACTAATCCGCATGCAAAATATGAAATGTGATTACTAACCCATATGCACCTGTACTGAAGTTTAATTGGGTACAAATATGAACAGGAAGAGAGAAACCTAACAAAATGTACAGCCTTGAATTTGGGTATGAATTAATGCAAAGAGATCCTTAAAGTGTTAATGATGATTCAGGTGTTTCTGGAGTAAATGAAATCTTTCAGTAATTTAAGAACACTTATTCTTTAATTAACATTGACTTTATATTAAAAAAAAAATACAATCTTATTTTCTGCAGACTTTTCACCATTTGCTTCCTCTAGCTATCTTGTTCTAATGGCATTCAGTTCAGGTCCAGGATCACCCTGAAAACACAGATGATTGATTCTGATCATGTGTGAATCAGTTGACAATGGTTGTAGTTTCCTTGACATAAGGGAAATATTATCAGTGCTAACAGTGCATTGGGAGGTCAGGACTTAAAGTCAGGAGAGCTTTAAAAAAACATGTTATAACTCATTTTCATAATAATGGTGGTGTTCAATGATTCGTTCATCTAACACTGCAGCTTGTGTTCAAATACAGTATTGGAGCATACCACTTCCCTGTGAAGGTCTCCATGGTCCAGGGAGGTTGGATGTCAGTGGAAGTGCATTTTAGCTGATCTTTCTTTCTTCCAGGATGCTCTGAGAAGGCTGTTAATGTTCCATGGTTAAGCAGAGGAGAGTGAATTCAGGTTGTAGACATGAATGAGTTATGAGAAGAAAAGCTGAAAGTCAATTATCACCATTGGCTTCTCATTCTTAGGGCACATATCCGAGAGGAGACTCCAGCACCTGTAGTACCCATCTTCAAAAACGGAACCCGTGTAATTTCTGTAATGAAGTGAATGGAAAGTAATGACACTGGTACTATTCCTGCACTGAAAAGCTGGCAGTGCTTGAGCCAGGTTTTGTCACTCATTGAAGCGTGGACAGAGTACAGTGCTGGGAAAGTAACCCTTTGCCTGGCTGAGGAGGCCTAGACAGCCAGGAGCATGGCCTGTAGGCAGTGTGGGCAGCCTGCCCATTAGAAACACTTCTGTCTTAGGTTACAATGTAAGATGTAACTAAGATGTTCGTATTCTATTACCATCTATGTAAGCTGTTAAAATAATTGAGGAAATGTTCTTTATCCTCTCTGTGACTCATCCATGATAACTCCCTCCGGGAAGCTATCTCCACTAATGGGCTATCGAGGCCTCACTGCATGACTCGTAAAATTACATCATCCCATTGTGAGATGCTCCACCCAAGGGGAGGGACCAAGCATTCCTACCTGGATATAATCTGAGGTTTTGGAACACCAGAGCGGCCTTACCTACTGGATTCTCAGAGGACAAGAGCTACATAACCACCACTGGACCACTGGAAGACCAGACCCTTCTACAGGATCACCACTTAAACAGAGCCACATCTATCACTTCAACAGGACTGCAGCCACCATTTAATTGGACTGCTACCACCACCTTGCCTGACAGGGTGTCAGGTTGTACTCTGACTCTGTCAGTGTTTCTGTACTATTGCATTTATTTTAATTTTTCTATTAAATTGTAGTTCTGACTTGGAATCTCTCACTGGTTTGCTTTCAAACTAGTACATCTTTCATGTAAAAGCTTTCCCGAGCAGGTTTCTTGAGGACCAGGCTCATTTCAGTGAGAGACATGCTGTGATGAGGAGAGCCATTCTCAGAGAACCTACCAAGTAAACATTGCACATTATGAACACCAGCAGTTGCAGCTGAGCCCTGTTGAGCCCTTTGGGTTAAGAATGGCTCTTGCTAAGAGATTTCTGACACATTTTGATGGAGAGCAAATGTAAGTAGTGGGAATGCCCTAAGTAAACTGAGCTGACATCAAATAATCAAAACCACTTAACACTGTGACACAAAGTGACAGCATCACAGAATTTCAAAATTTAAGTTGACACTCTGTCCTGTGCATTAGTGGATACAAGAGCAACCAGCACCATGGCATGGGTTAGTTATGGAGTGTCAGGATTTCATCTGAATGGCTGTGACACTGTGAGGCTAGCCCGTGACCCTGGTGTTGTTTTATACAGAGGAGAGGTTTTGTATACAAATGAACAAGGCCTTGAAAAGGTGTCTTGAACAGAAGGCTCCCAGTGGAGCATTGTATGGGAGAGTGGCTTGGGTTATTTGCTGGAATGACCGCTCTGCTCATTGAAAGCTATGTGTGATGAGAGAGAGTTTGTGACTGGAGTCTTGCTAGGCAAATCCGCCCTTGTTTAATAAGAATATCCCCAAATGACTGTATGGGGAGCCTAGGTTTAGATTGCTCTTGAACTTACTCATCCAAGACTTCTCCATTTTTACATGTTTCCCAGAGGAAACCGTCTCTATTACTTCCTTTAAGCAGTTACCCAGGATATGTGCTACCCACAGCAACTGCTGCTTGCAAGAACCTTCATTTTGTTAATGTTACCTTTGCCAGAAAATATTCAAAACAGAAAATGAAGTATCTGTCGTGGTGTGTTCAACTCAGCAGGAAGCTGCATTGGTGCCAGAGCGGAGTGAGACAGAATAGTAGAGCTCTGTACCAAATAAATTATTAATCCTTAACGTGCAAAAAGAGGAGCTGTAGGAAGAAAGAATGGCCTAATCTGGCAATGCTTGAAAGCACCTGTGATTCTTAGGGCTGTACTGAGTTTCCAAGAAGTATCTTTATGTTCTAGGCCCTTAAGAAAATAACACGGTGAGGGAGCCACCTAATCCATTTATCCACCGCCAAGCACAGTGCTGGCTTTACCAAAGCCCTGCCACACCTTGGTTATCAACTGTTTGATCAGGCAGATGGGAAAGGGTTTTATTCTGCACTACCATCTGCAAGGTTTCAGAGTTAATAGCGAACTGAAGATGAGAATAAGTTGTTCCACTGGAAGATCTGATAATTGCTTATCAACAAATGACTAAGTGGCTTGAAAGCAGAAAAATGAGAATGGGCAAGTGTTGTAGGTGAACAGGCTCCAAGAGGTCAATGTTAAGGGAGTACTCGTTCAGCCTCAGGTTCCTCTGATAGCACTGGCCCTTTCAGAAGGCATTTGCTAGTGTCGGAATGGTATTTTAGAGAGGTTAATGAGCCCTTGAGGTGGATGGAGGAGTTTATTAGTGGAAAAGGGGGAGAAAGTATACTGAAGAAAAAAGGAAGTGAGAAGGCAGTGAGGAAGGCTTGTTGTTTCTGTAGTTATTCTGTATTTAGGTGGACTCTGTGCTCTAGTATCTGTAAACAGTCTGTGAATATAAATGTTCCAGGAAAAGGTTGTGTTTCAAGACAAGATCCTCTGGTATTCCTGGCTCAAGTGAGATCATGGTGTATGTATAGCAAGATGTAGCTTTGACTGTGTCATTGGCACTGCTTGGGTGACGTGGCATCATCTGGCAGTGCTCTAGAACATGTTCAGGCCATGGAGGTGTGATGCGTGGGTGTAACAGTGAATGTGTATTTAGAGCTTGACTTTACATTTGGGTAGAGAAAAACTGAGTTTTCAATTTTGGTTTACCTAGGGTTTGGGTTTGCAGGGTGGTATGGGAGTACCCTGAGCATTTACAAAAGGGAATCCAGTGAAGTGCTAGAAAGTCACCATAGAAACATTAATGTGTGGAGAGTATGACAGAATTATTTCTGTAGATACTTCCTGAGGCTTTAAAGGCTGATACTTTTCAGAAATGGTGGAGTGCAACTGTGGTAGTTTAGTTTGCATCTTTTACCTTTTGTGAGATAAGAATTAGAAGAAGGGCAAAGCAGGCTCAAAACTTTAAGGAATACAAAGAAGTTTATTACTAACAGAATTAAAGGTAATAAAAAGATTACAACAAACTCTCCCTTTCCCTCCAGCACCTCTCCCCCCAGCACCTCTCCCCACTTCTTTCCCAACTCGCACAAAGGATAACACATATGATTTTAGGTCAGAATTGCAGTTCTTACGTCTCTTTCATATTTGAAAGAAAAAGAGGTTCCTTCTGCTTCAATGTGGTACTTCAAACTGCCACAGCAAACAAACCTGCCCGGAAATCTGCTGCCGTGAAACATATTTCTCTCATGAATTTTGCAGTCTTCCCACAACTGCTATCATAAGCCACGCATGGGGTGTCTTTTTAAGG
>VWZT01007993.1:109645-152026 GCA_013397055.1 Pachycephala philippinensis | reverse complement strand
GGCCCGGCGGGGCCCGGGCCCGCCACCCCTCCCGGCTCAGGAACCGGAAAAGAAGAGAGTGACTTCCCCCCTCCAGTGTCCTTTTATATGCAAAATCGTGAGAAGCGATTGGTCTAAAACCCTGTCCATCAACTCAGTCTCTTCAAACCACCACAGCAACCAATTAATTGAAATTGGAAGTTCCAGAATATTAGATTTGCATAGGTATGTGGAGGGATGGAGATCCTTTTGGATCAAGTCTTCTGCTGTAGTGGGCAAATATGTCACCTACTCCCTTCAATTTTATCAAGATATCCTGTTCATAAGCAGTTGGATCCAGGCTCCCAGTACTGCTGCTCCCTGAGAACCAATGCGCTCTGCTGACTGGACACCTTCCCATACCCCAAAGGTTTCCATGGTTACTTGGAGCAGTGTAAACAGCTTTTCTGCCTCCCTGGTTCTTTCCCCTGTTGTACTTATGAGTCCATTATTTTGCTACCTTCACCTTGTAAAATTGAATCTCAGTTTGCCTAGTCTTTTAGGTTATCCTTCTTTCAATGTGAATTTCTCAGACATGGGTGACTGGAACTGTGTAGTTTCCCTCATCAACTTGTCATGTCCCATAGATGCATGAAGTCTGGCAGTAGACATGTCCAGGGGCCAAGGGTACGTTTTCTTTTGGCAAAAGCTTCGAGGAATTTTTTATTTCAGTTCCTTGTAAAATGAAATGAATTGTCCTTTACAAGAGGTTAGAATTGTTATTAGTTCACATGTCCAGTGCTGTGAGGAAATATTAAGCAGTAACCATTACATCTATTTAAAATTCACAGGCCAGTTCCTCTTCCACAACAAATAACCTCTTGCTCACTGGCAGTTTCTGTAGTTAAATGATACTTTGTCTTTATCTGGTTTTGGAGGAGTAGGGAACTCAAAGAGTCCTCAGATATCACTTTTACTTGACAACTGCTTTGTGAGTGCTGTTGGCACTGGTCTGTAGGGTTGTCTTACCGGAACATCTGGAAACTCCAGGACATCCTTGGAGCACAGATGAGGAGCTCAAAGATTCCAGAAGTTCCTTGTGGCAACCAAAAGTTGCTGAGGCAACTGGAAACATGCACAGGACAGTTGGTGAGAACTGGGCTAGGGAGAAGCCCATTGAGATTTTGTGTCTGACTTGGAATTTTGTCCTGCAATGCTTTTGGTTTGGTTTTTTAATCTGATCACAATAGGCCTGTAAGGTGTTTGTTTGAGGTGTGTTAATTGCTCAAGTCAGTGGCCCTATCTTTGATAGAACTGGTCATCCTGCAGGAATTTCTTTTATTATTTAAAAATGAAATACTTAAGACTCCATGTTCATAAAAACTTTCTCCAAAAAGCTACTTCTTGTCTTGGACAATCACACTAAATTATCCACCAGCCTCACAGTTCTTTTCAGAAGTGATGGCTTGACCCAGTTACACAGTTCATTCCTCATAATTTTTCTGAGTTTCTCGGATAGTAATTTATTTCCCATCTCATTGTATATCAAAATTACCTGTCCTATATTTTTCTAGTTATTTAGCTCCTGTTGGGTAATGGGAGTTTGTAGAGGTTTGGTTTTCAGTACTAAACAGCCATGTTCCAGTGTATTTTGTAAGTTCTCACAGAAGCTGTTTGGTAATGGCTTTTGTGTTGTGCTGGCCTGGTGCTACATGGTGCTGCACAGTTAGAAATCTTCATCAGATTCCTTGGCTTTAAACAACCACTGAACAACATGCTGAAATTTGCTTGCACTGGTTTTTTTCCTCTCCCCCATTCCCAAATATTGCTAAATTATCTCAGTTGTAACTAAATCTTGGGGTTTTTTTAAGATTAAAAAATGACTCATTGAGAATTTGCAACTGTAATGTCATGTTCTCTTATTGCTAATACTCACTGTAGATTGTATTTTTCCTCACCAGTACTTGTCAAAACCGGAGGTGGGTGGGTTTCTTTGTGCCTCGATAAATCAAATCAGTTCCAATGAATGGCAGGGCACTCCCACTCTGCATGTCATCCTTGCTCTGAATTTTGAAATGGCATGCATGGTTCTAATACAAATTTTGTCTATGCTGTTACTTTAGTGCTATTTTTTAATATAACATTTAGAAAAATATCGGCAAGCAAAGAACATGTTACCATTTGTGCTAATTTCAGGTGACAATCACAGGGCTATGTAATTAGCATTGATTAAACAAGGAGCTGAATGGAGAGATGCTACTTATGAGATGGAAGAGCAGGACATTTTCACTGCTAGACAAGAAACACTTTACAGTATGTTAATGAATCAAGACAGTTGGAGAATTCATAAAGGCCAAATCAGAGATGATTGCTTCTGTTACAAGGCAATAGGTAGGTCATTGGGCATTATAAGATACTTAGGATGGTATCCTGTTCTACTATGGGTAAAGTGAGACATTTATGTAATGGAAATCCTGTTTCACAAGTCTAATAAGCTTGTTAATAACAATTAAGTGTGTCAGGGCACTTAGTAAGGATTTCAGATTTTGTAATGTAGAATGAGGAGAAAGATTCAAGTGGAAAAGGAAAAAAGATGGTGCAGTGAACATTTTTTGTGCAGCAGTATGTGCTAGCAGCACCCTTTAAGAGGCTTTCATGGACTGTGATTTGAAGTCCAGTTGCACAGTGTGAAGACAAGGTTGTCTCTGAGCCACCTGCCTGCCTTGAAAATGTGCCTACATTAGCAGAGCATTTGGTAGTTGGAATTAGGCAGGGCCAGTTTCCTTTTGTCAGTGTGACAAGCCATTGCTGCAAGAAATGGCATGTGCTGAAGCTTTTCCGAGCTCTCATGTGAAATCCCTTGTGCAAACAACTCAAAAACTTGTGTGCTTCCTCCCCCAGTTTGTAAACAGGGCACTGTGGGTGGGATTTGATAGGTGCAGGTTGTGTTTCTCTCCTTGGCATTCACCCATCTGCAGATTGATGCTACCACCTGGGAAAGGGGCAGAAATTTAGGGTGTTGAAATCTAGGAATGAGTTTAGTGAGTTTTGTATCCCCTTGCCATGGAGTTCGTGCTATGCTCATTCATGCAGTAGAAATGCCTGAGTTACTGTTTGGGTGAATCTACCCTGATGTAGGAGCCATGAACCCTTTGAAGAACTCTAGTTCATCACCCAAATGAGCAGAGTGCTTACATCATTCCATTTCCCATCTAATCCTCTTCAGGTTTAACTGCCCCTGTAAGTTCTTGGAAGGGCCATTCAGCTCTGCCTTTCTGCTCAGACCCAAAATCCCAATGTCAGGGCAGTTCCCAAAGTCAGTTTTCTCTTCTGGCCATCAGAAGAACTTGTCCATGAGGATCAGTCTTTCTAATGGATGTTGCATCTGGAGCTGACCATTTGTATATTCTACACCAGTGTGAAAGTCTTACATTTTTACTATTTGGCATCGTCACAGGACGCAACAGCATTTGGATGAATCTGCACAAAACCTGTTTGCAGAAGTTGCTTTTGTTTAACCTCTTCACTCAAGTTTTGAATCATAGGTATAACCACAGTTCTGTCCATTCCAATGCTGGTTCAACACTTCAGTGGTGGTTTCAGTTTTTTTACTTGTTGGTCTGTCTAGGACATGATGCAAGATTTATGAAACATGAACCCTTTAAGGACTGGAGAGCAGCCTGGAGCAAAGCCTTGCATGTCTGAACAGCTCCATAGCTGGAGAAGAGGGGAGGGAATGCAACTTTTTTGGTCTAGACTTTCTGTGACTGATTCTTTTCTCCTGATCTACACAGCTCTTGGAATCTCACAGCAATTTTGTGTGTCAGAAACCCTTTTGTAGGCTTGTCCACAAAGGGCAAGGGCTGTGTTTTTTGATAGAACCTGACTTCAGTGATGTTGCTTCCACATCACCTGCTCATTTCTGAACTATGCAATGTATTGATAGAGGTGAGCACATAAGAGCTTACTCCAGGTTGCTTGTGCATTGTTGTGCTGTGTTTTACTGCCTTGGATCCAGTTAAAGGAGGAAGTCTCAGAGCTGTGGAGGCTGTGCAGTTTTTGGTCTGTTACCCCTTCCAAGTAAAGTCCTTTCAGGAGGAAAAGTCATGCTGGTAAATAGATATCAGCTGTCAGCTTCACCTTCTTCTTTCTTTAGTTCTTTTTTCCTTATTTTTTATTCTCTCCTTCTTGAAGGAGTATGATGACACTAGTATGGGTTGTTCCCTAATTGCAGCAGAAGCCTAGGTGGAGGAATACATTAAAGCATGGACGAACAGGAATCTGCTAGATAAACATTTAATTTTTGCCTGCCTACTTCAATTTTAAGTCCCAGAGGAACAACTTCCTACTATTGCTGAACCTCATTATAGTTTTATCTCTGGTCTTATAATAAAATCAAAAGCATTAAGCAACTGGAGCTGTCCTAGGCTATTTAGGATCGATTCAGGTAACCACTAATTGCAGTTTGCGTCCCAAATGCTGTGGAAGTTGAAGGTCTTTTGCTATATATGGTGGTCAAATATCTTCTTGAGATAGTGCACGAAGCAAAGTTAATAGAGACAAGGGTTATTTAATATCCTAAATCAGGATACAGAGGAGGAAGTGGAAAGCAATCTGGCAGTGTCTGCTGTAGCTGCTGGCATAGTTTTGTTGCAAATTAGCTGTATCAGAGTGAATTAGAAAGGGAAAAAAAGGATTGCAAATGTTCATAAGATTTGGACAGTGAATTTAGATTTGCTTGTATATGTGGCTATATTCATGTTTTCTGTGGAACTAGTTAATGTGGTTCCAATTATTCATTTAAGTTCTATATTATCATCTTCAGTTTCCTGAGAGCGTGATTTATGTATCTGACTATTAAAGCCAAATGAGCAAATTGAAATTCACTGCACATTGATTAAATTTGCTATATGCATTACTTAAGTTAAATAAATTATGTATGTTAAAAAATGACTCAGTTACAATTTGCAATTCAAATGACCTATAAACCAAGGATTATTTGCCAACAAAATGTTTGAATAATATTGAGTAACGAATACACTAGAGAATTTCATGAGTTCATCACAATTAATGAACAAGGAAAAAATATTTATCAGATACTATGTAAGTATTTGTTCAGTAGAAAATCAAATTCACAACAGGTTATTTGGAAAATCCAGCTGAATGTTAAGGATGCAGGAATGAATGAGGTGTGATGAATGCACCTAATTGCACATAACACTGTTTTAAGGAGGTTGTTTTTCTGCAAATAGGCATCTTCTTTCTGTGAAGACAGAGAAAAATGCAAGACCATGGTCATGCTGCATCCACAGAAGGTTGTACTGGTGTGGTTAAAATGCTCATTCCTTTTTGGTTCCAGAATTAGAACACGATCCAGACTGAATCTTGTCTTGATGATGCTCCCCTCTTCTCTACAAACCTGATCCTGTTTGTCTGCTCGAGTGCTGGGGTGTCTGGGGCTGCTTTGCTCACTGGTGGGAATGTGGATCTTCTGGGAGCGTAAAACTGTGTTGAAGCTTTCTAAAAGAAGTTGGTAGCTAAGGGACTTAGTCTCTTTTTTTTTCCTGAAAGTTGGTTTACATCAAGATTATTTCTATTTCAGGTGCTGCTGTTAAAGTGAAGTATTGGAATGGGTAGATCTGGCTTCATAATGCTCTTATTGTTTGCTCTAGTCCTTTTGAAAACAAAATAGCACCCTAAAACCTGTGGGCTGTTGAGTTTTTAGTGTGATGGAAAAATTATACAACAAACAAACGCAAACAAGCACAGACTGTCCTTTTGAAAACAAAATAGCACCCTAAAACCTGTGGGCTGTTGAGTTTTTAGTGTGATGGAAAAATTATACAACAAACAAACGCAAACAAGCACAGACTGTCCTTTTGAAAACAAAATAGCACCCTAAAACCTGTGGGCTGTTGAGTTTTTAGTGTGATGGAAAAATTATACAACAAACAAACGCAAACAAGCACAGACTGTCCCTTCCCAATCAAACCAAACTATTCTTTCCAATACCAGCTTCCAAATGCCAGCAATCCATCAATATCCAAACCCTCTTCTAGCCTTCTCCAAGAGGAACCATTGTGTTTTATAAGCCTTCCCAACAGTTCATGTATATAGCAAAAACACTAATGAAAGGTGTAGAGTTTTATTTTAGTGTATAGACAAAGCAGCTCTTTTTTTTTTCTTTGCCCAAAGTTTTAACTGTAGGACATGTGGAAACAGGTGCTTTAAGAGATGAAGTGCTCAGAAAAATTAACAACAGATTGTACGGGGATTTTGAAAGGTCACACCAGTAATGATTATATTAAGAGAAAAAGGGCATGTTAGCAGGAAATGGGCAAAGATGGATGTCAAATCTTGGATGTTTAAGTATTTCATTTTAGCCTGGTAGAGAAATCTCTGTGCATTACTGAAAATATGGTGTTCCTTATCACTTTGCATCAGTCTTCATTAATTTCTGGGAAAATGCAAAAGGCAAGGTTGGTTCCAGTTGACTGAGGGGTGGAGCCTTTGGCATTTCTTTTCTACTTAATGCATGTTCACCTTGAAATTAATTTGTTCACAGTGGGAGACAGACAAGTATGTTAGTGTGTTACCTGTGTTGTTGGCCTTTTGTTTGTTGGGTTGGTTGGTTTGTTTTTAAAACATCCCTGTATGTTTTTTTATCTTTTCCTATGTGGGAAAAAAAAAAATGAAAAGGGATTCTTAGCTGTTGCAGTCCTGGATTTTAGGTAGTGCTGCAGGATTGCCTAGGCAGCCCGGGCTTGTGCATCTGGCCAGGAACAAAAGATGTCACAGTTACGTTTCCCCCCCACCTCTTCTCACTAATTGTAATGTTCTTTATTCCACACCACCAGAGCCTCTACAAAAAGCATTGTGTCAGGTCTAAAACCCAATTTATTTGTTGGAATAGTACTTGGCAATATTACTGAGTTCTGAGCTCAATGAAGATCAGAGATGTGCATATTTCAGCGGCAGCTGAAATACACAGTGCAATAAATTATGGACAGGATTTTTATTTTACATTTATTTCCATTATTTCTGTCAAGTAAAACTTTTGTGGGGGGAGTGGGTTAAATACTTGTTTTTGAAGTTTTCTTTAGAAGTACATTTTTGCTGACTCTGCAAATCAGGCATTTCTAAATGCTATTGCAGTCCTCTTATAGTGAAGGGAATTGTATTTCTGTCCAGTGAAGTACCACATGCCTGGCTCTATTTGTTGTCTTTCACCCTCATGAAAGTGTATTTGAGTAAAAGAATCTACAAATACAGTTTAGGTAGAGAACAAAATATGAATATGAACAGGTCTGAAAAAGCCCTTGTAAAATAAATAGGCTTCACTGTAAAGAAACTGGGGACCTGGTATTATGTGGTGTTGAGCACCCTGTACAGCAGTGGCAGTTAGCTCCTCTGAATTTTAAAACATAAAGTGACTTGACAGTCAGCAGCTGGGCTGTGATGGGACTGCCAAAGGACCCTGTTCCCCCTATTATATTTAAACTGTGCTACCCTGACAGTAATGGTGTGTTGTGAAGATTAGGCAGGCTCAACATTTAAATTTGAAATTAATTTTGTTACATTTAATCAACTATTATAATCCATAAAATGTGCTATGTAAAACACACAAAATGAAAACAAATGACCATCTGCGCCAATTTAACATCTCTTCTGTGAATAAAAAAAAAACTGGAAGAGGCAGTTTTATCTTGGAAAATTACTCTCAAGGTAAAAGGTAATCCCCCAAATCTGTCTGCCAGATAGGAAACTGTAAACCTTCGTGCATGTGTCCTAGCCAGGGCTCTTTCTCTAACGTGGGGCTGCTTTTACTAAGTTCTTAAGAGAAACCTATTGATTTTGATGAAACTTCTTGTACTAGGAAGTAAATAAAGATGCTTGTACTGAGAAGTACTACCTCATTGCAAATGTGGTCTTCGTCAGAGCCTGCTGGACTCCATGTAGAAGTCTCTCTGTTGTTTTTATGTTGCTTAGAACATATTCTGGAAAGTGTTCACAATATGGATGTGTCTGAGTTAACAGAGGGCAGCAGATGTCCGCTTGGGGTGACTCTCATTCCAGGTAGTTGTAGCACTCCTAGGAATCCAGAAGGTGCTCATTAGAGAGAAAGCTATTGCAGTGTTATTTCTGGTCATAAAACATGGGATCCATCCTGGCAGAAAAAGATCTGGCTTATGCTTGTGCTTGTCATGCTAATTTTATAGCAAATGTTTTTGTTTAATGTAATGGAGTTTCAGGTACTGCAGGTTTTAGAACAGTCTCCAGCCAGACACCGAATTGTTCACCTGCAGGAAAGTGTGAGAGAAAAGTCTGGGCTCTTCAAGAGGTGGGTGACTTGGGGGTGAAATGTCAAGACCAGATCTCCATGCTGGCAAGGGAACTGTGCTGAGGATGAGCCAATATGTCCTGCCTAGGTGAAGTCTGTACCTGCTCTGTCAGGTGACCTCCTTGTGTGGTAGGGTCAATAACTTCCAGCCAGGCTTAGGACTTCAGTGGCTATCTGATACGAAACTCATTGAAATAAGCCTTTTCACTACAGGCAGCGGGCTGCCTCTCATGTTTTTGTGTGTTCTGGAGATGTTATAATCTTTTAAGTGCTGTATCTGGTTTAAGGGTAAGGATAAGGGATACTTGGGTCTGTCGATCTCTATAAAATGCAATTTTATACTTCAGTCAGTTAATCTAAGTTACTTGAGACTGTTAAGTCTGGTTAGAAAGAGCAGGTAGGTTAAATTGCTGAGAAAACAAAACCCAACTTGATGTGGAAGTTACAGAATTCGCTGCACTGTCCAAAAGTGGCACAGTAATAGTGAAAAATTGCTTTGTGTGCTGATGCTTTCTAAGCTCATCTGCTCTGCAAGTGTCCCTCTGTGATGACAGATTTGGAAAAAAAAAAAAAAGCTTTGTTGTTGTGGCGGTTGAGCCAGCAGCGGTGGAAGCCGAGGAGCCACAGAGCTCCGAAGCAGAAAAGGCGTGTTACTGCCCCAACCCCCTGACTTGGGGTGAAAAGCCTCCCCCATCAGGCTTTGTGGTGCTGTGCTGGTGTGGTTTGTCTGGTTGGCCTGTTGGCCATACACTCCTTTTACCCCTTAAAAGATTGTAACCCTGCCTTCTCTCTGCCCCTGTACCCTCCTCTCTGCTCCCCTATATAATTTTGTTACGCGCCTCAGATCGCGTTCTTCGTCCCTGGTGAGGTTCACGGTAGTTTGAATAAATTATTTTGTGGAATTCTACACGAAGAATCCCTCCGACTCTTTGCCTCTGGTAATGCAAGAGCTATCTAGCTCAGTGTGAGTGTGTGCTTTGTGCTCCCATCGGCACGGATGAGAGGTCAGACAGCTAGCGTGCCACACGGCATCGCACGGAGCGATCCCTTGCCAGGGACGCTTTCGGGAAACGCGGTGACCTTTCCACCGTCCACCCCACACCGCGCTACTCTGCCTTTGGAGAGTTTTGTAAGCGGGTGAAATATGTTGAGACCTGCCCCCCGTGAACAAAGCGTAGCAGTGCTGGCACCTTGACTGGGCTGTCACGTCCATTGGGGAGCGTGTGAGCAGAGCAGTGCGGGAGTCTCTGCAAACTTTAGCTTGAGAAAAGCATTAACATCAATGTTATCAGGACCAAATCTGCACACCTATTAACTTTCCTGAACTTGCAGGCGCTTGTGCTGGAGCTGGATTTAGCTCCAAGGTCCTGTGCATGTCATTCTCTGCAGGAGCAGAGTGCCACTTGCTTGGTTCTTCCCAGCCTCCCTTCCAGCACTGCTTGGGAAGTGTCCCCAAGGGATGCATGTCCTGTCAGGCCGGGGTGACTTTACATCCCTTGCCTTCCTCCTTTGGCTATATTTTCTGAAACTGTGGTTGCTGGCTTGCACAGAGATTAACTTCTGTTGTGCTTGGCTCTTCATACAAGTGTTTCTAGATCTTCTTCCTTTTCCTAGCTCTCATAGATTTTCTTTTGTATTTTTTCATCACTGGCAAGATCTTGTGTTTCTTTATTATTAAAAAAATACATATGGGTTTTCAAGTCACTGGAATAAATTTAAAGCAAGTGAACTGCAATGCGTCTCATAAAACAAGATTTGTCCAAAACCAAGCTGGATACTTCATTTTTCTCATCAAAATTAACTGTATTTCTTGACCTAAATAGGCTGTAATATTTAAGCTCCTGCTTGTAATAAATCCAGCTTCTGCCTGCTTTGCTCACACTATGTTCAGAGCAATTATTTCTCATTTTTAGGAAGGCTATTAAAATACTGCCTTGAGAATATTTTTAACCTTATAAGAGACATCCTCTTGTTTTCTCTTCCACTGTGGAGAGGTGTGTCCCATACCTCTCTTGAGTCGTGCTGTTTTTTGCAGTTTTGCTAGGCTGAGGTGTGAAAACAAGGCAGCACTAGGCAAGGCAGAAGGGTGCTCAGGCAGGGGCAGCCCCAGCAGCTGCTGCTCTGCTGTGTCCTCGGCAGTACCAGAGCCCTGGAGAGCCAGGCTGGGGTCTGCAGGACAGGACAAGGCATATGTGTGAGCAGGAGATGGCTTGCTCCCAGCACCAGCTGTTGTTGACTGTCTCTCTGCTATCCCATCCCCAGCAGCAGGAACAGCAAGTCTGACTTCTCATGTGTCTCCCGTCAGCTGGAGCAACCCAGGCTTGATCCATGGGCACCAAGATTCAATTTTGCCTGCATGACTGGAGACCTTTAGCATGGCTGATGTGGCAGCCGCTGCCCACCCTGGTGCTGATGTGAGCTGGAGAAGGAGGTGCTCTAGAAGTGCTGCTTAATGGCTGCATCTTGTGTGGTGCAACCACATTGAAAAGGGACCTTGCTAGAATGTGTACAAGACTGCAATCACTTGTCCCCACTCTCTCACTAAAGTATGCTGTTTCTCCAGTTTAATTTTTCTAGACACTTCCAGAAGAGGAATTGGGCTGAATACTGGGTGGTCAAATGGAAATCAAAGTGCTGTCAGCCATTGAAGCATGTGAAAAAGCTCGTTCTCTCTTTTGGCTGCACTTTAATGGGGTTGCTGTGGGTGCCTTTGCACTGGGAAAGTGCACGTTCAGGCTGTGACTCAGAGTCCTTGAATGGGTTTGTGGTCTGCAGGGCTAGGGAGTAGCTCAGGAAGAGATAACTTTCTTTTTCCTCTTGTGTGTTTCTTAGAAAAGCATAACAAAACAACAACAACAACAATTTCCTGTTCTCAGCTGCAGAGTGTGATGAACTCTAGTTGAAATACCAGCTGTATTCACTTGTGTTTTCCCTCCTGTGTCATCTCTTCAAGCAAACTTTTACAGCTGCTGATTGCACAAAGACAACAAACATAAGCTGTTGTGCTTCTGGAGCTGCTATCTTATGCTGATGGGTATTTTGGTGCTGCAGCCTGTTGGCTGTATGTGATAATTGGTTTCCCTTTTGGTCTTTGAGGACAGAAGATGTAATTAGCATGTCCGGCATATTTTCTTTCATACATTCTCAAAATTGCAATTCTTTTTAGGAACACTGAGGAGTCTTTAAATTGGGAATTGGTTCTTACATTGTAAAGTACTTTTGCTTTCTGAGCATCAGAAGAAGTTGCTTGCCCTAGCAGCTGCTCTCTTGGTGTGTTTGAATTCAGTTGTGGAGTCACAAGTGCAAGTACAAAATCCTATTGAAGTACACCAAAAACATTAAAGGTGCTCTGCAAAGCTCTTGAGACTTGGAACTTATACCAAAGGACAGGTGCCAGCCCTCAATTTTTCTTTCAGGCTGGAGGGGCTTGTAGGTAGATGATGGGGAATATTTACATGTTAAACATTAGGTAGGGTTACCCAGTGTACTGAAAACAACTTGCGTTGCACTTCCAAGTTTACCAACATCTAACCTCTAGCACCTTGCCTCTTCTGAACAACAACACAACCAGCCTACACTGCAATCTGTCCATCTGAAGGCTGCATCTGAGAAGAAAAGAACAAAATGCGAGGGATGTATGGATTTAGGTTTGCACATATCTGTATACAGGTCTCCATGAGTATATGAGACAATTTTCCTTTCTAGAGAGGACTGGAGGCTTTCCTGGGATGCTGGAGGAGGTCAAAGGCTGCATGCCCATTTCCCACACATCCCAGATTTGGGAGGACACCCCCAAACCTTGCTCTTTCAGACCTTGGTCACTTCACTAACCTCCCTTTAAAATGATCGTTTAGCAACAGCCACTTCGGATTTGCTACAGTTACTGTTCTAATTACAGACAGAAACTGTTGTCTGAGAGATAACTGTATGGAAACTGTCAAATGCTGACATTTCATGGCAACCATGGGAGCTGGAGATCTATTTTGGAGGGGTTCCTAAAAATACTCCATAAAAAGTGAGTTTAAGATATGTTACTGCTATATGTTTTAAAAATCTTCTCCGTCACTGAATTTAATATTTCGTTAGAAAGTACATATCCTACAATAAAATAAACAAGAGAAAAGTAGAAATAAAATATGGCATTTGTGTTCACTTGGCTGTTTCTTTAGAGTTATTACTAGGAAAGCAAATTTGGAACAAACTCTGTTAGGAGTTCTAGTCCTCTCTGTGGAGCCCTAAGCCTGGCATATAGCCATTAATTTACCAACTTTGAAAGGATTTTTATCTAATAAAAAGAGAGATGAGTAAGAGCCTCCACATCATTGCAGACACAAAGATGCAATTTTGAAGATGTTATCTGAAGCCCCTTTGATACAGCCTTGGTGCTCTGTGGAGAGGAACAGGCACTCAGAGCTTTGCTCACTGAGCATCGCAGCGAGCCCGCCCTGCTGTGCCAGGGAGAGGGACGAGATGAAAGCTGGGGTCTGGCAGTGTTGGTTGGCAGGTTTCTGTGCACAACTCCTGCTTAGGCTTACAAGAGCTAGTGCTTGGAGTTATCAGGTGTGTTACTGAGCAGGATGGGAAAGAATGAGGAAGCAAAGAGGAACCTTTGCCTGATGCTTAGCAATGCACAACAAACAGGAGTCAGTCATAGCTGGAGGTGGTTCATCTCTAGGTGCATATGAGGGTTAAAATCTGCCAGCAGTTAGCTGAGCTGGGCCTGAGTGGGTCAGGGAACTGTGGATTGCCTCCAAGGGATGACAGGGCTCTGTATTGCTCAGGTCTCAGTGAGCCGATCCAGTGCTAATCCAGAGGAAGTGCATGGTTGCGCCCAGGAGGAGGGTGATGGTGATGCTGTGTACAGGCTGCCTGTTTGGGCACCATCTCTGTTTGCTGCTTCTATTTTCAGTTAGTTTGGCTTGGAAACAAGGTTTTAAGCAAGGCAGGCACTGAGCATCAAACTGTGCTATGGAGGTGTGTGGTGGTAGGCATGTGGGGTTGAAGATGCAGCAATACTCATTTTTCGCCTGCAAGGAAAAACATGTACATCCGTGCTGGGCCATTTGTAAGGGGAGGTCACTTTTGCCTTGTGTGTTTTGTCACCTTCTGGGAGGAGTGGCATTGTTAGATACCAGTGTGTGCAGTGTGCGTGCAGGTGCTTGGTATTTGATGGTTGCATTCAAATGTTGGTGCTTTTGAATGATCTCTTCATGTCTTGAAGGTTTGATGAACCTGGGTCGTGCACAGGAGTTGAATTACCTTCTGCTGTTTATAGCGTCAGTGGTGTTGTTCTGAACTGTGCTTCCTCACCTTGCAGAGTGGTTGTTGCAGTAGCTCCTTCCTGTATCTCAACTACAAAAAGTGATTCGACCTTCAGTTTAGTTGGCAGAGGGTTAGAATGTAGGTGAAGAGCTGGAAAGGTAGTTTGGAGAAACCCCTTTTGGGATGAAAAGAAGCGTGGTGACTGCTGGTGCTAGTCTACCAAGTGCTCCAGTTGCCTAAAGCAGGATAAGGGTGAGAGGTAGATAAAGGCATCTTGTAATCTCCCTTCAAAATTTGCCAGAATGGTGGGATTTAGCATACCAGTTCTTTCCTAATAGTAAAGGATTGGGGTTATTTCTCTTTCATCATGATTATGGCATTGTTCAGACCTTTTTTTTCCCCCACACTTTTTTTGTGCCTTAAAAAAAATCTAGCTTTGTGGGCTGGAATAGCTCTGAAATGCAGCCAACTGGCAGGCTGTAAACTAACTTAAAGCTGTAATTTTATAAAGCTGAAAGAGTAGAAATCCTGGGAAAAACTAATGTTTTACATGCACATCTTAAGATCAGTGGAGAGTGTGTGTGTTCATGTGTTTGTCAGGGCACACCTGCCTGTCCTCTAAATCAGATAAGTGCGGTTTGGTTTCCAGCGAGCTCCCTCTGTCCACCTGTCCTGCCCCAGCTGTGGGGCTGGCATGGGACCACTGGCTGTGGACGCCACTGGCTTTTGTGGCTTTTCAGTGGGTACCAAGGCTTGTCCTGGCCACTGAGGTGACTTCTGCCTCTGCACCAGCCCCGTGCTTGTCCTCCCTGGCCGATCCCTTATTGGTGAGACTCTCAGCCTCTTCCCCTGGCACTTCAAATGTTGTTTGAAAATATTTCACCCTGTTTATTCTTGAGATGCATCTGAAGATCCTGCCACTTATACATATATTCCATAAATTTCCTTGTTCTGACAAGAGCGTGACCTTTTAAGATGCAGTCCATTCTTGCCTTTATTGCAAAGCATCTTTTTTCTTTCTTTTCTTCAGTGTTTCTGAAGTTTTCTGTTTGTACTAATGACTTGACACCCAAACAGGTCAATGTCTTGCTGATTTGTTCTGATACGTGTACTCAGCAGGAACCAGCTTTTTCTAGCGAAGAGGTGTGTGGGGGGAGGAAATCCTACACCTCTTCAGAGGATTCTTGGCAGGTGTAATCACAGGATTTGTGATTCATGTCCAATATCAGTGAGAAGAGCTGGCATCTTAGGGCAAGTTGCAGATATTAAGGGGGCTAAGTAAAACCTGCTTTTGATGTTTGTGGATTTCTCTCTGTAGATCAAAAGTGCAGTTGGTAATTCAGTTGATCAAAACTCCAGTTCCTTTCCACACTAGAGTTACTGAGTTAAATGCTGTCTTATTAAGCTCAAATCTCTACCTTTTCCTTCTGCAAGGTACCATAGAAGTTAGATCAGTAACATTAGTTTGTTGCAGCCAATGCAGAACAGGATTGGACTGCTAGAGGAGCTATAAAGCTTGAGGTAGTAATTACATGTAGCCCATCATATTTAATGATGAAACCTGGCTGTAGGTTTTTGCATGTGGAAGGTTTTTCAGGTCTGTGACTACTGCTGCTCTGAAATTTTAACCTCTTCCTGTGTTGGCATGTTGCATTTTCTGACTGGTTTCTTCTATTGATATTCACAGTGTGTCTATGCTGTCTATTGTTTGCCTCAACTTGGAAGGAGCTGTAGGACTGGGTCTCATTCTGTGTTACCATTCTTTGTGCTGGAATTACTCTGTTAATTTCTGTTTCACTGATTTGTCTGATCTTAAAAATCTTCAGTACCATAAGCAGATAACCAAGGGAAGGGTTTTGGAGTCCATCTTCGTTGCTGAAATTAAAATTACCATGGGGCTCCTTTCTTAGCAATGTAACAGTAACAGGAGTCTTGCCTGCATCGAAGGTTACAGGATCTGTCCCTAATCATCTGGGGTATTCAGCTGCAGTGGTGGCACAAGGTCATAGAGGAAGGGAAACCTTTTCATGTGGAAATCACAGCAGCTGCTGAAACGTAGGGGTGTGTTCCTTTTTGCGGGGGTTCAGCTTTGGGTAAAGGCCAGCTTTTTTGGCAGAGGAAACAGGATGAAGGGGCTATGATGAGGTACAGGAGCAGTGACTCCAGAGTGCAAGGGACTACATTTCATTGGAAAGTATCAGGGTTAAGTTTGCTAAAGAAGAGGGGATGTGTAGAACAGTCCCAGAGGCTTTTCTAGAGAGAAAAGTTGTAAAGCGTCAAATCTTGATCCTGGGATGTTTTAGCAGACTTACTGAGGCAAAAGAATAACCTGAAAAAATGTAGGATTCAAGCAGTTCTTGCGTCTCATCCAGCAGGATCTGCAGCATGAGGCAGCTCAGGGATGCAGGGCAGTGCCTGCAAGCCCCTCTGAATGGGGATTGTGTGTGTTCCGTGGTGTGCCAGCAGCTGGAGCCTCTCCCTGAACGCGCAAGTGCCACTGCCAGGGCAACGTGTGCCAGAGCAGGGCCATGCACTGGCTCAAGGTGTTCATTGCACATTAGAATTTTCAAACAAATTGATTATAGCATATTTTAAAGAAGAAACAGATGATACGTGCTGGTGCATATTTATTGTAAAGCTTAAAGTAGGCTGTGATATGACCAGTTTTTATTTTACATTCATTTAATTTATTTTTTTAACTATAATGCTGTCAGATGATGCATTATCCATACCCAGAGGCCTGCTGTTCACTGTGCAGGTTATCTCCACTATGACAGCTCTGTATCTTCAATGTCAGGTACACTGTTCTTGAGTCAGAGTAGATTTACAGATTCAATTATACTTCTATTGAACAGCTCTTAATCTGGGTAGAGGAAAACATGCTGCAACCATCATGTTTTATCCCTTGCCTTTAGTGTTAGAGCCCTCTTTGGCAGGGTTGGACATTGTATTACAAATAGTCCTCTACCAGCTCAGTCTTGAACAGTAAAAAACCCCATAATCCTATAAATGCTGGAGGTGGTGGTTTCTGTCACTCCCAAGCATACCTGCGTCTGAATAAAAACTAGCACTGGCATTAATTGAAGGTCTTTGTCTGTGCAACCTGAATGTAGTACACAGGCCACATAATGTTGTTTTCTGCTCTTGTGCTGCATTCCTGTGTTACAATCTCCATGTAAAACAAGAGACTTGTGAGTCTGAAAATAGAAGCTGTCTTCAGCCCCTTACTGTTTTGGCAGCTTTATTTTTGACATCACAGTTTCTTTAGTAATTGAAGATCACATGCATGGAGAAATGTAACTGCTCTGTGCATGAAAAATGACATTTGTTTTGCTTGTATGATTTTGCAGGCAGTTACTGCATTATTTAGCCTCTTTTGAGCAGCATAGCACAGGATGCTGCCCTTGACCTGTAAGGAATAGCAATGGCATTGCTCTGTGTATGTAGCACCTTGTTGTAATTAGCAATGTTTCTGTTCTCTTTTCGTTGTAAGCAGCATAGTATGAATTAGCATTAAGTAAGCAGGAGCATACCAAATACTCTAGGAATGTTATGAATGTGAATAGTCCCTGGTGGGTTTTTTCTTTTTTTTCTCACCCTCCTATCTTTTAGCTTTCTTCCAAAAGCTGCTTTGAGCTTGTATCGACCTTGAGATTCATGCTCCTTACTACGTTTTTTTCCCCAATTTATCCCTACTGTTAGTTCTTTGAATGCCGTTGGCTCAACACCGTGGTTATTCCTATAGCTCAGCAGTTCCATTTTGTTTCAGCTGCTGAAGTCTATCTCTCATCTTTCTCTGCTTTTTGCTCATTAAAGAGAAAGAAAAGAAGAAGATGAGTTTGAATCCATCACTGGGAGGTATAAAATTTGATTTCATCCTGTCTGAGGAGGGAGAGGACTGTGTCTCTTCCTTGTGTGCCAATGTAGGTCATGAAAATAAATAATCAGCTTATGCGTGTATCCACATGCTGCCAGGAAGTAATCCTGCTTAGCCTCACTTTATGGGGTTTGGAGTCTTTCTGAACCTTCTAATCCTTAGTGATATTTAAATAACATGTTGTGATCACTGTTTGGCTTAATTTGTGTAGCAAAAATGTATTATACAGATGTACCAGCATGGAAATACACACGTGCTTAGATACATACACACACAGATGGAATATATATATTCAACATACAGAATAATTGCCATTTGCAGACTCTGGGATGTGCTAGGGCAGCTCTCTAGACAGGTGTTCTGGGATGGCTGTGTGTCTAAGAAAGCAGAGATCCTACAGTGGTGATTTGCCATGCTATTCTTAGATGGAAATTTTGCTCTAAAACTAGAAGAATGGCCATGACTGTCCCATTTCTGCAAATAAAGCTCAGAAAGCATTAGCTACTTCAGCACTCAGGATGAGAGAGGTGCATTGGTTTTTCTCCCCCATTAACTGGGTTGTTAGCCAAAGGGGGTCTGCCTTGCAGATTCATGATTTGAAAATAGCTGTGCAGCGCTGCTGAGTGAGTCGTGTGCAGAAGGCAACAGAAAATGTCTCAGAATACAGCGTCCAACACCTACACAACGTACTGCTGCTTCCCACCTGCAGAAACCTTTTCTGCAAAGCACTGAACCCCAGGGAGGTCTAGAAGTCCTGAGGGCGTCACTGATCAGGTCTCTTTCTAGGAGGAACTATTTGTGGTGCCTCACCAGAATCAGAGGGAGGGTTGTTAGCCAGAGTCCCTCCCTTGCTTGCCATTTCCAGTGGTGAACTGTGAATACAAATGTTCCTCCTCCAGCTCCCCTGTGTTTGGAACAACCATCTGTGTTTCCTCCATCAGCTGTGGAGTGGATAGAGGATTTGCCACTCTCTACCTTTGGTTAAATACTTCCTGAGGAATTTACCCAGCACGCATTCCAAGCATGGATCCAGAGTGTGAAATTACTGTTCTGAATTAAGTTGTAGTCCTGTCTTGGCATGCTTCATTGGTCAGTCACATACCAGTAGCAGGAAACAATGTGCACTGGGGGTGCTGATACTGACCTTGTCAGAACTGTTTGGCAGCCCGTTACATTTACTGCCTGTAGCCCTACATTCTTCTTTAATATAACTCCCAGAAAAGGTGTGATTGAAAGATGGACTTCGATGTAGCAAAGCACATAAATGAGTAAATACATCCACCTCTTAATGAAACAAATGAAAGTGGTTAAGCTTCAACCCCTGCACCTTTGTACTGCTGTCTCTGAAGCCAGAGTGCAGGCAGCATTGCTGGGTGCCTTTGGAAGACATGTCAGAAACAGGAACAGTATCTACAGTGGGAAACCAGGTTGTGATTCATGAACACCAATTTCGGATGCATGGCATGCTTTCCTGATTAGAATCAGGTCCATACAATGGTGTCATTATGAATTTATATTTAAAGTCCTTTCCACTGGCATGAGAAATGGCTGTTGCAGTAACACCCATTCTATTGTTAATAGTAATTGAAATGCTTGAAGAAAATACTAGCTGATATTTAAACAAATTATTATCAAGTCGAAGTTCCTTAGATAAAAGCACTTAATTAATCTGCATTCTATTTGCTAAGCGTCTAGATCAGCATTCAATAGAGGTAAATAATGCTCCTATGATTTCCAATATGAGCTAGCGTATTCATTTCTTGAAGCACTACTACAATAACCAGCATTTTAGGAAGCTCTGTCCTGTAGCCAGAAGCTGTTCTGTTGTGCAGTTGAAGAAAGATTATTAATTTAAAGCAAATGTTCAGTTACACACAAACTCTTTGAAAGCCTCCTAATAATGTTTTGTGAATCAAGGTTTCCCTTTTCTTCCGAAGTTGTTATTTTTTATTGCTATGGATATTGATACTTGGCAGTTCAGATGATTTCTTTGACAAAGCAAGTCTTTACTGTGCACTTCATGTAAATTGACATTTCTCCTTTTTTCCCTCTTTTTTTTCCCCCTGTAAGACTCTTGTGACTCTTGTCTGGCTTTGGACTGAGAACTATTCAGAGAGGTAACTCATGTCACCATGATAAGCACACTGCAGTCTCCTTCATTTTTCATTGTTGCCTGAAGGACATCTGGGGAGGGAGATGCTGTTAGCATGCAGAATTTTTATCCTGAGGAAGTGTGATGATTCAGTGGGTTGCCTTAGTGAACTGTAATTCAGTCATAAATACAAAGAAATGGTGTTTAGAAGATGCTAAAACTCTGACACACATTGACGAAAGGGAAGTTGGTACTCTTGACTAGGAGTTGATCCTGAAAATCCTTGATCCTCTAGGTACACTAACAGATTGTGATTGGCAAGTAAATCTCTTTCTCAGCCCTGCAGTTCGAAGTGCATGGTTTGGTTTCTGCACCTGCCCAGAAATTCACTGTACTATTTGGAATTGCTGAAATCTGGAATGTTTCAGGTTATTACCTTGTTTCTTCTGCATATGGAGAGAGGAAAAAGGTCTTTGGCACAAACGCAAGATGGTTTGGGATGATTGCAGTATTTTTTGTGGTGTCTCAATAATTAAAAACCACAATTACATGAATTCCATTTTGAAAAGAGAGTTAGGTTTCAAGTACTTAAGTCCCATCGATTTCCTATGGATCATATTCTCATAATTAACCAAAGAAATTTTTGATTTTTGTCACCTTTTCTGTGCAAAACTTGCTAATGGATTCCAGTGCATATGTTGTCACCAGCTTTTAAAACCTATAATTAGGTCTGGTTCAAAACCAAACACATTTTTATTAGATGATTATGATCTTCTAGAAAATAGTTATTTAACAAAGCATAACAAATGCAACCATTTATTGGAAGAGTGCTGTTGACAATGTAAGCACTTAGTGTGAGTACAGAACTGCTTATTTTACTATGTGTTGAGCACCTGTCAGGAGGTATCTACTCCTGGTACTACTTTGTTGGCTTGTAATTTTAGTTACTGAAATTACTAATGAGAGTGGTGAATATTGGGGGGGCGGGAAGTAATTTACATCAGGTATTCCTTGTTCTACAGTATTTTGAGGCGTTTTTACTTAGCAATTTTGCACATATGTTTTTTGATAAAATAGATATAATAGGTGTATTTTGTACTGAAGATGCTTTTAATTTTCGCTTTCAAGAAGGTGCTTAAATGATCAGACTGGTAAATTTCATGCAAATGAAATTTTCAGCTAGCTAATTAGCAAAAAAAAAAATTCATTGTTAGAATAATTGTTGAGCGTTCTTCAAATAATGTCTTGCAATTTGCAGAACAGTAAGGAAGTTTAAAGGAGTAAATTACAGTTTCAGTGCAAGAATTGGCAAGGTATAAAATTTCCTGAAAGAGAAGTGTGCTTTCTGATGAAAATGATTTCTGATTTTTCTGGCCTCCTATAATTTTTCTGTCATTACTTATAGACCTGGATCAGAACAGAATTCTGTGATCCAAATGCTTGAAATTTGAGAGACTTTGGACTGTGATAAATATTTTGCAGCTGACTCACTCTGCTTATGAATGAACTCTGCTAGAAAATCTGGCTCCCACAATGAAGTAATTTAGAGACCTAATTGCAAGGCAAAGGGGAATTGTAAGCTCCTATTTTTGTGGCAACCAAGGTAATTTTAGATCCTGAATCCAAAATGGCAGAACATACGGAAAGTATGGATCCAGATTTGGGCTTACAATGAACTTTGCACAGCAGAAAAGCCCAAAAGCAGTAATGGAGAGAAGCTTATCCACAAGAACTGAGAATGGCTGAAATGCCAGTCCCTGGTGTCAGTGCAGTTGAAGGCTCTGTGCAACCATAGACAATAATAAGCTGTACAAATAAGAGGGAGCCAAGAGCAACAGTGTCACTTAATTTTATGCTGTTCATCACTGCTCTCCTCAGTAATTATTAGTTATTTCTTGTAGTAGCCACAGGCTAGAGCTGAGATCAACTTGTTTCCTTGAGTTTGTACCAGACAGAGGTGATGGGAGACCAATGTACCTAGCCTCAGTGATAGTTCTGTACTTGGCCACTTGTTAATTCTGTTGATTTTCCTTCACTGTACAGTTGTGTAACACTTCAGGGAGCAGAAGGCACTGAAGGATGTGTAGGAGCGGAACAGCTCCTGCCAGGAGCACAGATGGTTGGAGAACAAGCCACCCTCAGCAGCCACACTGGGGATTTTGTGTTGGTATTTTTTCCTTTTTCTTTTCTTTCAAACCACAGTTTAAAACTGGGAGTAATTTAAACAGAACTAATTGGATCTCTCTCGCTCCTTCCTGCAGTCTGTCTGTGTGTGTGCTCTCTAGGCATGCAGTGTGATGGCAGCAAGGCCAAGAGGTGTTGTCTTACCAGAGGGAAGGTCTGGTTTTTCCATTTATCCAGAGAACAGGGAGCAGCTCTGCCCTGAGCAATGGCACATCAGATCCTTTGGGATTGTGCGTGGAATTGTGGACATTGTTCTTGTTGATTTTTATTGTTGTCGTAATTCATAGAATCTGTGCTAAGTATAATGGCCTGGAGATTAATCTTTTCAGAAACTGGACAGACCCCCTCCTTCCCCAAAAGTTGTTGTGTCATACACAAGGCTTTGGACTGTCACAGGACAGCATTAAAAAGACATAGCTCAATGTTCCTCCCAATGGGAATTAGGAGGCAAATTTGCTCTGGCAAGACCTGTGCTGGTGCATGGAAAGAAATGGGAGGGAAGAAGGAGAGGCAGTAAGAGAGGCAGTGTTGCTCTGCCAGTGAAGCAGGGAACAGGCCTGGGTGACTGTGTTTGGATGTGTCACTGTCTTAAGTGCCGACCTACAGAGAGTCTTTCCTAGTGGAAGGGAGTTGTATGTGTTCATGGAAAGCCAAATGCAATGTGATTATTGCTTCAAGGGATAAAATTTTCCCCTGTGTGTTGACAGATGTATTTGTGCAGGTTATTTTTCCATTAGCACTTGGGTAGATGGAGGCAGCAGTACCCCGCAGGTTTCCTCGTGGAGGCGTTGGTACACAGCTGCTGTGTACATAAAATAACTTGGAATATGTATGATGTATCCTTGAGTTAAGATGAAATGTGCTGATGTAAAATACACAGTTAAATATTTTAGTTGTGTAGAGTAAACTGTATGTGCACATATGTGTGTATGTATATAAGTTGTGAAGATTTTTTTTATTTTCTTGATGATGAACATTTCCATATTGCGTTTGTGTTGCTAGATTGAGTAATTAGGAGGTCTGATAATGAGTTGAGATTCTTGGTTTTTCTGTTTTATAGCTGTATTCCTGATTTCTGGCACTTCTTCTGTCTCACACTTTGAGGACGTGAGTGCTCTGCCCTGCCACAGTGTGCTGAGTGGGCTCCTGCTCTGCACAGCAGCCTTCTTGGAGAGCTTGGGAAAGGCTTTGCCTCTGGATGTTGTCCTGCAATAAGCTGCTCATGGGATGGTTTTGTTTGTGACTTTTGATGCCTGCAGATGGGAATATCCTGTCCTGATGGATGAATGGGCAGTGGTCACTGTCATGTGAGTGCTGGGGAAGGCAGAGGCTGCAGGAGGCATGGGCCACCCTCTGATTTATCCATCCTGCAGGCTCCTGCAGGATCGTGAGGTGCCATTAGAGCTGCTGTGTGTGTCCCACATTGGGCCTCTGGAAAGGTACCCAGTGGATGCTGGTCTGATCAGCAGCTGCAGGAATTAGGTGCCCCAGAGTTGTGGGGCCTCTGTTTCTCTCCTGGCATCTCTTTGCTATTATGCAGTGACTCATGAGAATAATTGTTTCTGGAGGGAGAGTTGAAAGTGCGACGTGCACTGTTGCATTGGAGGGGACAGTGCAGGGGCAGGCAGTCCATGTATTGACTCCAGCCATGAAGTGCGCATTCAGGACGGGAGGACATGGGCCGGGGCAGGGGGGAGGGGGATGGAATTCACCAACAAATATGCAGACATAAATACACTCTGGCTGGGTTGACAAATTAGTTCTGCATAGCGTTCGTTCCAGTGCTCTGGGACTTAATTTAAAAAAAAGAAAGTCTCATTGAGCTTGGTTGTGGGGTACAGAGTTCACAGCCAGCCCCAGGACTGGAGCAGGGCACAATGGTGGCATTGCTGAACGGGGCTTGAAAAATCTTACCATCCTCTCAGTCTAGAGGAATTATTTGCGAATAACTTGGGGTTTGCACTTGCACCCTGGAAATGTTCAAGGCCAGGTTGGATTGGGCTTTGAACAAGCTGGTTTAGTGGAAGGTGTCCCTGCCCACAGTAGGGAGATTGGAACTGAATGATCTTTAAAGGTCCTTTCTAACCCAAACCATTCTGTGATTCTCTCCTGAGGCTAGGGAATTCAACCAACACGTTTTGAAGAGGAGGGAGGTAGACTCCCAGGAAATGCTGTTCTAGAGAACTAGATGTGAGCAAAGGATATATCTATGCCCTTTCTCTAATGAAGCATGGAGCCCCTTATTTCAGCTCCCAGAGACTTTGTTGCTGCCAGAAGTCCTTCCTGGGCTCCAGGAAGAGGCAAAGGGGCATATTGCAGTGGGAATAGCTGAACTTGCATTGGCAGGCGAAAAACAAGTATAAAATGTTCCCCCTTTCCTACCTATGTTAGGAGGTTTCCATTTCAGGAAGGAAGTGTGGGTCTGTTCTGTCATACCTGGGGGTGGGAGAGCCCAGTGGTGTAATTAATGCTGCCCGCCTCTGCTCCACAGTTGTAGACTGTAAACAGAGCTGATCAAATGATGGTGTGGGAGAGGAATTGTTTAAAATAAATTTAAATAAATCATAAATAACGTATGACTTGCTTCAAGTCTACCTAGCCAGCCAGTATTTCCAAGCTTACGAAACACAGCCTCATATCAGTAATGCTCATGTGAGTAACTACCCTGGTGGTTGAATGTATCTCATCCATGTTGAATTTAAGTCTTGTGTACAATAATAAGGCCTTAAGTCCCAGTGAAAATCAGGGGTTTATTGCTTGTGGCACTCAATAGAGGATGGTTCTTATCTAGAATTCTGCAAAAACAATTCAGTGGCCTTTCTGATGTTTGGACAGGAGGCAAGGAGAAGATTTCAAGTTCCACTTTTAACTGCTTTGTTTGTCAGAGGCTTGCGGAGTAAACAAAACTAGTTTAGAGATGGGCTCTATTGCTCTGGCTGAATTAGCAGTGCCATAGTATCTGCTCCAGGCAGATTCACAATTAGCCATAATAAAAGAAGAAATTAGGAGGAGTGAGAGGAGTCAGAAGTCCTTTTGATGAAGACAGCTTTGCTGGGATTTGTGCTCACTCCCTTGGCTGACCCAGAACAGTGATGATTTTGGGGCCTCAGCAGAAAGGACTGGAGTGAGCACAGCTGGGGATGCATTGATACTGTGCTGAAGTTAGGATGCTGCTCTATTACTGAACTTAGGAATTCCTTTCCCAAGTGCACAGGCTTTGCTTTCCTTTTGTTGCCAGAGTGCAAATAGTCTTAAAAATGCACAGTTTGGCTAAAATATTGGGATAGCTGGATTTAAAAGAAAAAAAAAAAAGGAAGTTATTTAGCTATTATGGAAAGGAGCTAAAGAGCATGAGTCAGCAATTTGACTTTAGTGGAAGTTAGACATCTAAAAATCTTTGTGTCTCAGCTGTATGCCTCTACATTTCCTTCCAGCAGGAATAACAGCACTTGCCTATCTACAGGAAAGTTGTAGTGTGATAGTATGTAGTGTGATGGAAACTGTTTAGATAAGCAGACTTATCCAGTGGGGATTTCCTTTATCCTAACAAAATCAGTGTCAGATGGAATACAGTACAACTCACTGATGATGTGAAAGCCAACAAATACCTTTTTCATTCCTGTATATGACAGAACCCCTGTTTATTTTTCTTTATTTAAGAGGTACTCGGGAGGCAGAACAAAGCTCTGCTATTGCCTCCCAGCAAGTGACCTAAACCATTTAAGCTGAAACATATGACTCCGAGGAAGTATTTTTCAAAAACAGATGCACAGAAAGTCAATTTCCTATTCATATTTTGTTGTGGCAATTGGTACTTTAAAGAGATGGCAGACTTAAATTAGCTGGAAAAGTGACAACTTTAATTAGGAAAGCCTCTCGGCCAGCACATTGAACCGTTGCCAGTTTCTCAGCATTTAGGGACCACTGATTGCCAACAATGGCAGCTAAACTGCTTCTGGGTAGAAACTAATTGAATTTTCTCAAGTTGAAATGAGGATCTGAAGTTAAATCAAGACAAACTCCTTTGCTTACTCTCATTTTACTTACCACTGTGATATTCTCAGCAGTCCAGGGGCTGTGCTGCATGTTGGTGAATGGAGCTGCCTGGGTCACAGCTGTACAAATCCCTCCAGCCTCAGTAGTCCTGGGTCTCTGCTGTCATGCCATTTGGTGGTCATGTTCTCTTCTGGACGGACTCTTTTCCTGGGGCAGGTTGCTTTTATTTAGTCTTGTGCTGTTGTGATGGGGAGCCAATCTGAGGAGCTGGGCTGTATCCTATTGCCTGAGCATCCCATCCAAGCCAGTGCTGCCCACTCATTTGGTATGGGTAGGTAGCCTGTGGGTGACATGGACAAGCTGTGAAACTGTGTTACGAATCTGTGTGGGGTTTGCCAACTAGACCTTCAGTGGCGTGTGGTTGGTGTTGGTCCCTGGTCTGCTTCCTTTCCTGTGAAAGCTGAGGGCTGAGCACACCCTGAGGTGAAGCCTCATGCCAGACTGGAAAAGATGTGGGCTCTGAAGGATTGCTGCCTTTGCTGGCTGCAGTGTGGATGCTTTAGCTGTATTTCTGTCCCTTCTTTGGTTATTTGCTCATCTCAGGTGCAGCTTCTCTGAAGCAATTTTAGCACTTCCTCCACCTGTAAGCCCAGGAAGATTTGTCCTCTCTGAGCACGTCCTCTTACTGTTCCTGGTAACCATCCAGGCTGAGTTCTGGCACAATGTCAGTTCTAATCCCATCCCATCCTTCCTCTGTTGCTATCATGTGGTCTGAGGGATCATTCCCTGAGCTCTCCTATAAATGCTGCTGAAACCTTTGGCTATATGGAGAACCTGAGGGGAGCTCTGCTGAAAATAATGATAAATCTGAAAAGTTTACGGTTATCTGCCCAGCTGGTGTGGAAGCTACAAATGCATAGACCTGAACTGTCTGCCTCAGGCCTATGCTTAGAAGAGGAACTCAGAGATATAATTGCATATTTCCCAGAGGGCAACTCAGTTTCTTATTCCCTTTTTTACCTTCATCCTGATTTATCTCAATTTGCCCTCATTTCCCTTAGCAGCGGTTTTGGAGGATAGTCTCTGCTTCTTTCATGGTTTGAAATATAACTCTAGCTGGTCTCAGGGGAAGGAACCTGCTGGAACATGATCTTGTTCTAACCATATGTGTGTTTATTAAAGCTATTCAGCTCTGGTTAGACTCTGTTAGTGCTGTAAGAAAATGGTTCGGGTTTTGGTGTGTCTCCCATTTAGAACCTAGGCAAAACTTAAACTTTAGGTTTTGGTCAAAATAGAAGTATTTTTTTTTCAATAAACCTGTTTTACCCCTAGATATCTCAGTAACTTTGTTTTTCTGTTAAAACAATCAGGAAAAGTTTGGAAGAAGGGTAACTCCTGCCTTGCTGTATAGCCTTTCCTCCCTGGCAGAATACAAGCAGCTGGAGAAAGGAAAGGCTCCTTGGAAGCAGCTGCAAGGGAAGGGTTTATTTGGAGTACTCAAGAAAGGCAACTTTGTGAGGCATCAGCTGAGTCTCCAGTGGGTAATGGCTCCCAGCTGTTGTCTGATTTAGAAATGTGTGTTTAAAATGTGATCTGGAGTTGTGGAGTTCTCCATCCACCCAGCCCTGCCTTATGTGTCAGTATGAAAAAAAAGTTTTTCCAGCGTATCTCCTCATGAATTATGTACATTTGCTGTCTGTATGAGTCTCCTTTTTAAAAGGAAAAAAACCCCACAACTGTTGGAGTGGGAGAGAACTTGAAAGAGGTTTGAAGATTGCACAGGAGAAAGAATTCAGTTATATCTTTTGTTAGAGAGAATCCTTTTTTCAGCAGCTAAGGGTAAATTATTCAACTTCTCCCGTTACCCTCCAGCATTAATCCAGAACAGAAATATTTTACTTATGAAGTGTATATCCTTTCAGGTACTTTACAAGTGGTTTATTCCCATTACAAATACAGTGAAAGAAAAGAAGATCCTTGCCCCTTTTAGAAATCCTCTGTCAGGGAGCTACTCCTTTTGCTTCTCTTTCTAGTGGTAGATAGGAAAAGTACAGAGGCTTCTGAAACTATATTATCTCTGGAAATATTAAAGGACGTTTTCTCATCACTGCGTGAAATGGCAGGCAACATTGCCCATATTTGGAAGTAAAGTTTAAAAAACGAGACAGCAAAAATGTGATTGTTCACTTAAGATAAGTGTTCTGGGAGTCATCTGCATGGAAAGCGAAAGGGACAAATTGCTGGGGTGTGTATGAGTGTTTTAAATGAAGCCTGTGAAAAGTCTACTCAGCTGTTACTAGGGGATGGCAGGAACAGATGAGTGCCTTGAGGAAATTGAAATTTCCTGTGTTTCTGTCAGTCCAGGCACCAGGATGTGGAAGGCCATAAGAGTCTGATGCCACGTCCTGCATTTGCACTGAAGATGAAGAAGAGGATGGACAAACAGGTGGCTGCTGACACAGGGGTCAGACTTGATGTTGCTGATATTGAAAGGAGAGAAATGAATACTAAGAAAAACATCATGAGGAAAAAATCCTGGGGAATGTGTGAAGTGTTTCTTCAGGGGAATAGAGAGGTCCTGGAGCAGAAAATGGTGATACCCAAAAAGCCCCTACAATAAACAAAGCTGTGCAAGTGTTGCAAAAGATGGAAGCCCTGGCCTCTGCTGTGGGTCTGAGGAGTTCCCCAGCAAGCACCAGGAATATAGACTTTCGATTTAATTTGAGATTTTTACTGTAAAAGAGCCACAATTTTAACTGCTATAAAGCAGATTTCCAGTAGTCAAACCAAGCAAAATGGCCAAATTTTTAAAATAAAAATGAAAAGATGGGGGAGATTAGTTTAGCTGAGAAAGGGAAGTGTTTCCCTCTCATAAAAGGACAGAGATTTGTTCAAAGAAGCTGTAAAACCCAGCAAAAACAAGTATCAAAAAGCTTGTGATGCCACAGATAAAGCCTGCCCTCCTTCTGGCGTGGGCTGTGCTTCCCAATTCTTTGGTCTTCTGCTTAATTCACTTAGGGTGTGTGGCGTAATTCAGATTTCCACAAAGGATCAAAGTGATTTGGTGTAGTCAAAAGACAGAGGTTTGGAAATAACACAGAGCATGTAAGAAGTGGTTAGTAAGAGGTGGTTTTGGTAGATGTTTTTCTGTGCTCTGAAACTTTTGAAGTTCATTGTGTGGGGCTGGTGGGGAGGGAAAAAAACCCAATAAAACGAATCATTGGATGAAACATGAACAGGGGTTTAAATGTCAAGAAGCTGAGAAGGCACCTGGGGCTCTCTGTCCATAGTGCTGTGGAAGTTGGCTGATGATGAGATAAAAAGAGAGATCTTGTTAGTGTTTGCAGTCAAAGCTGTTTTCCACAATGCTAATGAAGATTTACCTGTTTCTTTTGCCCATTGGGTTTTGCTGGTTGAAAATGTAGGATTGGTGCAGGCTTTTAAGAAGCTTGCTCAGATTTGAGGTGGGCAGTGTGAAGGTGTCACCTGTGTGGACAGCCCCGGGCCGATGTAGACCCTCTGTGTGTGAGGAGTGCCCTGTCCAGCGTGTCTCTACTCCATGCACAGTGTGTCTGTATCCACCTCTGCTTGTTGTAGGAGAAGAAGTTGAGCTTTGGTGTCATGTTAAGGGTCTGTGTAGCTCATCTCCAGTCTGGAAGCAGCTCTTTTACTGTTGGGACAAGGCTGTTTGAACTGGAGATATTTCCCTCCTTTTCTGCACATCTGAGAGATGAATAACATACTCATCAAATATAATTACCTGCAAGGGTGCAAGTTTCCATTATCCTGTCCAATTTGATGCTTCTGTCAGGAACACAGCCTTGTGAATGCACTTTTTGCCTCCTGAGGTTTGCTGCTAAGTGTGACACTTTGAGAGGAGGTTTGCGTCTGAGACATACAAGAACCAGATCCTGTTTCAGTGTTCAGTGCAAAAGCTTTTAGTCTTTCTAATCTTTTTCCTTGGAAAACTACTGATTTGTATTGCAAATGTGTTTGTATACTTCTTTAAAGTCTGGTTACTTTTCTCCACCAAATGGTATTCTTAAAAGTATAAATGCAGTTACCTCATCAAGAGAAGTTCAACCATAGAAGGTCATAGAACTTACAGTCAAGAGCATGTTTTAATAAGGTCCCAAGGTCCCAAATTAATTCTCCTTTTTTTTTTTTTTATACTCATCAATGCTGGGCCACCAATTGCATTGAGTGTCTTTTAAAAATAATTAATACTGCAATCCCTTGAGTACTTTCAAGGTAAAAAAGTTTTGAAGTTAATCACAGTGATGGTAAAGAGATAGAACTTCTTTTTTCTGTACTTGTTGTTTATAACTATAGGCCCATATAGATAATCAAACATTTCTAGGCAGATCTGGATGGATTTAGAGATTATAGCTGAAGCAGGGGTTGAATTGCAGCTGAATGTTGTTGAAATTGTACAAGCTCTCTTCTTGACATTTTTTTTATACTCCAGCTTCCTCTCACTATTTTCCTCTTCCCTATAATATCTTGTATTATCTGCAGGTTTTTAAGACTTCTTTTTCTAATCTGGGTTGCTTTTTTTGTTTTGCTCCTTAAATAGAGATTTGAGAAAATGTGAGAGTATTACTTGACAACCAAATTATGTTGGAGTGAAGCAAGTTGACTTTGTGTGGAGCTGCATCAGCTGGTCTTCTGGCAAAGTACAGTTCAAGATGAAAGAGTAAAATATGCTTTATATTTAAACTTCTAGGGAAACACTGGACAAGGCCTGATTGTTACAGTGAAGTAATTTTTAAACACTAGTGTTTAATGGAAACACATTCTTTCTGCCATCATTTTTAGTTTGGTTCAGGAATGTATTTTTACATGAACCTTACATGTAAAAAAGCACTTGCCAGGCTTGGTGTGCTCTGTAGGATGGACTCAGTGCAGGGGCTGAGTTCCTTTCCAGTGAAGACAGATGTGAACTGGTTCACACTGGCTGCTCGCAGGTGTTCAGTGTGTGTGACCAGATTAGTGCTGGTCTGACTGATAATGGCCAGAAGGCATCAAATGTGGGGGCTTGGTCCTCAGCACCCTCAGCTTCACCCCCCAGACCTGCCCTGTCACACTGCACTGCTTGGTAACGAAGACCAAGCTGCAGAAATTTGTTCCATTGAAGTAATGGGCTTTTCTTTACCACTGGGTTAAAGAGAGAACCAGTGTTTCAGTGTCTGCTGCAAATCCCATCCCAGATGTAGACAGCGCGCTGCTGAGAGCAGCCTTCTTGCCAGTTGCAGCATCCTACATGGTCTGGTAAATAGGAGTCTGGCTATTAAAAGCAGCTGTTCCGAATGTTTAAAAAGGTACCTTTGTACAAAAAAAAATGTGTGCTGTAAATGTTTAGCTTCTTAATTACTTGTTTAGTTAATTTGTTCTTTTTCCTGTGAAGTCCAGCTTTTTCCTTTTCTGGAACTTTGATGTGTCTTGCTTTTAAGAGGATCTTCTTACTTGTACATATGCTGCAACCTAGAAATGCACACATGAGAAATTCATCTATAGGTGAGCAAGACTGGATTTCTGTATTCTGCAGATCTAATCAAAGCTCATTTTAATAATGTGATTTGTCTTAAATTTTCTACAGGGTCTAAACCTTTAGACTTTTCAATCTGCTTTCCAGTCATTATAGGCAGATTTCTGTATGAATAATGCATAGTTTTGCTTTAAAAATCAGTCTACACAAATCCACTTTATTTTCTCTTTTTATTGATTCCAACCCTGGTGGCTTGCATACATCAGAAATTTCACAACTTAAAAATGTGTATATCCCTACAGATGAGTCATTAATCAAAAAAGGTTAATCTGATTGACTCCCTTGAATTTTTCATTGTCTCTCTTTTTTGTTTCTATCTAAGTAGTAAAAACAATTTCCATTTAGAAACTTCAGTTTTCAAAAGAGTAGGGTTTGGCTTTTTCTGCTGAATGTATGTGCATACAGTGTATTAATTTAAATATAAATTCATAGAAACAATTCACAAATACAATTCACAGAAAATTTGAACCCAGTGCAGTACTTTATTACTGTAAGAATGCTCAGGTTATGTTTCCATTCCAAAGAGATTCATCTGTTGCTGACTGTTAATATTTAATTCATCATGAAGTTAAGTACAACGGAATTTGATATTTTTTGAAGTGGTAGAGAAAACATTTTTGACCTCTACTAATGAAATTGCCATCAACAGCCTTTTTTCTCTTTTCCCCTCCCCTTCCCTTGATCTAATTTGTTTTTCCTCTTGAATCTCCGCTGCACTTTTCTTCCCTGCATCTAGGCGCTCTGTCATCTCACTTTTTAATTAACTTTTTACTTTCTGAAGTGGACGTAGGAGGGACCCAAATGCTGGCTTGGAGATACCAGTGGGAACTCCTTTGGCCTCTGGGCAGTGGCTCATCCCGGTGGGCTAGGATTTGGCAGGCTGGGAATTCCCACCTGAAGACCTGGACGCTGTGTCCTGGTGAACTGTGACTGTGGAGACAGGGCTGCTGCTGGGCCTTTGCTGACCTACTGTGTTCGTTTGTGATGGCTAAGAGTCTGGAACCAATGACCTGTGATTGTATGAATTAATACATTTAAAGTAGAAAACACTTTCAGCTTACACAGATCTCTGTTTTACATTGGCAGCAGCCACTTCAGACCAGGTTTTCCCACTCTTCTCGAAGGTGACTGACAAAATCTGCAGAGGAGTTTTGCTGGAGAGATGGAAGATTTGGGTTCATGTTTCCCTTTAGAGTCCTTAGTAGGAGGTAAAGGAGAATTTCTGCTGTTATTTTAGGAAAGGTGATTTCTCTAAAATATCTGCCTTTCAGCAAGGAGTTTGAAGATCTTACATGAAACACAGAATTTTACAGAGGATGTGGCAAAACCTGCCAGTGCAGTAGCAGCCCCTTCCACAGGGAAGAGGGACCTGGCAGGCTCCATTTGGGAGCAGTGGGACCAGTTGGGCTCTCCTGGAGCAGTGCAGATGCTGCTGTGAGTAGAAGCCAATGTCCCCTTGCTGCTGCTGCTACCTTCCGCTTGCATTGGGGTAGGCACTTTTTTGATCACATCTGAATTATTTGCTGACTCAGAGGTTCTGTTGTGCAACGTGCAACACCTGTTTTTCTCTAAACCCAGGCACTGTGTGATCTGACCAAAGCCTGGAGGGAACCACATACTGCCATGCCACTTTTGTGTGCTGCCAAACTTCCTACAGTGAAGTGCCTTTAAAGCAAGACTGTCAGTATGGTTGGCTGAGTGACAGGAGAGCCGTGCCGACCATTGGTTAGATGCTTGGTTAGTTGTGAAATGCCAAGGGGTTGTTATTCTCACCTGTAAGTTCTTTAACTCAAACATGTGCATAAGGACCCTGGCTCTCCTAAGGTAGCTTTAATCAATATACAGATGCTTTCATTAACATCAGGAGACTGAGCAACATCAAGGAAAGCTCAGGCAGTATGAGAGAAGCCCAGTGGGGTGGGGAGTTGATGCCATGGTACACAAGTGCTGAAGGAAAGGTATTCATTTCACGAAAGGTTCCCATTTCAGTCTTGGTCCATCTGGGGCTAGGCCATTGTGATTGATTACCAATATGTTTGCAAGTGACAGTTGTGTGATAAAAACCTGTTTTCTGTGTGACAGATTTTGTTTTCCCTATAGAAGTGCTTGCTGGTTGGACACTGCTCTCATGTGGCTCTGGCTGAGATGTCCCCATGGATGTGTTGATCTATGTTACGAGGGCAAGAGGCCAGTAACCTGCTTCTTGGCGCCACACGGCTCTCCCAGCGCATGGAGCCCTGCTATTTCCCCTGTGGTTACTTCCTCGCTCATTGTGCTTGATGCTTGCAAGGGCTGGCACTTAAATGTGCTCCATCCAGCTCGAGGCACTTTTGCCACTGATGAAGTGGGTGATTCAAACAAAAATAGGAATTGTTCCTGTCCTTTCTGTGGTAGTTTCAGCCTTTCTCCTTTTGTTTCCTTAGCAAGTCAGCAGGTTCTTTGGAAACCAGTGGCTGAGCTGGCCCAACAGTCGGCTCTGTGCTGAAGCAGAGGAGCTGCTGGAAGCAACACATCCTAGTAGATTTTGTCTACTGTGACACGCTCTCAGCCTTCCCAGCTGTGGGAGCCCTGATCTCCTGCCCATGTCTGCAGTGAGCTGCCTGCCTGGCACACAGCCTGCTAACGTGTCCTGGCAGTGCAGGTTCTCCCTGCTTCACAATTTGATACCCTTCCTATGAAATTGAAATAGCAATGTGAATATATTTATTCAAAGCATCGAGGGAAGGGGCCTTTAGCTGCCTTGCTGGCTGTATGACATTTACCTTCTCGTGCTTGTCAGGATTTTCATTGCTGAAATGAGGCTTGTGAACAGCTCCTCTCAAGACTCCTTCTTCAGCCAGGGCAGAAACACTGGGGATGCTGGATAATAATCTAACTTCATTTTATGTAGTGAGACAATGTCCTAGGTATTTGGGACACTTCTGTGGCTTGTCTGTCATAATTCTTCATCTCATGTTCTTTGGTCTTGTAAGATTGACAAAAGAATCACTTAACTGTCTGATTTCATGTACTCTTTTCTTAGGACAGCATTTGAATGAAAAGTTGATGTTTATATTGAGTCCAAAGCGAGGATGTTTTTTTCCCTGAATTGGGCCCTAAGTGCTGGATGTAACTGTGTGCAGACTTTAAAAGACGAAGATGTCGCATCTCAGTATCTGGATTATTTATGTATGTATGTATGAATTTATTTATTTATTCTGGCAAGGTCAAAAAGATGAAAAACACAGGGCTGCATTAAAACCTTTGTGTTATAAGTGGGAAGACATTCATTACTCAAATGGACTCAGTCCATTGGGAATGCTGGATTTGAGGCTTTCTAGTGAGCCCTCCTGCCTGTCCCCATGTAGGTTGACCAGGAGAGGCAGAGCTGGGCTCACTAGGTGCCAGAGAAGAGATGGAGATGGAACACTCAGGGGGTTTGTCCCAGCTGAAGGTACTGCTATTGTGAAGCATGGGAAGTTTGGTGAGGCACGGGAAAGGCTGTGATTTGAAAGTGCTCTGTTGTGGAATTTCGTGAAGGATGCTGCCTTACTTTTCATTTAATTTGAGTGCATAGGTGACAAGCACGACAGTAAAAATAGGGGCCAGGACAGAATGACAAGGAGGATTTATTTTTTTTTACTAACATAGGGGAGAGTTCTGTGCTAGTTTTGTTCTCCTTGTTTGTTCTGGTTTCAATATGAATCTGCATCATCTCAGTACTTTAGACATCAGTGCCTTGGAGATGTGATCAACAACTGCCTGATGTTTCATTCTCTTTCTGCTCTTCTAGAGACTACATGAATGCACAAAATCATACTTATTTTCTGAGGTTATAGTAAGATTTCTTATGGTTTCTTCCTGCATATTGCTCCAAGCAATGGACAGGATTCCTAAATTGGAAAAAATAATAAAAAAAAGGAATGTGGCAAAAGAAGTAAATAAAAGTAAGGAATAAGGCTTAGCACATAGGTTTCCTATAATTCTTGTACCAACTTAATTATTTTCCTTAAGCACTGGCAAGTTTTTTCCAGAGAAGGGAAGCATTTTATTAGCACCTTTGCTAATAAACATTAGCTGCTAACATTTTATTAGCACCTTTGTTACCCTGGCCTTTTCAATCTAACAGCAGAGTGTAGCTTGGGGGAGGGTGTTACAGCTTATCTTATACTCTTTTGACACATTGTGCAAATTACTGACAAAGCTCCACTTAATGTGCAAGTGAAAATGAGGTTTTGCTGGTGCTTGAAAACCCTATGCTAAAACTCAAAATTGAAAATTCTCTTTTCTTGAGCCCCATGACCTAACCCCCTCCTGTGAGCAAGTGGGGGGAAGGTGGGAGAAGAAAAAAAGGGAATGGGGGAAAGAAATAATTTTAGGGTTTTTTGAGATTGTGACTCATTATTCTTCAGCTCTCTGGAATGCCACAAGACTTTTTAAAGCATCCGCTATTTGTCACTTGGCAGAAAGAGGCTGATAGCTTGAGACTTGAATTGTCACTTTATACACAACTCACTGACAGATCCGTGCAAAAACAAAACTACCAAAATTCCATTTAAAAATGTATAAAGACACCAAATAAACTTAACAGAGAGCTTGCCAACACTATTCTTAATTCCATGATAAAAGACAGGAAAGAGGGAGCTGCTGGAGTTGTGCCTCTTATATTTGCACTGATTTTATGTGCGTGGTCCTATTGCTTTCAGTTGTTGTCTCCTAAAAGGGAACGGGCTTTTCCTAACATCAGGTAGAGGGAGAGAACTTGTGTCTTAGCTCTTAGGAGGCAGAACAGAGAATCCAACTAGCAGGGAACTGCTTGAAAGTGGGAGTGATCTCCCTCATTGAGCAAGGTGTTGTGTCAGTAATTTGCTGTCAATGTGTCTGAATTTGAATATGGGCACTTTTTCTAGTCTGTGTCCACACACAGTTGGAGGACTGGCTTTTAATTGCATGAATGTCATCTTGGGTGTTTGGCCTCTAAGAAGCTGCTTCCAAAATGATCTTTTTCTAACAGGGGCCAGCCAAGGTATTTTAACACAGAAGGAAGAAAGGTTTCCTCAACATTCCTTTGTCAAAGCAGATATTGCAATGTGGGGCAAGATATGGAAGGGTCTCACCCATTTCTTTGCCCAGTGCTTGTATGAAAGTGTCAAAATGTTAATTGGTGTAGCCTACCTCTGCATTTTATTTTTGACCACTGTTATAAGGAACTTTACTTTGTTCTGTAGCTCTCCGTGAAGTATCAGAGGCCTTTTTTCATGCTCATACTTACTAGTGCAGTTTTTTGCTCTGTAGTTCTCCAAAGTTTTCTTACTTGCTCTGGATGACTTTTGCAATGGTCTGATTGATTGCTTGGGAGTTGAACATTCCCATTAAAGTATTCAATCCTCTCAAACTGAAATCTCAAACTGAAGCTGTGTTTCAGTGACAGTTAATTGGGAGTTATTTACCTTTTTCTACAGTCAATAGGTACTACCACTCTTTTTCTTGGAGTAGCATTTAAAAGCTTCACAGATCGGGTCCCTTCTACACTAAACAACATTTAAACATATTGTAAAAAGGGTTCCTGTTCCAGAAACTTTGGAGGTAAGTTATGTTTTTACTGTGAAAAAGAAATCCTGAAAATAAATATTGAATAATCATTTCAGCGGAGCCAGGAAGAAAATTATTGGTCATTCCAACTACTTCTGGGTCATGCATTGCCTTGAATTTGAAGGGGAAGAGCTCACCTGGCCCTGTTATCAAGGGTGCACCAAACTGAATATTAAAAAAAGTGATGCTTTGAAGCTGCAGGTACACAGTAGTGGGCTGTATCCACTGCCTTGACACGTTAACCCTGACTGTTGAGATCCCACGGTAACTCTTGGAATATGTATGCATGTATATGAGAGGAAAAAACAGAGCTCTTAAATTTCAAGAAGAGAAATCTCTGTATCACCACTTTCTCTCTGACCTTGAAAGGTCTTGAATTATTAAAGAGTCTCTTAAAAGTGCAACCTAGTTTCTAAACCATGTAACTTTAAAGTGGCATAACCATTGTGAAATTTAGTTCTGGAACCATTTAAGCAGTTTTTTCTGCATTACTTTAATTACAAAAATTGGATGTTTCTATTGCTTCAGAATGTTTTATCATTTTAATTAAAACTAATAATTTTATGTACACTGCAGTGCTGTGAATTCAGGATACCAAAAGTTTTAACAACTCCTAATACTCTTGCAAAAGTATCCTGAGTAGGTGAAATACTGGGGGAGTTTCTGACAGCTGAGTACCACCTGAGATACTTACATGCCTAAGTTATAGAGGGATCTAGGTAGCTTTTAAATACCACTGGGGTACAAAGGTATTGTTTATGCTGCCTGTGAGCAGAAAGCAGACTCCACTGTGAGAACTGAAGCTGAATCAAACTTTGAGCTGCTTAACAAAAACACCTACATTTGGGCAGCTTTGACTTTAAGAAGATTTTGAAGTAATGATATAAGGATGGCACCTCTATCCTTTTCCTTGGATTAGAAGTTTTCCTACAAGAAGCATTTCCCATGTTTGTATATGATGCAGGTGATGATGGGTCTTTGCCCCAGATTTGCCCTTGATACAGTGAGGTGGAATCAGGACCACAGCTGTTTATACCTTATTATTTTGTATCTCATTCATTGACATCAAAGAAGTGGCATGTCTCCCCGGTTCCTAGGTTTGGGTTATTTTATGTTCTCTTATGCATAAGTGAGCTTTATATGCTATAGGAGAAACTTGCAATGGAAAATTTGTCCAGCTCCCTCCTCACCGGTGTGAACCTGTTTCTGTGTTTCAGCAGAACCAGAAAATGGTTCTGCTGCAGGAGCCACTTTCAGTCTGTGGTCAAAGCTGAACCTTGGCTGTGGCACAGCTTTAGGTCTTACAAATCCCTTTGAGCTCCGTATAACAGGGAGGCCTTTGAATTCTGGGTTATTGTCAATGTTTACAGCAGTGTGATTATAGCCAATTAGTGACTTGTGCTTTGTTTGCACTGTAATAACAGAGATGCTGTTTTCCCATTTTGCTAAATGGGCACAAGGAAAAGAAACTTCCTCCTGACCCTGAGGAGGGAGCCTGTAGTGAAAGGCAGACCCCTGCATCAAATACCAATCTCTCCCTGCTGAGCAGCAGTATCGAAGGAAAGCAGGCCTGGGAACGTCCAAGTGTATGCTGAGAGGAGGAGCAGGGCAGCTCTTCTCAATGCACATGTGGGCCAGGGTCTGTCACTGCATGTGTATTGTGGTTTCACTGGAATAACAGTGCAGGGCAGTATTTGATGGCTGATTTGATTTGCTGTGTGTGAATACGGACGCACTTACTGCTCTATGGTTTGTGTCCACAGAGAGCTGCTTCAGCAAAGGCTGGTGGAAATAGGAAGGGGTGGAAAGGAGCAATTAATTTTGGCCGTTCAGGAAAGCAGTATCCTGTAGATTTTGCTGTCATAACATCCAGTTTTTCTCCTTGTGCATTTGTCACAGATCAAGCCCTGCTACCCACTTTTAAATGTAATTACTGTAAATGAGGCACTCTCCAATTCCAGGCTCTTGCACCATGCCAGATCTATGCAAAGGTCCTACAGGAATCCATCCTCCATGTCTCAGGGACAGAAATGCTGCCAAGAAGCATGAACTATCTCTTTTACTTCCTTCATCTTAATAAAACAGAGACACCTTTCAAAGTTAATTTCAGAATGTTCTTTGTTGTCAGAAGTAATTTGGTTGCTTCGAAGGGCTGAAAACCCCATCCCCTGGACAGTCAAATGCACTTTTGGATATTTGTGATGTGATTTGTGGTATGTAAACAGACAGCTTCCAGACTCCACACTCTTTATCTGGATCTGTAGACTAAAAACAGTGTGGGTTTTAATCAGGAGATACAGTTAAAGCTGTTCAGAGGTGAAAAATTGAAGAGACCTGCTTGCAATATGCATGTGCCTCCTTTTTCTTACACGTACTCATGAGCACACCTGCTCCTGGTGAGCAGGAGCTCCAGCTCTGGCTCTGTCTGGGGACTGGGGCTTGATGGAGATTCAGAGTCCTGGCACTGAGGGCTTAGCTTAGGGGTGGCCAAAGGTGCAGGATTCTTCCCCTGAAGGATCCCCCTGCATCTCTGCTGGTTCTGGGGACTAGGACAAGGCTGTCATTTGTTGGCAGAGATGAAGCTGGAGCAGGCAGCTCCACCACTGGGGTCTGTAATGAAAATTGCAGAGCTGAGGGCTGTGGCCCCTTCTGGTGGGAAGTGCCATGCAGAGCTCTCCCTGTGCAGGGCAGGTGTGTGTGCAGCAGCCAAAGTGTTGGAGGGTATGCAAGTCTTGGGAGATGAGAGGCAATGCTGTGTGGCTCTGGACCTGTCCCTCGGAAAACTTACACAGTAAGGGGAAATAGTAACAGTTGGTTTCTGCTCTGCAAGAGGAATTAAGCATAATAATGTGTTAGCCCAGACTGCTACCTGCCACAGTTAGACGGATTCAAGGCTGGGATAAAAAAAGATTGTCATCTGATTTTTCCATCTGGATGAGACTGCTCAATTTGCCTGCAGACTGTGTCTCCGGGGGCTGATGCGGAGTGATGCTGCTGCACTCCCTGCTTCACAGGGGGAGGCATGATCAGCGGTGAGGTGTCCTGCAGGATCACAGATGCCTTTCTGGAGCAAACTGAGATGTAGATCCAAACATGCTGATGGAAAACAACCTGAAAATACACACATTGACCAATTGGTGTCTCTCCCCCAACTTGCTGCTCACAAAACTCAAGTGATTTCAGATGCTGGATAGATTTATGGAAAATGTTTTCATCCTGCTTGCCACCAGTTTAAAAATATATTAGAAAGGAAATGAAGTGACACTTGTAAAGTATCCAGCATATTAATGATAAAATGATATGACCAGAATCGTATAAAAAGAGGATTTCTGTTTTATATCTAGAAATTAAACTGCATGCAATTATGATGAGACCATTTAACCTTTGTCCAGTCTACCTGTCCCTATCTATTCAGTCAAGCTTCCCTGAACAAATTGGTTTTATAGCAAAACCACAAAAAGTGATTAGCACAGAAACAGTATTTATTCTGATTATCCTCTAGTGGCTAGACTACTGCAAGAGTTAAACCTCATTTGCATCTTTCTGCAAACAGATGTGGCTGTAGAGAGCTGTGGTATCACAGACAGCAAGGCTAATGTGTAGGGTGTGTGGTATGTCAGCTTTCTGATCTGGTTGGTTAGGCTTATAATTTCCTGCCACCTTATAACAGCGTCTGGTTGTTTGATTGTAAAGGGAAAGGCACTTTGGGGCTTAGGCAGCAGGGAAATTGACTTGCCCAAATGTCCTTCATCTGAATGTGATTTTTAAATTTTAGATTTAAAGACTATGCTGGTCTTTCATTTATCTGCTTCAGCCTATGGTTTGCTTCCTTGTATGTTTTATTTTTAGCTGCAAGGTTTTACATCCATATTAATAAGTCATCCAAGAAGTATTGTAGCACTAAATAATCTGCACTTTCCAAGTGAAATAATTGTCACAGTTTGCACAAATAGAACTGTCTGGTTTGCTACAAGTGACACAAATATAACGGAAGATAGTCCAGTGGAAGTCATTAAATTTGCTTATCAAAATTGTTACTGTGAGTTTTTGAACTTCAGGTTCTGAGGAGATGAACTGGCTTGTAATGTGAGTAATCGTCTTAGGTATTTCCATTTTTCAGTCTTCACTGAGAACTTCAGTTGGTTTTATGTTTTGAGATACACAGACAAACATATAGCTATATATGTATGAAGTGGTTTAAAACGCAAGCTTATTAAAAAATAGGAAAGCTTTCATTGCTTTCAGAGCATTTGGAGAAATTGTGCTCTTCCGGTAGAATTCAGTGCAGAGATTGGCATCAGACCAATGCATTCCTGTCATTTCAGCACAGGAAACTTCCACTGTCATTTGTGCCTGGTTCTGTTTGCTGCCTACAGGAGAGTCCTGTTGATCCTGGCCTGTGAGGGTCTCACAGCTGAGTGATGTGAGAAGCTGCATCTGCATGGAGGACCCTGATGAGTGACTCAAGCTGTCTTTGGACATCACTGGAGAGGAACAGTCAGCAGAGTTTCAGTGCCCACTTACTTACTGAGGGTCAAGAGACAGAAAGCCATAGGTGCTCCATATCTTTAGTTTTTCCCTGCGACCCTTAGGTTGCAGAAAGGTGGTGACTATTTCTCTGGCAGCCATAGGTGTGATGGCTGATGGAGTGCTGTGAAGCTGTTGTCATCCGAGGAGACCCCCAAGGCTGGCACAGTGCGAGCGGCAGAGCAGCAGCAGATCTTGGCCCTCACTGCTTTGCCACAGACCCCTTTGGTACCACGTGTTCCTCTGTGGATGTGGTAGGAGTGAGCTGGCGTGTGCTTCCCAATGTAGAAAGCGAAGCAATGCATATAATTGCATTGAAGTTGCATCTCTGTTTTGGTATTTCCAGTTTAGCTCTAAAGCCCTGGCCATATGGATGCACTCCTACAGCCGCTCTGGAGGCAAGCTGAGAATAAAATGAGCTGTGTGCAAGTGCTGCAAGCCTGTGTAAATGAAACCTGCCTGACAAACTAGAAACATGCCTTTTTGATATATAATAAAAATAAAATTCTCTCAAAGCATAGAACTTTATGTATTTTCAATTCCTGTTGATTAAATAGTTCTCAGCTCAAAACAGCAAGGGAGTGAGCCAGAGGTGCTGGTACCAGGGCAGTGATTTATCAGGAGGTATGTGAAGATGACAGTGCTAGAAAAATGTGCCCAGCCATGTGGGCAAGGCCAAGGTCTTCATTGTAGTTTGGAGATGTCATGGTTTGACACTGGCCAAACACCAGGCACCCATGAAAGTCGCTCACTCACACTCCCCTGCCACAGCTGGGCAGAGGAGAGAAAAATATTAAAGGCTTCATGAGTTGAGATAAGGACCAAGAAAAAACACTCTAAGGGCAAAACAGGCTCAATGTAGAGATGCAAAGTGAGTTTATTACTAACAAAATCAGAGGAGGATAATGAGAAGTAAAATAAGCCCTTAAAAACACCTTTTGTTCCCCCCAGCCCCTCCCTCCTTCCCATGGACAGCACAGGGAGTACGGGGGGTTTGGTCAGTTCATCACCCGAGGTTTTCTTCC
>VWZT01007993.1:78636-109524 GCA_013397055.1 Pachycephala philippinensis | reverse complement strand
CTCTCTCTCCACCGGGTCTCCCACTGGATCACAGCCTCCTCCAGGCATCCACCCGCTCCGGCGTGAGCACCTTCCCCACAGGCTGCGGGTGGATCTCTGCGTTCCCTGTGGATCCCCACGGGCTGTGGGTGGATCTCTGCATCCCCCATGGACCCGTGGGCTGCAGGGGCACAGCTGCTTCACCATGGTCTTCACCACGGCCTGCAGAGGAATCTCAGCTCCAGTGCCTGGAGCACCTCCTCCCCCTCCTTCTCTGCTGACCTTCATGTGTCCACGTTGTTTCCCTTACATGCTCTCACCTCCTCCTCTTCTCTGGCTAGGAAAGAACTGTGCCCCCTTTGTTTTGATTTTCTTCTTAAATATGTTGTCACAGAGGCGTTACCATCATCTCTGTTTGGTCCAGTTTTGGCCAGCAGCATGTCCACCTTCAGAGCCATCAGGGATTAGTTCTGCTGGACATGGTGGAAGCTTCCAGCAGCTTCTCACAGATGCCACCTCTGTGGCCCCCCCCACTACCAAAAATCACGCTGTGCAAAACCAACACGGGAGAGAAGACCCTCTTTGCAAGGGTGAGAAGGTGCAAGAAGCAGAAAGGACTTGCTCTCTTCCCTTGAGGTTGTTTAGGAAGGGTAGAGAACGGGGTGTGCCTGACCTTGGCTCACTGAAGTGCACCTGGGATGGAAGAGAATGAAGATGAGCGACTGTGATTGGTGATAACTTCTGGATTGCTTCCCCTCCCTGCTCGATGGGGCAATGAGAATCACTGTCCCATGCTGTAGTCCAGGGTTTTGTCTTGGGGACTTGGGAGAAAAGTTAGAAATGCTCCCAAGTGGCTGAAGTGCCTCAGCCACGGTGTGAGCTGGGCTCCTTAGAGGGTAATTTTTTTGTGACACTGGTCTGTGGGTTCTTGATGAACATTTTAAAAATGGCCCTGGTGCTTCAGCTGTAGGAAAGCCAGGCTTTTTGTACCTTTTTTTCTTATACTATTATCAGCAGCTGTGAAGCGATGCAATCCATATGCCGTATGGAGCACCTATATATAAAAATCTGACATATGGATGTTGGGAAGTTCTCGGAAGATTCCACATGCTTGAGATCACCCACGTGCTAAAAACATTCTGTTTGGGAATTATTGGTTGAGATTTATGTTGAATTCACAAAGTGAAACCAGGCAAATTGTGCTGGGCGTATTTGTAGCATGGAGTCAGGTCTGAATTACTCTTTTTGGTCCCTGGTGGAGTACCACAGGTTTTGGGAAGGATGTATTTGGGCTGAATGTTTTCAAGGTGTCTCTGCAGATAACTTATATTGGATCTCTTAACCAGTTGGATCTGAGCTGTTTCTAGCTCATGGTTCTTCACTGTCATCTCCTGCCCTCCCTTAGTTGGGAGCCTCTGTCTCCATGGGCAGTATGAGAGGGGGAGGATGAGGCACAATATCACTGAAAAATTGGTTTCTCAATTAAGTCTTCAGGACTTGCTACTCAGATGTGTTTTGCTGCATAGAAATTAAGGCAGCCTACTGGCTGCTGTTTCTGTGGGACTTGAAGAAGGTAAGGCATTCCAATGGATCCAGAAGTTAGTAAAGCACAGAATTTGCAAGAAGTTTCTGCCTTTGCTAACACTGATTTTCCATGCTGCTGTAGCTCATCATGTCAAAATGTGTATTTGGAAGTTCATCATGGCTAGCTATCATGAGTTGGCCAGACTTTTTTTTTTTCTTTTTTAAAAATCTTTTTTTATCCACTGAGATGGGAATCCATCCTTCTACTGTTGATTTGGCTGATGCAGCAGGGCTGGCTGCCCTAACCTCCCCGGGGAATTCGCCATCAGAGCGTGTGGGTGAGTGGCAAGGTGGGCATAAGGCATGGTGGGCATGTTGGCTTCACACAGATGGAGACTGAGGATTGAGTGAGCAAATAGTAAGGAGGAAGGTACATATAAACTGAAAAGACTTTTCAGTTTTACTCACTGTTTAAGAAGCACATAGCAAGTGGGATAAAAATACAGACAAGTAATATGTAGTTGGTTGATCCTCCCCTGGCCTCAGCAAAGGCAGATGGAAATGGGCCCTTTTATCTGATGAATTTGGGGCTTGTTCAGAGTGAGTGTGAATATAAACTCTGCCTCTGCCCAAGGATCATGATCTGGGGAGGGCTTATACCATCGTTCTCCCAGCACCTTGGATGTGCTGTGCCCCCAGATGTTTGTACCAGTGCCTAAAATTTTCGTGCAAGAAATCTCAAATTTCTGCTTCCCTCTCTGTCGATTTTGTTCTTGTGGAATGGCAGAGGACTGACAGTGATTTCGATCCTGCCTTCTGAAATGCTTAGTTCAGGGCTTCAGTGATGCAGTGATGTGGAGCTTGGTTATTTAGGGGCCTCTGGAGCTTGGTTATTTAGGGGCCCAGGTTACAGATGTATGTAAACCCCTTTCTCCCAAAGAGCTGTCAAGGTGGAGTTAATTCCAGTACCAATAAATGTTTGTTGTAATGTGTGAAGCAGGAGAGTGAGCCTACAGCATGTGCCTGTACATCACTTTAATCTGTAATCAACCTGGAATGATTTCTAGTTCGTAGCTGTGTCTTAGTTATTTCCATGTGCTGTGCTACAGTGGATTCTACTTGCTAAAAATCCTTTGCAGGGAAGAGACATTTTTCTGTCTTTTATTTGAAATGAAAGCTGTTCCCTAGAGTCATGTCAGCTGCAGAAATCCAGTCCCCAACACAAGTGTCTGCATTAAAAACTGGGCTTTGGGCTCCATTAAAATACTGTGACTGCACATGTCACAAACAGAGACAGGCAGTGCAGTAGCACAGACACTTGAAAGATCCTGCTTTGAAACCGAAGGGCTTTTGAAACTGGGGGGCTTTTGAAACTGTGGGGTTGCAACCTGGAGAAAAGAAACAGCCGTCTCCTCTCTTTGCTTCTTCCGGCCTCTGTCAGCTTCTGGCTTTAAATTTTCTCTGAAATTATGCACTTTTCTCTTGGTAATCTTCCCCCTTATTTTAATTGGGGATGGCAGGTAAGGCATAAGGTCAAAGAACTGGAAATGACCTTGTAAAACTGAGACAATGGAGCCAGAAAGATGGCCTTCAGTTAAAACTGGTGATAGTAACTGCCAAATTTTTGGGAATGTTTGCAAGCTCCTGATTAGATCAAGCAAAATTACATAAAACTTTTGACCTTTGAGTATAAACAGGGCTGGAGGACTCTGAAAAGAGAATGGCAGGGCTCCAGTAAGAGAGATGTGTATTATGACAGTTTAGTCCACGCTGTGTAGGCAGCAAGGCATGCTGATGGGTTAATGCATCTTTTTCACGTTTAATAGAAAAGTACACGCCCTCTTCCTTTTTGTACCAGATGTTGCATGTGTTTATATGTATGTGTATGCATGTCACTCCCATACATAGGTGGGGTGCATGCCCTTCATTGCCTCTAAGACAAGGGTTGGCTTGCTCGTTCTGTCCAGTTTTTATAGATGGCACAATGCCATGATGTAGGAGTGCCTTTTATTTCTGTAGCAAGCACTGTGGCCACCACTTGTTTAATATTTAGTCTGTTTTCCCTCAATTCCGTCTGGAGGAGGATTGGAGCAGAGTGTTTTGGTAAGTTTTGCTGCTCTGTTGTGGTGTGGCAGCAGGTGTATCTGTTATAGGGAAGGCTGGATCCAAGGGAACTTTTGAAGTGGAAGGGTTTAGGGTTTATGGTAACGTCACAGTTCCTGGGGGAATTAATTCATCAGATCAGCTGATGAGAAGTGTTGTCCCCTGCCCTAGCAGGTAAGTGTGTGCTCTGCTTTTAAGCATGTGAGTAGTCCATGTTGAACCTGGATTAGAAACTGAGATTGCTTTTTGACAGTGTCAAAATAAATTAGAGCAATAATAAACCCCAAAGAAAAGATTAGAATTTTAAAAACCAAAGACCCTTATCTTGCACATCCTCTGCTCTTGTCTTACTCTTTTTGACTATGGAGCTGAAGCAAAAAGAGGAAAGTGCTGAAGGCTGTTCAGATTTTCAGTGCAAAGGACTAATGTTTTGGTGAGATGAGCAGGAAATAATGGCCAGAGACTTGCAGAAGAGCATTGAGATTTGCATTGATTTTTGAATCTCTGCTTAGTACTGCAGGTCATCCAAGATCTAAACTACAACAAACAGCATTTCAGAGACAGAGAAACAGAGATCCCATAAATGCAGAGTGCACTAATCTGGATGTAGCAGGCAGGTTATGGGTGTTCTGGATTCTTACTGCTTGGTGTGGGACTGTGCACACTATTGGGTGTGTGCTCTTAGGCAGAATGAACAATTTTCTCAAAGATTTTCCAAGGTGTTAATCCCAGTAACTAGGTAATGCTGGGTAAGTGCCAATTAATTTCTTGTAACTCTTTGGCAGCCTGAGAAAGCTCTACATCAATTCTCCCCCTACCCATCCTCATGGGGAAAGCAGAGGCTGGGGAAGTTGAGCCCCAAGGTTGTTGTTATGTTCCTGCAGCCAGTGCTGATGGGATCACTGGAGATGGCAGGCGGGACCCTGTGGTTGCAAATGGATCTTATGCATTAGGGACACCCGGGAGGTGAGTGAGAGTCTGTAAAATCTTGGTTTAAGGATCTTACATAGTGTCATAAAAAAACCCAGGGGCAAAGAAGAGGATAGAAGGCAATTCTCCCAGGCCATGCTCAGCTGCCCGTGCTGGTGAAAGGGGTGAACTCCTTACTTGCTGGTCCCATTCCCTGCTTTGGCATCAGGTTTTGTTTGTATTTTCTTCCAGCCTCTGAAGGAAGTGAAGCGGGGCTCATGCAAACTCTTTGGTATCTAGACCAACTACGGGAGCAGAGATGTGTCCTGTAAGGAAGTGTCCTTTTGGGTGTAAATAGTACATGACGAGGGCCAGCAGAAGCAATCCAGAAAGCAGCCTGGACTTGGACTTTCTGAAAGTCTACATCCCTGTCTCAGTTCAGGACACCTCATTTCAAAAAGCATTAAGAATTTCTATACAGCTTTAGACTGTCTCCAGAGATTCCCGCCCACTCAATCTCTAATTAAATGAAAGAATTTCCACTTTATGATTAATCCTTCTTTTCAGGCTAAGTTGCAAAATAGTTGAAAAAGTAAGACTTATCTGTCTGCTGGTTCCTTCTGCCTTTTTAGTTTGCAAATGAATGTAGGGTCCTCTTATATCATTAGTCTTCTTAGAACTTTTGCCAGTTTTAATTCTGTAAAATGCAATAGTCATTCCTCATACTTATCTGTAAATTGCATTGAATCTTGTTGCAGTCATATTAGGTGGTAATGATTTATATGCCTTGTAATAATTTATTTGATTATGCCAGCTATATTCCATTTCTAAAGAATTATCAAGTTAATGCTCTTGTGTAGGGAACAAAGAAGTATTTTCCATAGTTCTTACTTTGCCTTTCTGCACTTTGGTACAGTGCTGCATGTTTGATTCGTTAATACAGTGGTGTGTAAGGATCAGGCTGACAATTTATTGCAGGTATTTAATGTTGTTAGACCCCAGGTTGCCCAGAAGCTGCATATCCAGAGGTGCTTTCAATGTGGTGAGTGCCGGTGCTTGGGCGTTTCTGCTGTATGCACATCCCCAGATTCTGCAGCCTCTGATGGGAGTATGTGTGCTCATCACAGATGGGGCTGACGGCTCTGAGCTCGGTGGGAGTGTGAAGGATAAATAACACTGTCAAAAGTCTCAGTGGCAAAATACATGGGGTGTTCCTCTTGTTTTCCTTATGCCCCAACAGTTCTGTGCTGAGCATAAGGAGCTCTCTCACCCTCCTCATCATCAAAGGGCTGGGTGCAGGGAAATAGCTAAGCACAGGTTTAACTTTAGGATTGGAATTACTCCTACAGATTTCTGAGGCAATTGTTCTCTCAAAAATAAATAAATAGGAAATGGGGCTGCTGAGGGGGGACAGGGAGAGAAAATTGCAATAGGACTGAAGAAAAGTGATTCTTCTGTCTGGTGTGTCTCATACACTGGAAACTTTCAATATCTCCTTTCTTGATGGACTATCTACCCTGTCTGTTTTCTGTCCCTTCTGGAAATGTGTGCCTGACTCCTGGATAATATGCCTCGCACACCAGCTGACAAAACACAAAGAGTAGGAAAAAGCTTCAGCACCAGAGGAAAACTGTTCTCTTAATGAAAAAAATGATGCAGTTTTTCTTTCCTTTTCCTTGACTTGCATATTTAGAGAAGCACAGGATGGAACAAAGTATTGCACAAGTACAAATAACAACCAGCTTTTCTTTTTCCTGTCTAAAATTTCTCTTTGAAAAACAGTAAGTTTCTTTCTGAATATGTTGGCATAAAATACCAATTTTTGGCAGTGTTTGAATGCTGCTTTTTTTGTCATTTAAAAGTAGTACTACACTGCTGAGACATTGCACTGTTGAACAGGATGAAATATGGTTACTTCTTAGGAAAAATGCTTGTGATCACTCCAGAAGCCAAGTTGTTGCCTTTTCCAGAGTTCAGAGTACAGGCTGGTACTGTGTATGCCTGAGAGAAGTAGTACAACTCAAAGGGACAGAAACAATAGGTGGAAAAACAGGAAGATATTTTACCCAGTGCACAAGCACCTGGAATCATGCAGAAAATCAAACAAGAAATGACTTCCTAGCAAGAAATTAAAGCATCCAAGCAATGAAATGAATAATCAAAGAGACGTATGGTATCCTCTCCTGTTAAACCAGGTTTTTCTTCTCCTAAAGCACTTGAACTTTTGGAGGTTGTGAGTCCTGACCCTGTAAACTGCCTTGCTCCCAGCTCTGCTCTTGAGTGGCTCAGCCCCTCTGATCCATTGAAACTGGGGAGCCAGATCCACAGCCTGGATCACTGCATCTGACCCCCGGTTACAAAAATACACTCCATGTTTCCTCGTCAAATTTTTTGTTTCTCTTTTCTTTACGATTTCTTGTTATTGCTTGTATTGCTGCTATTGCATTAATTCTACCACGGAGTGTCACTGGGATTGGGAATGGGCCTTCTTAATATCTCTGTTTGTGTGCTTTTCAACATTATTTGCTTTTTAATGTTAGTGAAGACAGCTGTGTGCACACAGAACATCTGGGGGCCTGCTGAACTGTAAAACCTCCTGACATCGATGTTTAATTTGCCTTGATGTATTTTCACTTTTACTTTATACTTGCTTGCAGCCTTGCATGTCTTTTGGCTCTCTGCTGTTTTACAGATGTCAAGTAGCAGGGAGCTGAAACAGAGGAATACTCTTGGTTTTCTGAAAAGCTGTGGTGCGTGAATAAGGGATTGTTCCCAAAATTGTTCCCATGGCTGCTGAGGATTGTTGGTGTTTAAACAGTCACTTCTTGTTTGCTGATAATCTCTTTTTAAGTGTTATTGTTTCATAATGGTCATTTGCACTTGTACAACCTCCTTGTCAAGAGAGTATTTGATGGTTTGCTAAGAGGCTGATTTCAACCAGATCTTTTCACAGACATGGTTATTAGGGAATGCAGCAATCTTCTGACAAATTTTCTACTCTATTAAGCAGCCACATCATCTCTGTGAGTAAAAGTGCCTGCTTTTATAAGAGTTGGCTTTGGTGTCTTGAGGCCATTTGGGTGTTTACAACTGGTGCTGTAAAGCAGCTGATCCTGCAGGTGCCAGTTCTCTGGCTATCCCCAGATGCTCTTTGGTGCAGATCTGCAAGTGCTATGTCTGGTACCTTCTTTGCCTCCCTGTGCAGAGTGGCAGTTCTGTTAAAAAGGCACCGTAACCCCAACCATTCTATGGTTCTGTGCATCCCATGGCCTCCTCTGGAGCCGTCAGATTTGTGCAAGCAAGGAATTGGTCCCCTGGGAGCACAGCTGTTTCCCCAGAGTACGGCTGGTCCCCTGGTTCCATGGCTGCCCAAAAGGGCTCTGCTTTGGGCCCTTCCAGCGGGCGATTCCCTTTTGCTCACAACTTCCTCCTGAACCATTGCATTTGCCTGTTGACTAAATCCTTATTTCCTTGGGTCTGTAGCGACCCTTTAATGAGTTTAGGACTATTTTTCCCAGAGATGTGAAATATTTGTTCCCCACACATGTTGGCCTTTTGCTTATTCTTGAAGCCGAATTGCTTCACTGTCTGTTTCTGTTCTGTTGTTGATTAATCTGTTTTTCCACTAGGGCTCTGTTATGAGAGAAGATTAATATTACAGAGAAGATACTTGTCTGTTTCAAATATTTTGTTTCCTTTCTCTGTTGGGAATACTACTATAAACACCGGGCAATCAGAATTTAAATAGCTAAAGTATTAGTCTAGCTGTTCCAGTTGCTTGTCATTACACTTGAGAATAGGGTTAGAGCTGATTATACAAAATACCTGAGCCATACATTTTACATTCTCAATCAGCATATTATAGATGAACTGTGAAAATCTGAGATAGCTTTTTATGATAATTGAGAGAGATTTTCCTTGGAGTATGCAAGACTCTTGAGAGGAGCTGAATTACTTGTCTGTAATTCTGTTATAAGCTTTACTGGTATTTATTTAACATGCAGTTTATTGCTACTGAATATTTTTCTTATGGCTTGCTGTCAAAAGCTGCACACTCAGAAGGTTGCTCTCAGTTTTGATACCCTCTGCACAGTGGCTTGTTTGTTAGACTAATCTGGAGCATCCTTCCCGATCTGACTCACGTGCAAGGCAGCAGTGCACTTACGTGAAAAAAATGTAAATTGTTATTGTCTTAGTAGGCCCCTTCAGCTCACCACTTGACATCAAGGGTAATCAGCCAGCCCGGGGCCCAAAATACAAACTGGCTTAGATTTCTCCAGCTCTTGTACTGAGCCCTTCGGGGCCATCCCAGACCCAAACTGCCAAATACAACAGATCCCTGGTTCTTGGCTTTGGAGGTTTGAGGTTGGGAGCTCGGGTTTGAGTCACTTCTACAGGTCTGGGGTGTCCTGTCCCCCATGTCAGCAGCATGGGTGGATTGGATTGACCTGCTCTTGCCCTGGGGGTGTCAGTATGTTACAAGTGATCCCCCTAGAAAGCTGTGTGGGGCAGCCCCAAGGTGCTCCCTGCCCCAAGGTGCTCCCTGGTAGTAGAAAACCAGCACTTCTGGCAGTTAAATGCTTTTTAACAGGATGAGGGGGTTTCATGTGCTGGGACTGTGCAAAGGCCAAAAGAGACATTATATTTGACTGAGAGGCCCATCACTGCTTCAGGCCCTTCAGCTTGGAAACTGGCCGAACACACAGCTTGTTCTAGCACCAGGAGGCTGAGCTCTGCCAGGGATGGGGGCTCATGCAAGCACATGGGACAGTCAGGTGGCTGTTTGCAGACCCAGCTCCTAAGGAGGACCTGGCTCCAACCTCATCATCTGCAGAAACTGGACTTGGCCAGAGGTTCTGCTGGATTTTTACAGCCCATTACATGTCTTCCTCTTCAGCTTTTCCGTGCAATTATTGCAAATAAAAGTGAAGCCATGCTGATTACCTGGTTGAGATTCAGGTTAAATTCAGTTTCAGAAGAAAAAATGAAATATTAAATTCTCTATTTAAATGAAGCAGGTGAAGCACTAATGCAGTAGGCTATAATTTTTGCAATTTTGCTGCAGAGGGTTCCGTTTGTCCCTGGGTAGATGAGACACAGACTGGAACACCAGACAAGAAATAAACATCTTTCTGCCTAGATTTATGGCAATAAGTAAAAAGTTGCAACTCATTTTTCTTTGCTGGCACCTGTTACCAGGGTTGCTTTATGCTTGGCTGTGTTTGTTTGTCTAAATTCACAAGAGTTATTTTCTCTATGGCTTTAGGGTACACGCTCATGTTCATTAGCACAGGAGATCACTGCTGCTCCTGTCCCTCCCCTTGGCATTTTAGAAGAGGTTTTATGCAGCTGGAGATCGCCAGGTGAGATGGGAGAACGGCCTCTGCCAAGGGGGTGTTGTGCAGGACATTGGGGCAGCAGGACACAGCTTGTACCTCAGTTTATGCACAGGGATTCAGAGGTCAGAGAGCTCAACTGAGAGCTGGTGCAAAGCCCTTGGCTCTGGTTTGGTTAGGTTGTGTTCAGCACAGTGAGTCTCAATTCGGCCCCCTCAGCCATGCTCTCTGTTTGTTTTAGTGTTTGCAGAGTCAGCCTCTGGGGCATTAACTCCAGAGGAGATTTCTGTCTGTTTACCAAAATGGAAATTGCCTAGTTTAGGAGTGGGCTGCAATCCCTTCAGAAAACTAATATTTAATGTATTTCCTGTAATCACAGCTTAAAAACAAACACACATTTCCAAAATGTTTTTCAGTTTTTCACCTTGGTATTTCTCACACAGGCATTAATCATCCACTTCTCCATTTAAGTACAGAGCACAACGTATTGCAGTGAAGAACTGACTTCTCATGCCTGGTGAAAAAGATGAGTGGATTTTACGGTGAAATTCCCATTGCTCTGTGGAGCAGTCATCATGCCGAAAAAATGTTCATTGACCTGTGTGACACAGGTGCCATCTGTGTCAGGATTTTGGTGGAGTAAACCCCTGATAGTTTACTTTGCAGAAAATCCTATCTTATACTGCAAAGCTACAATGCTGGCTTTAAGGTTGTTTAAACCTAGCCTGGCTTGATAATCAGTAGATTATCAAGTATGTGCTGGCCTGGGCTGTGCAGGGCATGACGTGCTGGAATTTTGAGGTGCCTGTTTTTTGCCTGCTGTAGTTTGGGGCTTATCCCAGTGAGCCTTAGCACTGGGTATGTTTAGTCCAACTTTTGGTTATGAAAGGCAGGTTCCTGCACCATTGGCTTAGCAGTGTATCAAAAAGAGATGTCTAAATATTATTTCCCTCCCTCTGTAAGTGATTGGGTGGGTGGCTGGGTGAATTGTTCATTGGGGTGGGTACTAATTCATTTCACATCACTGACATGAATTTTGTGCCAATTTTCCATCCTAAACTCTTAATTCTTTGGTCTTTTTCTTTGAACTGCTTTCTTTTCTTCAGATTTATCCACAGGCTTTTTGGCTGGAAAGAAGGTACTTATTAAATTCTGATTTGTTATTACAGCTATTCAATCTTAGGGTGTGCCCAGGTGGTTCTCCAGTGCCTTGTTTCATCATTGTGCTCCTTGTTCTTTACCCACTTCGCCTCTTCCACCACAATCAGCCTCTCTGATCCATGGGGTGAGCCCACAGCAGCCGCAGCAAGCTGGACCTGAACTTCGGCTTTCTATGCAGTCCTGGGCTCAGGCATGAGGGCTTGGAAAGGAGAGGTTGTTTCTGATGGGCATGAACTGTCTGGCTCACCAGGCTGTGGAGGCAAGGTGCAAAATCCTGAGGAGGCTGACGCAGGATTTGTTTTCTGTACCTCATGTGTTGCCACAAGCAACCTTGGTGTGTCATAAAGCAAGGTCTGTTCTTTGGATTTTAACCTGCCCTGGTCAGCTCTAGCTACAGAGGGGTCAAGCATAGAATACAGTCTGTGGCTGCTGGAGCACCTTTGTGCTCCTGGGTAGCCTCCCTGTCTTTCAGCTGGAAGCTTCATATGTTCAACACAAACATTGCTAAATAGAAATTTCAAGGTAGCAGACCTGTAGTGGCGGTGGGGGGAAGGTAGAAGTGGTCTTAAATTTGCAAAAATCTTTGACTGCAGTAAAGCTGTAGACCAGGATGTTTAAAAATTTAACATGAAAACAACAGGCTGGCAGCCTGCAGTACTGCAGACTTAAAAATTAAAATGCCACCATGTTTAATGGAGTTACCAAAAGTAATGATAAAAATGTAATTACTTCTGATGAGACACATATTATATAAAGTAAAGAATATGGTAAGTCTTAATTGGCTTGGGTAACCTAGGTAATCTAAAATGAGTTATACTTCTTAGAGCTCAGTATGCAAGTGAATTGGAGATTATATATAGTTAATATTTGCAGGACAAACAGCCAGTAATTTAAGTTGATTATGAACAAACCCAAATCCTTAGAGTGATTATAGCCATGCTGCTGTTTGGGGTCAGTTTAACTCAGGTTTGATATTGAGACCTCAGTTCCAAAAAGCACTTAGCTGTTAGGTGACTGGGCATAAGTGTTTATGCAGTTTTTCATATCTCTTGTGTGGTCTGAATGCATTCACACTTTGACTTCATAGGTACATAAGTACAGCGGGAGCAGTTTATTTTCAGGTTCAACACAATTTAATGGACACGGTAATAAAGCCCTTACTTTTCTACTGAACTTCAGACTGTTAATATTGAGAAGACACATCTTTCAAAGCTGCTATTGAATTTGATGCTTAACTTGAGTCAAGAACCAACTCGTTTGTACAACAGAAACAATATTACCAAATGACCACTCAGCTGCCATGATGGAAACAAAATAAAGAATAGTTTTCCATAACTTGTTTGAGTTAGGAGCCCACAATTTCCCTAGATTTTTCTCCTCTATATGCATGGTTTAAAAAAATCCCAACACCCAAAGTGCTGAAGAACACAGAAAAGAAAATAAGCATGCAACATTATTTCTGGCAGATCTTTTTAAAATACAGAGGAGTCTGACGTGAGGTAAAGCAGGATCAGACATGCTAAGCAAATCTCCACTGACAAATGTGACTGGAATTGAATTCACTGAAGCTGTGTCTGTAACAGGAATGAACTTGGCCAGATGATTACACTCGATTTTAGTAGAAATAATGAATATTGATTAAGTCTGTGGCAGGTGTCCCTGCACCCTGCAGCAGTAGCCAGAGGAGGTAGAGGTGCAATAGGGTATGTAGCAGGTGGTCCTGCCTTCCTGCTGTATTGGCTTCATGGTGCTGCTCTACCCCAAGGCTCAAACCAGGCAAGCTGGGCTTTGTGTGAATCTGGGGCTTCTCTGTGCTGGGGCTCCCCTGGGTGTGGGCTGGGAAATGGGCACGCTGGGGCCATCTCTGTGACTGAGGGGGGTCAGTGTTAAAGGCTGGGTTTTGCTCTGAGTGTTAGAAATGGGGGGTTAATGTCTGAGCTGTCTGTATAAATGGGAAGAAATACCTTATGGAAAGACTAGAGTGTTTATAGTTTGGTAGCTGTTGGACATCCTAACAGAGGTTGACTTTCTAATGGACTTGGGCATTAGTAAGAGGAACCTGTATGTGTCTGCTGTGGAACTACTGAGCCTGGAATATTTATTGTTAGCTGAGCTATAATCAGAGCTATGGAGAGTTTAAAAATAGTATGCCCTGCTGGGAGAAAAAGGTAAGAGTATGTATTAATATATTGTATTTATACCAACAGCATGCTTTGTTCTGGGAGGTGAGTTTTAATTATAGTACATTACACACATGGCACAGATTTTGGAGATACCTACATGGCTCTGACGATGGGGGACAGAGTGCTATGGCTGGGATGATGCTTGTGAAGGCGTGGGAAAGCCAGCCAGTGACTGTAGGCAAGAAAGGGGCAGTGGGTCCCTGCAAGACATTTCTCATACTATAATGCAGTGGGATTTAAATTTAGAACTCGTATGCGACCCAATGTCAAGTCAGAAATGTGTGGTTGAAAGTGTATAATCAGCTCCAAGTGGCTGCCTTGTAAATCTCAGGAGTGGAAACTGGCCTCGGGCTAGCAGCCGTCTCTGCCGCATCTCTGCTCGAGTGAACTTTAATTTGACTCTTTGTTAAGAAAAGCAGTGAGAGAAAGAGGGGAGAAAAGATGAACACAGCGCAAGTTGCCCAAAATAGGCTTTGTATGGATAAAGGTGATTTTGCTGGAGAATTTGCAAAGAGTTCTGTGTGCCCTCAAAGAAAACAAAGTCCTGTTATTGTTGGGGAAGATGAAATAGGAAAGCCTTATAAATATGATCACATAGCAAAAGATGGTGACAATATGGAAACTACAAGCGAGATTGAAATGAAGACAAGCTTTGAGATACCAAACTCCAGTTACTGAACGACTGGAAAACAATGGTATGGCCGACTGAAGGTAATCCCTCTTTGATGAAACAAAGCCCTCTGTTTGCTGACAAGTCCAAGGGTCAGAACAGACCCTGTTAATGTTACAGAGGGTCCAAAAAGTAGTTTTTAGGGTTTAAAATATAACGCCATATGGTAATGTGATGATTCTTATAGGCTATATGTTAATGTAGTAGGATTTGTAGCATGTTCTGGATTGGTTAATAGAAATTAGAATATTCAGCACAGAAGATGATTTATTGTAATGTAATCGGCAACCACAGCATTCTGTACACTCTATTCATTCTATTCTGTATTCTATTCTGTACTCTCTATTCTATGTTATTCTATTCTGCATTCTACTCTCTCTCTCTTCTGCTCTGACCTGCTTCAGGCTGCATCTAGCAGCTCCTAGCAGGTCCCTTAAACCCAAGCCCTTTCACAATAAATCCCATGCTCTAAGACCGTCTCCAGAGATCTCTCGTCTCCGTCCCGACCGTCTCATACAGGCTCATCTCTCAGACCCTGCAAAGAAACCTACATGTTATGAAGAGTAGCAGGAGAGGAAGGGCCAAGAGAAGTTCAGAGAAATGCTCAACTTCTGACTTTGGGAGATGCTTCTGACTTTATTGGGTTGAATGTGTGCACAACACTTCCAAAAATGAAGTGATGTCAAATTGGACTTGTACAATCTGGGGCCAGTCTGCAAAGCACTCTGTACTCTGTGCAGGGCTTTGTTTGCTTAAGCTGCTGCCAAAACCAAATCGAGCATCTCTGTGAGCATCTGCAGTGTCACTAATGACCAGCGTGCTGTGAGCGTGCAGAGCTGTCCAGGGAAGGAGTAGGTGCATTAAACACTGTCTGAAATTTTGAGCAGCTCCTGGCTAGGGAGATTTTTTGTGATACTATAATGTGAAATCTTCGTTATGAAAAGAGATTATCGATGTTCTGAAACTAGGAAAACCTAATCAAGTTTGCCCTGATTATATGTGAGTATATTGTAATGTGCCACGCTCGAGACCAGGGAGTATTTTGAGCCAGCAGTTTTTCACAAGTCTCAAGACAATGTAAAATAAAGAAAATATTAGTGACAAATGGAAGTTTTATCTTAGGCCAGTTTACAGTCCTGGGAACTATGTATTTTGGAGCAATGTGCTATTGATTTCAGGAGGAGATGCTTCAGTTTGTAGGTGCTAAGCATAGACTTACTCATAGGAAAAAGTTCCCAGTGTCAGTGATCCAACCAGGATCTGAAACTCAATTTGCTCTTAAATGAGTCAAGTTACTTTCTGTAGTTGTGGTCTAGAAATTTAGTTTTTTATCATTTTAATGGGTTTACTATTTGATACTTAGCAAACTACAAGTTTTGCACATGTCCATATGTTGACAGAAAACATAAACATTTATATGAAGTAACACTGAAAATCTGTGTTCTTCACACATTGGAAGGTGTCTGACCCCATTCTATTTTCCCTAAAGGAATATCAAAATAATTTTTTAAAAGGAAACTGGATATAAAAATAGCAGTTAGTGAGTATTCACTATGTATAGATCTACTACAAAAACTTCTGTTTTCCTTTTTTCCAGGAAAACAAGGGTGACATAATCCCACTATTTGCACACATACAGTGTTCGTGGCCTAGAACCCAAGCATGAAAATAAACAGAAATTCAAGTAACTCAGTCTGCTCTGCTTATTAAAGAGAGTGTAGCTTGTAATACTCACTCAAAGAATTACAATCTCATCAGTGCTGTAATCTCTTCCCATGTGTTTTTTTTTGGTTATATAGCATATAATTGTTTTTTCTTCAAATCATCGAAGTGCTTGAGAAGGCAGAATGTACAGTAAACAGTAGAAATTGTCTGTCTGCCTACCTTGCCTGGTGGTTTCAGTTGAGTCACGGCATGACCAGTGTTGGTAGGAGAAACCTCTGTACTTCAACCTGCCAGAGTTATAAACCTGTACACAAGCTGCATCGTGTCTTTGCTGCACATTTTCACACCCTTGAATAGTAAAAGAAAAAAACCCCAAAAAATAGCTATAAACTGTGAAACCCCAAACTACCAGGAAGAAATAGGCATGAGTTATTTTTGAAGTATTTGGCACCACTTCTTCTGTTTGGGAAAGGGTAGTTGTGAGCTTGTGAGAGGTGCTCTGATGGATGCTGAAGCTTGTCATAAAGGTCTTTGTTCAAAAAGAAATCTTAGCTAATGTAAACTATTGGACAAAGTGTTTACAAATAAACTTAAACAGAGCTTTAGCTGTTGTCTGATCTCAGAGGCCTTCCTTTTTCTCCAACCCTGTCTATTTACAAAATTTGCTTATATTGAAACTAGTTGAGTGGCTACAAAAAGCTTTTTTTTTGCCTTTGACATTCATATTGGAGGAGAAAACTGTTAAATTACCTTTATCTTACAGCTAATTACGCCTAGTAATGAAGTCTTTATTCCTGTATGCCGTCTCTCTTATGACTATGGAAATTACATAAGGTTAGTGGCATCTGTCTGGGAGTTTGGCAGGCTGAGACACATGGCCTTAAATCTGAGGTCTGCTTGAGCCATGAATGTAGCTGGATCTGTGGAGCTCCAGTGCTCAAGCCAAACTGTCCCATGGCTCTTGGCTCACAAACAGGCAGGGTCTGGTGCCCGCGGGAGGAACCAGCACTGTCACTGAATCCAAAATCATCAGCTGCCTCTGTGTCACGGGGTGAGCCATCTTTATTTCCAGGTCAAGTGTAAAGTCTGGAAAAAAGTTTGCTCAGATAATGAAAAAAGGTTAAAAAAGTCTCCCAACTTACAGTGCTGCCCATTGCTGCTGGGCTCTTCACTCTTTTAGCTGTGTGCGGCTGCCTGAAGGCGTACAGATCCCTGAGCTCCTTGTGGGAGTGGGAGAAGAAAAAAAAATATATGGTGTAGTGGGGTGAATGTGTGTGACTGTAACAGACCACCGGGGTTTGATCTTTGGAGTTCCATGTTTATGAAGGAAGGTAGTGAATCTGAGAACCCAGATACTTCTTTTACTCAGTCAATGGGAAATGAAGCTGCCGCTTTGAGCAAGTTATTTTAAAGCCGAAAGCTTTGAAGGTCAGCCCCAGCAGAGTGACGTTTTAGCCAAGGGCAGGAGAGAAGAGATCATTCTGTCAGGAAGCAGGGAGAGTTGTGCCCTTAATGGAGTTGTAAAAGTAGAACAAGACACAATGGAAGTGAGTTCCTATATCCAAGGAGGGGGTTTATATTAAAGCAGGGACAAAATGAGCAGTGAAGAAAGAAGTGTGAATGTTTCCCTCTTTTTTTTTGGTCATAAAAAGTAGTTTTGCAATTGACTTACTTTTTTTTAGAATTAGTTCCTGTTTGGTAACCGTAAATAAAATGAGCTCTACCTCCAGGTACTCTGGATCCTACAATCTTGTCTGACGTTGGCTGCTTCAAGGGTGCTGAAATTTCCCTGGAGAAGGGCAGTGGGGCAGTTCACAATTAAAACAGTGTGACAAGAGCAGCAATGCTCTGATGGCCAGCATCTCCAGATTGAGATGTCTTCTTTTAAAGACGTTTTAGGTTTATACCTTGGATATAGGACCTGTAGAACGCTGCTCATGTTAAATGCTCTGAAAATGCAAACAGCACACAGAAGGGTATCATCTCGTGAAAATACATGTGCATGTGCTTGAAACATCTTGGTCGCTTGGGCACCGGTAAAATCCCTCTTAATCCTGCCTGCTTTGCTGCAGTCAAATTTATTTAAGGTGTCTTACTTGCAATTTCTTTTCTATTAAGGAGAATGAAAAATTTCTTGACTCTTACCTAATTTAATTTTTGCTTCCAGCTGAAACATAAGTTTTCCAGATACATGGTTTAGTGCTTCCAAAACACAGGTGGGTTTTTTTTCAGGCTTTTAAAAAATTCTAAATTGTTGTTTGTATTTCAATTCTTTAATACAACCTGTCCATAGAGGACCATGGGAGATCTGAGAAACATGGATTATGATGAAAGATTTAACTCGTCTCCCTAATGCAGATCAATGTACCATCTATTGATACTCCAACTGGTCTACAGGAAGAAGCAGAATGACTTTGATAGACTGACCAATCCTCTTAATTCAGCTTAAACTCTGTTCTATGTTCCCTATGCCACGTTTCTCTCAGAAGTACTACTTGCTTTCAGGGCTCTGCCTGTTACCTCTTTGTGTAGCAGTGCATTGGGTTGTGTTTTTCTCCGTGGAAATGGCACCTTCTAAGAAGATGAGCAAAACCAGTGTTTTTTAATATCTGTGCTTGAGAATGTGACAAGCTGCCTTCAAAGTAGCACCCACTACTTGAATGGCTTTCCATGGTACCAATCGCCATCTTTCTTTAATTGTGATTGATGTTTGGAGAGGACTGTATTGATTTGTAGATCTAATTACCTTAAAACAAAGCAAAAAAATATTATTTTAACAGGAATATAAAATCTCATGTTGCAGAGAAGAGAGTAATGCTTTGTCGCTATTCAGAAGTAGGAGAGTGTAATTCCTGATATGCAAAGCATCTTAAGAGCCTCAGACAGCTAATAAAACATCTGGGAAATGGGAAAAGCTCAGGATCCGGTTGCAGGGACCTGAAGGGGTCAGATGTGAGAGCTGGAATAGTTCCTTGTCCCAGTATTATGGGACCTCTGTGGAGGTGACTGAAGAAACTTGCTGTTGGCAGACTGGATTCTGAGGACAGCAATGTCTTCCTGTCTGCGACCAGCAAAGTCTGCTTGAACACTCAAATAGGTAAAATGGTTGTATTTGCTCTTGTTGTCTCTTGATGTAGCTGGTTGTAAAACAGGTCATATGAAGTCATGTAGACCTTGGAAAGTACTTGCTTGTGCTTTCTGTGTCACTTAAGGGAAAAGGTCTTGTGCCTTCTCATAATCAGGCTGTTTGAGTGCGAAAAATGTACCTTCAGTAGTCTACTAATAGCTTGTTCTGTTCTTAATAGTCCTTTAATCTTTGCTTCTTGTAGGATTAATTATTAAAACTCTCTTCATGCTCCTGACTCCAGTTGATATAATGTATTGCCTTTGTGTTTCACCCAGCCACTGGGCACGTCCTCCCGCTCGAACACTACTGCAAGTTGAAAGCAGCCTGTTTTGGGGAATTTTGGACAGAGGGAGATATAGGCACGTGCTATCTTCATATCGGTTCCTTGCTGCCTGCTGAGACTCATTGCTTTCAGGGCTGTACAAAAGCCTGGTTTCACATGGTCTGCTCTGGGTGCAGCTTCCCATCATCTAACAGCAGAGCAAGGACAGCGCATGAGATTTTTTATGCTGGGAAGAATTTTAATTGCTTGTGATCACAGAAGTAGAGGGCTTGGGGGGTGGATGGTCATTGGTGATTAGCCATTGTGCTACAGTACTGAACCTGGCATAAAGTTCCTGGAAAAACAGAAAAGTGTGAGCTATGGAAAAAAACTTATTGGTGCTTTGGTGTGTTATGGGAAAGATCACTCACAAAACCAGCTGGACTATGGAGAGTTGAGTTTCAGAGGTGAGGGGAATTAGTTTTTCACAATATTTGCTGATTATCCATAAAATAAAGGGAGAATGGGGTTTTGAGATGAAAAAAAGATCCGATCCTGCCATAGTGCAGCATTTCCAGGCTTGACATATGTGAGTCCCCATTCTTGAGAGAAGGTCTGTGTCAGTCTCCCAGGAAATGGTGTAAATGTCCTGCTGGAATTGAGAGAGGTCATGTTAGCCTATATGCTGGGGATTTGAAGATCTCCAGGAGGTGATTCCCCTCCATTAGAACTGTGTGCCTGCCCACATTAGTCTGTTTTTTCAGGGCTTCTCCCTGCATTGCTCTTTGCTTTGACCATTTTTGTGTTTACAAGGAAGTGCTGAGGATGAGAGTGTTCTCATATGGTGTCTGCTTTAGGACACTTGCAGGAGTTCAGACATCCTAATATATGCTTTGGAAAGAGCCAGAAACCCAATTGCTCGCTGCTTACACATGTAACCTTGCACAAGAAAGGCTCACAGGGGAAAGTCAAAGAACTTGAAGGGAAGTTATATACCAGTTCAGCTTTAGAAGCATTAGACAGCTTTCTTCTTCCTTATCAAAGAGTGATAATCAACTTTCTTCTTAGTGATAGAAGGAGCTGTAAAACAGTTCTTTTCTCTCCCACCCTGCCTTTTTTCTTGTGAATTTCTTTAAAGTTTGTTTTCCTTGTACGTACACAACTGCTTCACTGTGTGACTTGATGGAGAGACTCTTTCCTAAAATAACCATTAGAAAAGTCTGTAAAGCTTTTGTTGTCATGCACAGAACTGTGCTTTCTTACTATTTTAATATTTAGCTAAAATTCTGGGGTTTTTGTTTTGAAATAGTTCATACAATTAAGATATAGGATAAGGAAATGCAATGGCAAAAATATAATCCTGAGAGGATATTAATTCTTGCAAAGAAACAAACTCTTGAGTGTAAATTTTTTTAATACACTGGGAAATAATACCAAAGAGAGAAGTACAGGGTGCAGCAGCTCCTTGTCTAGATCAAGCTTAGGTCATTTGTTTGGGGCTGAGAACCAGCCTATAGATTTCTGGAAATAGAATGTTTTCCTTAAAAGATATTGCCTGTGTTAACAGGTTAACAAAATCAAATGCATTACTTGATTTCTAAGAGCAGCATATGTGAAGAAAACTCTCAGATCTGTTTTGAGAGCTATTTTGGTTGTCTTAACTCCCACTGAATTTTCAGTTCAATGGGAATTAGGCACCTGAAGAACTTCAGAAATCTGGCCTTTATTTACTCTTTAAGCAGGGGAATGAGGAGTTGGTGCTGTGGGTCTGGTCCCTCGCTTTCAGTTTTGTTCCTAGCAGGTTCATATGAGAGTGTAGGGATGAACCCTGCAGCTGCCTTTGGAGTTCAGGGGTATGTATGTGTTTGAAATAGTTTGGTTTTTTAAAATGTTTCTTTTGTGTTTTCAAACAACCCCCCTTTTTGAAGAGGGGAGTAAAACCATGCAGTAGGATATGCTGGATGAGTCCCTGAGCTTGGCCTCCCATACAGGTGAAGGTGTCTAGTCTGTTTTGTGCTTATCATGAGAACAGGACCCAAATTAAGACACATCTTGGTAGCTGATTTTAGTTAAAGTCTGAATTGCTGTAAGGAATTTATTATTTTCTGATGGAATGGAGTTGTGCTGCTAGGAAGTGACTGCATCAAGCTAATTACACTATGAGGATGAAAATGTGTGATCTCAAGCCTGGGCTTCAGCACTCAATACCTCATTGATTTCTAGTATATCAAATGCTTACACCAGAAGTGGAGGGTCACAGGCAAAAAATAATCTGTATGAATTTTGATCTTTACCATTTCCTTTTTATTAGTAGTAGGGAAACTGACTGAATTACTATTGCAACTAAGTAAAGAAAAAGTATGTTACTCATTGATACATTATGGGAGTGAGCTGCTTCTTGATATGGGTCAAATGTCTTCTCATAGTCCCAAATATGAACTCCTTTAACAGTCTGTAACACTTCTGTATCTATATTATTGCCACAAGTGCTATCTCTGATGACCAGAGTGTCAAAATGGATTAATTAAAACACAAGTCTTGTGTGTAAATCGATTTAAAATAAGTGATGCGGATGAAGTAGGTAGGCTTTTTTTTTCCTGCCCTATAAGGTCATGCGAAGGAGATAATCCAAGATAAGCATACAACATAGCCTTTAGCAAGGAAGAATACAGCAAAACTGAGCTCTTAATTTTCTACAGTCCTATTGCTCTCAGCGACCAGTACTGGATGATCTTTTCTGTACTCCTCCCTCCATAGGGACACCTGTTTATTTTGCCTATGTGACCTTTTTAGTTTACCTTTCTATTATATTGTTCCCTGCAAGGAGAGGGTGTTTTGCAGAAGTTGTACCTGGAAAAAAACCTACATTTAATTTCTTAAAATGAGTAAAATGTTTGGGTTGATCATTACGGCTTTCAAAGCAGTCAGTAAGGTTTCACCTGTTCACCAGAAGGAGAAACTTGTCACCCTCTGTGTTTCGTTTTGTTTGAATAATAACCATGGGAGTTTCTTGTCCCTGATAGATAGGAAAAATTGGAATTTAAAATCATGCTAAAAGTGGTGGTTGTTTTAAAATATTCCTGTGTCTGTTTTTCAGAAATGTAGCTTGTATACAAATTCTCAATGTATCATGGTAATTGGCAGTCTTCCATCCGTACTCATGCCTGTTGTTCAGCAGTGCTTTCTCACACTGCTCCATATCCCTTTGGTATCTCCCCTGAATTTTGACCATGCAGAAGGTCAATTTTGCTGTTATTTACACCCATGTGTCATTCTTTGTCTTACTGTAATGGCAGACATGAGGGGTCATCTGGGTGTTACGCTGCAAACAAGAAATAAAAATTACTTACATCCATTGGTCTAAAATATAGAAGAATAAAACAGTGGCCTTAACATTGGTGTTAGTGCCTTCATCTCCTGTTGATAGAAGATGATGAGGTAGGCAGGGTAGCACTGTTTTGCATCTGCCCTTGTTGCAGGATGCAGTTGATAGTCGGTGCCAGCGTAGTGGAAGAAGGTTCCCCAAAGATTCATCAGCCAATATGCCTTTTCATTACCACCTTCACCAGGAGAAAAGGTGTCTGTGGGACAGCTTCGGTCACATCATTCAGGTTAATTCCCTTAGATGGTTTCTCATCCCTTTCCAGTAGTCTAATGTTGAGTGACCAAAGTATCTGTGCAGAATCCCTGCTATGGCAATGGTTTTCTGCAGCCCTTCTTTGAGACGTGACAGGACAAGTTGGGTGTCCCAAGAAGAGCCAGTGTGGCCCAAGTCTGTATCAGTCAGTCATGAGTGCTGATGTTTTCTCAATCCAAATATGTTTTTTGTTCACCAGCCAAACGTTTTATGTTACTGTGTTTATTGCTGAGAGTGTTTTATCTATGACTTTATCTGATATGACTCCAGGTAGTTTTGTTTGCTCTAGCATATTAACTGGTGTGATTTTTTGTGCAGCAGTTCTTCATCTATTTTGACACTCAGATTTAAAAATCTGTCATTTTTATCAATTTTTGCCAAGACCAGACTGGTAGAATCTTCATTACAGTATTTGTTCTGGAATTGTCTGTGTGAGCCCCTTCACATGAATTCTCTTTCTTGGTGGCTGAACTGCCCTTGTTTTCTGAAAAGGAAGATTTCATTTATTTATATGCTGATAGAGCAATTTATTAAAATACTGGCAATAGTCAGTCACTTGTTAACTGTTTTTATCACATTCCAATGCAAATATCCTGACTGATATCATGAGCTTGACCAAGTGCTGGGCAAACTGAGAGAACCTTTGCTACTGTCTTTGTAGGGCAAGTAGAAGAAAAGCAACCAAGACCCAGAGATCCAGACAGGTGCAGCTGTTTTGCTCATGATGACATAGGAAGACTATCTGAGCTGAGAATGGGAGTGACATGGAGGTCTCTCACTTTAAGCCCAAAGTATTGCTTTTGTTCATTGCACAACCCTCCTGATCTCAGAGACCAACCCACACTCCCACAAGACATCATTCTGATTTTGGTTATGAAAGGGTCTGTTAAATTTTCATAATTGTTCTAGTGTTCTCCATATAAGCTTTTCTGCCTCAGTAAGCCCAACCTTTCCTGTCTTTGTTTCTGTTAAAGCTGACTGAAAAATATGTGTGGATGAGGAGCTGGCACAGCCCAGACAGATTTGGTTTTAAGGGTACATTTCTTGACTTACTCTTTTTAGTCCATTCAGAGTTTCTTTTATATTCAGTCCCTCCAAAACAACCAGTATCTCTAATTTTTCACATCCACAGTGTAAGGAATTAAGCAGTCTGAGGCTCTGTCTGCTGGATTTACTGCTGATTACTGGAAAATGTATTCTCTGTTTCTTGCAGGTTTATAAAGATACCATTGGTATGATTTCTGTTAGGTCCTGGGCATTAATGATTATGGTCCTGATGAAGCTGGACATTGACTTTACCCTTTTAATTTGCTTCAAACATTTGTTGTGTCCTACAGTGCTCAATCTTTAGCACTGGGAATAATCAGGCTGATGATCCTGCTCTTGCCTTTGGGCTCCTCCAGCATGTTAGAAGGTTTTGTGCCACTAGCAACACCAACATTGCTGCTCTACCTGCAAGAAGGCATCTGTCCGCTTCCTTAGATGTGTCGCTCTTGGAAGGGGAGTAACAATGTTGAGGCTTTCTTACCCTTACAGTACAGCCCACTGTGCTCCTTGTTCATGCTTCCCTCACCTGCTTCCTTCATCCTTTGGTCTGGAGCTGCTTAGGATTTGTATCATGTCTGCCTTCCTCTGTTGCTTTTCCTCTGAGAGAGCACTGGAAGAATAATGGGAGTGTTGGAGAAATAAAAAGCAATCTGGGAACAGAGATTGGGGGTGAAAAAAGGTTGTAGATGAGAGAGGGGAGATGTAGCAGGACACAGCATGAACAGATTCTATAAGTTTCTTCTGCTTAACACATTTAAACCTGTGAAGTTTGCCACAACTCTAATCTCATTCAAGTCTTCAGTCATATGGACAAACTGTGTGATTTTGTGTATGAGGATTCTTTCTCTTTTTCGTTCTAAGTTATTTTTTAGAGAGTCCTAATGAGCCACGATTGTGCTTTAGGCTAATAGCTATCCAAGGGATTAAAAATCAGGGGGAACAATTATTTGAGTGCTTTATTGCACTCACATTTATCTTCATTACTGCCAAAATCTGAAGAGTACTGTTACTGTAAGCTGACTATAATAAGTTGCATCTGATTTTCTTTTAATTAGTGAATGTTACCTCCTGAAATACTGGTTAATGCCAATTAAGAAACTGTTGTGTGATAGGTCTGATGTAATACTGGTACAATTCCTCACTGTCTGAATAAAGGGAGGGGGGAAAAAAGAGTAAGTTAGCAAGTTGATTCTTGATCCTTTTGACTTACTTACACACTTCCTTATTTCGTAAGTGTACAAAGGGATTCAAATGCCATGGCTGCTGTTGAAGGTTACTTTGGGATAGCTCTGTTCCCTAGGCCCCAATAGTTCTTCCTGTTCGAAAGAGTATGGGGTTTATGAGTCTGACTGCTGTGTTAAGCAAAGTTGTGCGTGATGGGGAGCACTGGAGTTTCTGTCAGTCCTAATGACAGCTTTCAAAGCCCCAGAAAATGATGAAGTGATAAATCCTCACATGGATTGGCTTCTTATGCTGAAAGAAAAATTCACGTGTTGTCTCTGAGTGTATTTGACAGATCTGGTGAGATTTTTTTTGACACTGGACGTGGCATTTATGGTTGATGACCTCTTGGGTCAGTAAACAGGAGGTGGAAAGCGGGGCTTCTGGAGCTAAATACAGTAACTTCAACAAGTTAAAATAAGATGTTTGACCCTAGAAGAGTGGTCTTTCTACTTTAGAAACAGCAGGCCTTTTAACACATTGCAGTGGCTTATGTAATAATCAGTGAAAATAGGTAAAACATACATAAATAAAAAAAATTGACATGCCATTGTTATCATTTTTTCATATAATTTGAAAGGCAAATAATGTTTCTGTAGTAATTTCCTCTATTCTCTGCAGCTTTCATTCTTGGCTGTCAGCAAATGGTTCATTAAGAGCTAATAATAAATTCGCTAGTGTATAAAAGGAATGGGCCCCTGAGCCACTGATTAAAAAGCAAGGTAGAGAAGGCCAAAGCATTTAACTGGAAGCATGAGAGCTGTTAATCCTTTTGGTTTTTTCCGGTCAACAAATTGCTGTTAAAATGAAAGAAGGAGAAGGGCTGTGCTTTTTCAGAACATAAAATGTTTGTGAAGAAATCCTTCTGGCCCTCCTGCCTTGGCCTTTGTGAATGCAGAATAATTCACTGGGAGAGGACAGTTGTGACACACCAGAAGTGCTTCAAGTATTGCCAAGTGTAAATATGAAGGTTTAAAATGAGGAAATGACAGATAATGCACACTTGTGACTGTGTGCGCGACTCCTAGCAATTTTTAGTAGTGACATTGATGTTTCGAGAAGCATTTGGCAACATCTCCTAAAATGCTTTTTTGGACAACTGGCAGCACCTTCCCAAGTTAATGGCTGTGCAGGAGGATGGTCACTCTGGTTACTCCAGAAAAAGCCTTTTGAGCATTACCTTCAATAAATGTCCAGTGTGGCAAAAGGCTCCTGCAAGGCTAAGGCTTGTCCCCATCCTGTTTCAGTTGTGGCTTGCACCATTCTTGACTGTGTTCTATTGTTTGCTGTGTCTTTTCTGTGTGGTGACCCCAGTTCGGACAGGGATGAGCTTTCTACTCCGAGCACTACTGTCTAGTGTCTGGCAGAATGGTGTCAGCCGTAGCTCGGCCTCTAAGCATTAACTCCATACAAATGTTAAGTACTAATGTGTAGTAGCATAAGGGATTGAACAAAAACAGATGTGTGGAGAAACAAAGAGAACCTGTTCTCAAGGGCATTAACAAGGGAACCCCCAGGAAACAAAAGGAGCATGGAAAGGGCATCCTTAAAACAACGACTGTAACAAATAAACTGCTCACATATGAAGTGTTTGGCAAAAAAAGAGCCTTGGGGCATGGCAGGGAGATCCATTGAATAGTTCAACTCTGCAGATTCTTTTGATTAAAAAAAAAAACACCAAAACCAAACAATGAGAGAGAGAGAACATATAAATATATAATGGCTATAAACCACTGGGTTATTCAATTATTCATATCCATGCAAACCCCCTACATTTATCCTGAGAGAGAAAAAAACAGAAAGGATTATTTCTCTGAGTTGTTTTTTATTATAAGCAATAGAGAAACAGTGGTAAATGATCTTTGTTCTTTCACAGCATTTGTAGTGTTCACTTATTTTGAGTGCTTTACTGAGTCAGTTCACTGGCAAAATTTTTTAAACAATACCATTGACCTTTCAGCAAATGACACAGAATAATGGTGGAAAACAATTTCCCTTTCCAAATCATGTACTCCTGGTGGACAGACACGTGCTCTGTAACCTTGAGTGCATGTCAGAAGTTCTCCCATCCTTCTGTGGAGGCCTCGCAGTAGTGTTGTGGGTAGGGATTAATCAGTGAATAACTGCAAATAAAAATAAGAGGAAGCCTATTAGCATTCGTGCTGAAAACTTGAGATTAATTAGGTAAATATTTCAGTATGAATTATTTGCTTAAATCCTTGTAATGGGACAAAATTTCCTGCCGATGTAGTTTGATTGACCTCAGGGAAGGTGAGTCACTGCAATAGAGAACTTGGCCTGTAATTTCTCTATAATACAGCGTTGGCTCTAATTTACCATCCATTTTTTATCCCATTAATCTTAAATGCCTGGCAATAGCCATTATATGGCAGTGGATGACTGGCCAAGTTTGAGAGTGTGTGCACCACCAGCTGTCGTGGTGCTCTTAGAGCATGCAGCCTTCAGCAGTGGTGCCATCTCTGCAGAGAGGAGTCTGCTGGGAAACCTCAAGAACTAATCCCTCCCCACCTGTAGCAAGTCCAGGATCCCCACAATGTTTAATTGTTACTGGTATCCCTCAGCTGATGATTCCTTGTCCTCCGGGCTTTGAGAGAGCTCCTCATCTCATGCTGGAGCAGTTGAGTAATGTTTGCCATGTTGAAATGCACCTGTGAGAGGAAGCAGAGCTTGGTACATACCCTGAGCAGGAGAGCACCCATTCTGTGTGTCTTTGCGTTTGCATAAAGAAGATCTTTAATGCTATTTAATGTGGCAATCTATTTATGAATTATATAGCTCTACATTTCACACACTCTGGTTATAGTATCTGAATTTTAGTCAGCCCTTTCTAACTGCTACTACAGGTTTTGGTGTTGCAGCAAATACCTCTAGCTCCTTCTTCTACAAGTAGAATCAAGTCTTCATCTAAATCTGGGACACATTTTACCCTCTTTGTTTCACTCATCTCAATATTTGATGACTTCTGCTAAGAGAATATGGTGCTGAGCTAAGATATTTTTGGTTTTGAAGTGGCATTTTTTTAAGAGTTCTTCCTCTGGCATCCTGGGGAAACAGCCTTTCTCATTACTATCACTTCAGTATTTTTATATGCCTACTTACAGCTTCACATATTTACTTTTGAGTAACCAACAACATAAGCTGTATCTTTGGGGTATTGTTAACAGGCACTAAGGGGGCTGATTCAGAAATTTTTGAGGTCAGGTGGACTCTTTTAGTTGATCTTTGTGAGCCTTGTGTAAGATTGATAGAAGTGCAAGCACACTAAGTAACTCCCTGTCCAAACTGCTATCAGTCTGAATGCTGAATCTCTTTGATTATGGTTGAATCCTGTCAAGATTTCTAGGAGAAATTACTGTAATGGCCCTTGCAGATTGGGAGAAATAATTCAGAATTTGTAACTGAGTCATTACTCTGGGAAACCTGCTGCTTTGAACCTTTCTGTGCAGCCCTTTCCTGATGCCATGAAACTGTCTCCAGTTGATACTTAGCTTGAGTTGCAAACTCTTACTCATAGCTCAGTGAAAACTAAAGCCTAGAGACTAAATATTGGCATTTTCTTCATTTTGTGTGTTAGTTTATCTATTTTGTTGTTGTTGTAGCACATAAACTGCTTAGAAAACACTTTCAGAACAGGGACTGACTGCACTCTTGAACCTCACAGGGTTTAGCTCTGAGAATATTGAGGGAGAGCTTAGTTTTTGAAGACGAGTGAGCAGCAATGCAATCACTCACTAGGTATGCAGACTTACTCATGCATGATTGAAGTCTTCAGTCAAAATATTAAGCATTTAATTGAAATACACAAAGCATTGGTAGCATTTTCATGGTGCTCAGCTTGTTCTTCAAGACCTGCTTATTCCTGCCAACAAGTGAGTAAACATGAGGAGTCTTATTTTCTTTCAGGCTGAATTGAGGAATTGTCACATGAGTACACAAACACAGCCCAGTGTATCCTGTGTGTTCTGTTCCCCTCTTCTGTCTTGATACAACTGAAACAAAACATTCAGTATATACCTCTGTTGGCTTCTATCACTGATCCTGTCTCAGAGAATGCAGGCAATGTTGTTTAATAAGGATCAGGAAGGACTTCTAGACTGCCCCTGTAATCATTACTAAAATTTTCAAGGCCATTTCCTCTAAAGTGCTTTGAAGCCTGGTTCTCAACACTCAAGTTAAATATGATGGAATTAATTTTGTAGATGGCCTCATCATAGAATGCATGATAACATCAGTTCTATGAAGGGTATTCCAGTTAGTGTGTTAATTTTAATTATATGGAAAAAAGGTCTGTTTTACCCTGATAAGTTAGTGCTTATAAGGTCATTGCTGTAGATTTTTTGGATGTTCTCTAGAGCAGGTAGAAAGTTAGCTAATTTTAACATGTGAATAGAGAAGGGAATATTAGTCATACCCGCCCCTCAAACAAAACTATTTGACACTGCTTGGAAGAGAAAATTATAGGCTGCAAACAAATTATACTGTTCACACCTAGACTTTACATGGGTCTTTGAATACACAATGATAACTACTTTCTCTAGTATTTCCCATAGCAACTGGAAAATAGTAACAAAGATGTAAAATGATATATTGGTGCCATTCCTCTTGCCTTGTCGTTTGGGTAGACTTTCTCTTCCTCTCTGCTGGAGTTAAGTATCTTCTCTCCTGTGCAAAGGCTCTCCAGCTCAGAGCTGCTGCAGGGTACTCACGTGTCTTTGTGTGCCACTGCTTTCTGAAGCAGTTTCACCAACATGGTGTCCAAATCCTCCCTGGGCAAACAAGCCCTTTTGTCCAGGGAGGAGAGGAGCTCAGTCAGTGCAGCATGTGAGTAGCCTCTGGCTGAGGATGAGTCTTCTCCTGCCACCATGGGCATGAGGAACCTTCTTTTCCTGGTGACAACTGGGCTGAATGCCTCAGTAAACTGAGAACACTGGGAGACAAGAAAAGTTTACTCCCACACATTGTTTAAAATTGGCTTGCACCTTGAGGTGTATTTTGTTCACTTAACAGAATGAATGAATGAATGCATGAATGCACAGTATTCTGATTCTTATGGATGTCTTCCAACATGAGATATCTGATGATCTCGTGGAAGCTTTGTTAGCTTTGTAATAGGGATGTGTTGCCAAACAGGTGATGCTTGTATGCACCTGTTTGTTTTCTTGTTTGTGTTAATTCATGTTTGATAGTATTTCAATTTATGTTCTTGGCAATGTGTGTTTTTTTTTCCTACTAAGGACACATTAAAAGTATTGATATTTACAATAAAAAAGGTGCTAGCTGAAATAGGAAGCTTCATTTTTGAAATTCCAGTATTTATAAATTTATTTTCCTCCTCTGTAGACCACCAAGACATTTAGAAGTTAAATATGTGATACAGATATTTTGTCATGGAATTATGGGCACTAGTAAAATCAGAATGTTTTGTGTCTGTTTCTGTGGTATTTTCATTTATGACTGTAGGAAAAGTGAAGCATTTTGGCCACCTGATTCAGTTTTGTGGTGGTTTGAAGAGACTGAGTTGATGGACAGGGTTTTGGACCAATTGCTTCTTGCAATTTTGCATATAAAAGGCACTGGCGCGGGGAATTCGGCTTCTTCTGGTTTCCAGTCCCTCACTGGGAGGGGTGGCAGGGCCGGGCCGGGCCGAGCCGAGCCCCCTGCCCTCTCCCCTTCCCTCTTTGGGGCCGTGGCACGGCGCCCCCGGGGTGCTGCAGAATCCCTCGGAGCCCGTGAGCAGCTGAGAAACAACTATTGCTGCTGCAACTATAGCCGAGACCATCTGGGGCTGACGGGCTCCCCTCCCCCACTCCACGTGGCACGGCGCAGACCCGGTGGGAGCCGGGACAGTTTTCTACCACCAATGTAGCCGACATCGAACAGCTCGCAACATAAAGGAAAAGAGGCTTTTCTTTCCAACATAAAGCCTGAAAAGAAATCAGCCCTTTGACATGGAGGCTGCAAGGTCAAAGAGAAAGAGAAAGCAAGTCACGTGTTGATAGAGACTGAAAAAGAGGGCAGCAGCGTGTCTTTCGCGCGCAGCTTT
>VWZT01007993.1:39771-78385 GCA_013397055.1 Pachycephala philippinensis | reverse complement strand
TGTGTTATCCTTTGTGCGAGTTGGGAGATAAAGGGGGGAGGTGCTGGAAAGAAGGGGGGAAGTGCCGGAGGGAAAGGGGGAGTTTGCTTTAATTTTTATTGTTATTATTCTTTTATTACCTTTAATTCTGTTAGTAATAAACTTCTTTATATTCTTTAAAGTTTTGAGCCTGCTTTGCCCTTCTTCTAATTCTTATCTCACAAAAAGAAAAAAAAAAGTGAACTAAACCACCACAGTTTTCTTGATGCTTTCACAATTAGAGACCAGGGAATTTCTGTTCTAAAAAACTAAGAAAAGTACTTTATTTGGCCAGATCAGAACACTAATTAATAAAATTTTAAAATGACATTTGAACCTGTGCTTGTATAACGTGCCTGGGACTTCTATTCGACCTGAATCTTTGACATTGATAGTATCATGTACTCTAAAGTTCCACAGGTGGATAATGCATTCTGTCAATTTTGCAGTCTTCTAATAGTCTTGAATGTACCCTTGATCTTACTTTATGAAAGAGACTGAACGGTAGACCTTGATTTATCTTTGCTGTACCTTTTATCATACTGTCTTCTTTATTTTCATGTCGTCTCTACCTTTGCTTTTGCTTCTCTGATCTAAGAAGTCCCAACATCTTCAGTCTCTGCTGATACAGAAGAATCAGCATGACTTTAATCACATTTGTTGCCTATCTTTGGAACTTTTATAATCCTGCTATGTCCTCTTGGAAGTGGTGTGACCTGAATTAAATAGAACACCTCATTCTTTTTTATGTGCTCTCCTCCCCTTTGAAGTACATTTTGAACATTAGTATTTCTTCTTTCTTCTTCCTTTGGTTGCAAGAAAAAGATGCATTCAGCAGGGCAGAGACAGGATCTCTTTTGAATGGGAGATTTATTTTTCCTTGCAAAGACTTTGGGCTTGTCACTGGAAATGAAGTGGAAGACAGTGCCAGTAGCTTGCAAGTATTGTACCCAATGTGAAAGTACAAGTTCCTTTTGAATAATGTATTATTTATCATGCATTAAACTATTAATAGAGTGAAGAGACTAAGGTTGCCTAAGACGAAAGCTGGGAATTTGGTTGGAAGGAAAAATGCTTTTGTTAAGTGAAACATTTTAATGCATTTTCTTTGACCCACATGTTTGAGGATTTTGTTGTTGTTTTGGAAACGGATTTCAGTTAATTTGGGTAATGAAGGAGGACTGTTCATAATTTCTGTATTTATCTTCTGAGCCTAAATGTCCTTACTAGCCACAGCAAGTACATACAAGAGGACTGGTAAAAATAATTTTCTAGCTTTTTAATGAACAAAAGAATAAGTCAGACTAAAAATTCTCTTATTCCTTTGTGGTTTGTGTTTGGAACTAGCCATGGTTGGCCACTGATAATGGCTTTTACTTTTTCCAGAGCAAGAACCTCTCCCACTTGAGTTAAAAGACTGAGTCCCCTGCAGAATGCAAAACCTTGTAGAACCAGAGAGTCAATGCTTGCAAGATCAGTCTTGAAAACGTGCCCAGTTTTGCTGTGTTTCAAGTTACTTGCTAGCACTTCATGTTGAAGCATGTTCTGTGGAGGGCCTCAGCTGACCTTTTATGAATGCTGGATGGCTGTTTGTGGAGATTTACCTAGTCGTTGAGGTTAAAAGAGAAAAGTGAAGAAAAGTAGATACTTGGAACTAAAAACGTTGAAGTAAAGTTTTACTAACACCAGCAACAGTGATTCTGCCAGCCTGGAATGATTCTTTATTCAGCAGGGAGGCTTTGTTGAAACAAGACCAAGGAGGAGATGAGAATTCAGCCAAACTTAAGGGACTGATCTCTGAGGAGTATCATAAAAGCCTGTGCTTACCCTGTGATTTATCTAGTCAAATTTGAGAATGCTGCAAAGATGCTTTAATTTTTGTGTGTCATGATAGTGAGAAAGACAAATGATACAGTGCAGAAAATACCTGTCCTCCCCATCTCATCCATTTTAACCATGTGAACTTGTTTTTAAATGGAAAAAAGATAGAGAATTTTTTTTTCCCCCACAAGGAGCTTTCAAGTGTAAGGAATTCATTGTGCATCCTTTGGTTTGCTTGTTTTAAATTTGCAGTAAGTGGTTCCAGGAGCATGACTGATGCATCATGTCCAACAGAACCATTGGACATGTTAACTGAGGAACTAGTCTGCACCATTGACTGACCTAATTCTGGGAGCTTTAACTGGTCTGAAAGGACAGGAATGGAACTGTGAAAACTGTCTTGACACTTGGTCATCTCTTTTTGATGCTAATGGTGTTAACATCCTTCTCTGCCATCATGAATTAAAATTTTTTATCAGTTGATTTTTAGCCCACAGGGCTATTAAATGTAATCATCAAATACAAATGAAGCCCCTGGTAAAGTCTCTTGAAGTTTTTCTCTTACTAAAATAATGACACAAATGTATAAATTGAAATGTAGATCATTGGAAGGTAGCAAGACCACAATCAGGAAATAGTATGAGTGATAAAAATAGCAGTCACGGTAGGGAAACAATCTGTTTTCTCCAGCATTATCAGCCTGGTATGGAACTGTCCCTCAAATGCTTGAATATTTCGGTACCTACTGTTAGGTATTACATTGCATTTAGGTTGGAAAAGACCCTGAAGATGATCAAGTCCAACCATTAACCTAGCACTGCCAAGGCCACTACTAAACCATGTCCCCGACATGTCAACATGTCTTTAAACACCTCCAGGGATGGTGACTTAATCACTTCCCTGGGCAGCCTGTTCCAAAGTTTGACAAGCTTCTCGGTGAAGAAATTTCTCCTAATATCCAATCTAAACCTTTCCTGTGCATATACACACATCTACAGACAGATTTTTGAGGTGTACAATGTTAAATGAAGATCAACAATTCGATCTCCCAAGCCTGGTTTGACAGACAGGCCAGTACCTGGGTTGTCTTCTAGTTCCAGCCCTGTTTTATGTTTCTCCAAAAGTATCCTACATGCATTGAAAAAACAAGGTGAAGCAATATACCAGCTTGTATTTGATCAAGAAGATAAAATGTTTAAATCCTACTCTTGAGTGTTGTTTAAATTAACTGAATTAAGTAATTCAGTCTGTCTTGCACATAAATGACTTGTGGTTTTTTGTTTGTTTGGGTTTTTTTTGAGGAAGGTGTGTGTGAGAGAGGCAACTTAATAACATGTTATGTAGAAACTAATCCTATTACCACCCTTTCCCACAGAAAACAGGCTCAGGCATGTGGTGCTCTCATCACTGCAGGACTTCTTCCAGCACAAAGGCAGCTTCCAGTGCCTGTAGCCTGTGGGTAATCTCTCTCCTGTACTTCTGCCTCCAGGGCACTTTTCAACATTTTGTACTTAGCACTGCAATTTGGTGAATGCTAATTACCACAATAAAAATGGCCCTTGTATGCTGATTAGGGCGTGTCTTTATCCCTAACCAAAGTAAGATTGCATATCACTGTCAGAGTGTTTAAGCTGGTGAACTTGATTGATCGTTCCAACATGTCACTTGGTACTGTGCAGCATTTTAGTACACTAAAGGTGATGTAGATGACTGTAGAAACATGATGAGTAGGGCTGTATGAATCTTTCATAATGAAGCATGAAATAGGATGGAATTTTCCTGGACTCCAATCTTGCAGACACTGATTTAATGGAGCAATATCCCCTAGTAAAAGAAATTTGAAGCCACTAATAAGCACTGAAGCTGACTTTAAATTTGTTGTCAAAACTGGTTTTGAATTACTAAGGAAAGAAAAAAGAAAGTGGTGTGGACAATACATATATACACCCACATATACATACATATATATATATATATATGTGCGTGTGTTTGTATTCAAATATAGTTGCCTTTCCAAAAGAGGAATTTCCTCCTATGTTTTATGATTTAAAGGATTTTTTTGTGTTTTGCAGAAGTTATCACAGGAGGGGGAAAAATAGCAATTTAAAAAAAATGATACGGAAGTTATTAGGGCAAAAACAACTGGTGAAAAGGAAACTGAGGTGTCCTTAGTAGTATGAGTTTTCTTGAAATTTGTAGACTTACTCCAAAAATTTCAAATATAAAAGGACACATTTGAGTTTAACTGTTTGGAAGTAGCTTGTGGGGAATATAGTTCTGTGAAACATATCAATTTATATCAAGTTGGCATTTTATTTTAAGCAGAGAAGTCTGAGTGTCAGGTGAGTCAGCTTATGAACTGTGTGCCAGACTGTATTAATAAGTCAGAAAATGAAAATAATAATTGCAAATGATTCACAGTGTCTGTGGTTATCATATGTGCTTTCACTTGCCAGAGCCATCCTTCTTGTTTAGGAAAACATGGAAATAAATGGTGAGATTAAGAGAAACATGACAACTGAAGATACTTGGGTTTATGGCAGATCTGGAAGGCGACTTCTGCACGTCTTCTCCAATACAGATGGGGGAATTGGGGACATTGTGGTGTGTATCTGAACCCTTATCTGGGCACTCTCCTACCCACACAGCTCTACCTGGCTCCCGGGTGTCAATGTGGAGTGGCACCAGCTTCCAGTGGAGGCTTCTCTGAGTCCCCGTGGAGGAGCTAGGTGGTCACGGCATAGAGACAGAAGAGGGTGTATTTTCATTTCACCTTCCTTTCCCTGTCCTTACTATCCTCTGATATTTATACAATAGATAAGCAAATTTGAGGCAGGAAAACATTATATTTTTCCTGCTTGTTTATCAATCCTGTTAATAAATAGTGCTTCTCTTGTCAGGGGTTTTACTAACATCTATAAACTGCTCGGTCTGTATTTAAAAAAAGGTCAAAAATCCTGTTATGTTGTTTTCACTGACCTTCCTCCTAAAAGTGATGTGACTGATAACATAATAGGTAATAGGGAGAGACTGTATATTAATATTTAATAGGGATAGATAGGTTTATTATTGAAACATGTAAAATGCCCTCACAGCTGCCAGCTGTAATTACTGCCTCTGTCTAGAAGGTACATATGCATTTGTGTGTTTATGGAATTAAGTTTAGAAAGTGAAGATGTTCAAAGTTAAGCCCTTAAATAGCCTGTGTTTGTCAGAACTAGCTATTATGATTGGAGGATTTTGAAAAAAACAGAGCGTGTTTGAGAGCTTTAGGAATTTAGGTTTTACCCTTATTAATCCATCCTGTTTCAGATAGATGGAACTTCCTGCTGCTTTAAGGATTGGTGCTGATATTGAAGAAACAACAGAGCTGTCTCCAGGTTACTGAATATTGCCCATAGTCAGGAGGGCCCACATTCACTGTGGTCTGTGTCTTTGTGGGTTGGTCTTCAGCTGGGGTTTTCATGCCCCTTAGCACTGAATCCTCCTCATGCCTTGTTTTCAGGTTCTGGACTTCAAATACCAGCTGTTCAGGGGATTTGACACAACTTTGAGGTACTGCTGCTATATTCCTTGGCAGGTGCAGAATATTTATATCCCCAAAGCAGAAAGGAGCTTATGAAGTAGCTGAAACAGAAAAGGCCTAAAACAGATAGTATTGCAATTCACAATGGAAATAGATGGGATTTTGCTATTGGCAGATAAAACTGATTGTATTTATATTTATTTGATGCTCAAGTGACAGATTTTATCAGCCTAGAGGTTCTCTTTGAGTGCTTCCACTCCAACAGGCATATAGTAAAATCAAAGCTTTCCAAGCTTTCTGTCACTTCTGCTTTCTGTCAACATAAACATGATCCAAACTTGTATCCCATTATTGAATGAACAAGAACAGTGTGCTGGAAGCATGGTTATTCTCACCCAGCGGGCTCAGATCTTATGAAAAAGTATGTCTCTTCACATAGCAATGTTGTTTGTTTGGTTTTCTTTCCCTTGAAATCCCACCACATTGTTATGAAGTTAATTTAGTTGCTGTTGCTTATGATGCACACATCACAGGAATGTATGGTGCAGCTGAAGAAACAGCTTCTATGCTTTTTAAAGATCAGTTCAGTCTTAAAATAGAAGTTGTATTTTGGGGTAAGGAATAGGAATTGTATTTCAGAGGCTGAAAAGTTTCCTTATTTTTTATCAGTGATCAAAAGGACTTCTCAAATCAAATTCAGAGAATTTTCAGTGCCATCATGATGTCCACTGCAGGGCTGCTGTACACACCAGGGTGAGGAGGACTGTTCCTACTTCCCTTCTGTTTTCTGCTTAAAGTCAGGAGAGTTTTAGTATACAGTCAGACAGCTTTTATTATAACAAGCACATACCCTGGACTGTGTAAGTAAGGCAAGCTGTGTTTGTCAGCCTTGAGCAGTGCTCAGACATGCAGCTCTTGAGGTACTCTCACTCAGACAAGTATTGCTCTGCATTCCCAAGGGATTTTTTTTTAAAGGCCTTTAAAAGTGGGAATGAATTAAGCATATATTCCCTGGTTCCCACAGGTTTGTGGTCCCTGGGTTTCACATTTAAATGGGTCCCAAAAGCAAGCTTGGTGAAATTTTACCTTTATAAAATGCCCCAATCCCCTATCTTAGTCCTTGTCATTTGGAATGTAGCCCAGATGTGCTACAATGCTCATGCACCTTGAATTTCTCCTAGTTTTAAGGAAGTTGTCCTAGTTTTCTTAGGAAATCTTCATGGTCTTTGCCCAGTGCTGGAATATATTTTAGTAATATGAAAGAGTAGACCTGGTGAATGCTTCCGGATAAAGGACTGGTCTGGAAGGATATGAACTTTGAAGGTGGTCAGTTCAAGAGTCAATCTTTGCTGATATTTTGTATATATACAAATATAGTACTTGTATATGTTGTCAATATCTCTCTTGAGACACGGAAAATTACCAAATGTAGAGGAAAGTCTGTATCTTCAAATGGGCCACAAGGCGTCTCTGCTGAATTGGTGCATTCCAAAACACCTGGAAGCGCAGTATCTCTGCAGGTCCTGAAGAAGCATTAGAGGAGGCGATTCCCACCCTTCCCACACGCATTGCTTTCCCAGGCTCCATGGCAGATCCAGAACCAACATGCTGGCAGCAGTGGTGGGCTGTGGCAGCTGTAGTGTGAGCGTAATTGCTGCCTGCGTGGATCAGTGTAATAATCGTGCAATTATGCAATCATGACACTTGCATTACTGTATTGTCTGCCTGGCGTATGGAAATGATATGATGATTATAAAGTCATTATCCAGCATAGCAACTTGCCGGTGAAACCCAATGCCTTCCCTGCACTGTTGATAGGTATCTGCACTCTGTACAAGGGATGACTCTCCCTGGAAGGTTGGTGACGTTTGTGTACTTTTATCTGTTACCCTTTGCTGTGAAAAATTTAACCACTTTCCTCAGTTCAGGCTTTAATGGTTTCCTCTAACTACTGGCCATCTGTTGTAGTGCGAAGAGATTTCCTACAGGAATTTCTGTTTTAACATGGTTTTGCCATTGCTGCTGTATCAGTAGTGTTTTGCTGTCATCTTTCTGTTGTGATAAATGATTTCCAAATTGACAGCTGTCGCATACGTGCTTAGGTAGTGATTGGAAAGATCCATTTATGGGCTGTATCTGAATTTTTTCACTTGGTCGTGGCATCTGAAGAAAGAAGGAGCAGATGAAAGGTTTTCTGTGACATTTTAAAATGAACTGTGGACTTTAATCTAATTTCTGTAATTTATCAAAATTAGTTTATAGCAAGATTTCTTGCTGTAAGAAGTCAAAGAGAGTCACTGTAATGCACAATTGACCAGACATGGTCATGCCTAATTTTGTAGACACAGAATTTCATTTATTTCAGTAGGACATCATTTACACATAAAACTCTGTCTTTTTATATAAAAAGTTTGCAAGATGTATTTTATATGACAAATGGTAATTGCTTAATATTTTCCCATTTCCTGAATTAAGATTTTCTGATTATTTTACTGTAAACAAGCTGCTGCTGTTTGGAGCCCAGTAACTATTTGGAGACTTCCAGAAGCAGATCCAGAATGAGAAAAATACAGTCTGGGCTGAAAAGTAGTAAGTCTTTAAGAATGACAGCAATCCTGTATTTAGAAGAGAGTCTCCAGTGTGGATACTACCTTGTGTATTACACTTAAATGGAGAAAGAAGTTGGATGGGCATGGATGTACGGAGGGTTGATTTTATTTCAGCCTTGGTGAAGTTTTGGAGCTTAGCGCCTTTGGGGTTTGGTGCTGTCAGGTGGTGGCATTGCTAGAGGATATCTTCTGTCTGAAGTGCTTGCCTCGTTATTATGTCCCACTCAGGCTGTGTGCAGCCAGTGCCAAGGACAGCACAGTGGAGGATGTGTGGATGTAGCATCAGAGAGTCTGTGCTACCTGGCCTGATGTGTCTAAGCAAAGAGTTACTGTACAGGAGTGAGACCTGGTCTACAGCAGACAGTGCTGTGACAGCCTGGGTGCTAGACTCAGGGGCAGGCAGGAAAGCAAACAGAATGTTATGGGTTATTAGGAGAGAAATAGGGAACAAACTGGACAAACACTGTTGTGCCAGCATATCTGTGTTGCTCCAGCACCTTGAATATCTCGTGTGTTTTGGTGCCTTTTTAGCAGAAAGAGTAGGATAGAATAGGAAAAACTTACAGGAGTGCCACAAGCGAGTTTGGGGCAGGGATCCAAGAGGTGCAGAAACATGTCCCAGGCAGGCAAGGAGGGAATTAGGAAAGCCAAAGCTCGGCTGTAATTGTATTGGGGAGATAGATTTCTTCCTGCCATTTTGTCTGTACAGGTGTTGGGTTCCCCTCTCTTACTCCTATCTGCTGCTCTGCGGGGACACTGCTGACGGAGTCCTGCCCCTTCATAGGAAACCAAACTGCCCTTTCTTCTCCTTCTGTTCTTTCCCTCCCTACACTGGTTTCTCCCCAGCTCAAGTCTCCCCTTTATTCAGTGCTGTGCACTTCCCAGACTGTCCCCCATGAAGTTGCTATCTCAGTTGGGGTGCATGGCTGTGGAGCAGCTCTGTGGGGTACTGGGCATCTGTGCAAACACAGAAAAGCCATGCCAGGCCACACACCACATGTCTGCCATCAGCCTGGCAGTGACAAGAGCAGGTCTTTGTTTCCAGACAGCACGGATGGGCTCAAAAGCCTTCCCCAGCTGCCTTCAGTCAGAGTCCCACTACATTCCAGGGGACAAATCAGACCCAAGTGGGCAATTTGCCATTTTGCAATGGTGCATTTTTGCGGATGGTCAAATGTACTTTGGAGAAGAAAATGCTTGTGGGGAGCCACGTTTTACCCAAGTTTTATAATTGAGTTATTACGGAAGTATGTAAAAAAATGGGGTTTAGAATGGAAGTGTTGACACTAGAACAGCATGAACACAGCTGTTATAATATCGTAAATTTGTAAGAAATTGTATAGCTAACAAAGTAGATCAGAGGAAACAGCTTCAGAGGAAAAACTGTTTCAGATGGCAGGCTACTCTGTCTTAGAAATTTTAATGTTTTTTCAACATGAGAACAGAGATGTTTTCCCTTCCGTGCTAATTCCTGTCATTTTTGCTTTTAAAAATATTCATGCTGGAACGTGGGGCTGACCTCCAACTTCTCAAATACAAATCTAGCATGCACAGGTACAGCACAGTGGATCACAGACTAGGGAACATAAGGATGACCATTCCATGCCAGATCACAGGTCACACTTGCCTGGTATCCCACTGTGACAGTGGCCAGTAATGTCTGGATGTGAACAAGGGTGAGAGGGCAGATGGCATCTGCAGCAGTTTTTCCAGAGCAGTCTCCTAGAGAGAAGCAACTCTCATTCCCTTAGAGACTTCCCAAATCAGAAGGGTTGCCTTTGTACCTAACAGTCTTTATGGTATCCATGAATTTGTCCAGTATTTTTTGAACTTTTTCAGACTTTCAGTACACTCCTGTGGAAAGCAATACTAGAGCTTGGGAAGGGACATGTGACTAGACTTAATTTCTTACCTGCCTGCCTGCCTTGCCTGCCTGGGCAATGCCTCTGTGCTCATTCTGGACAGCCAGTTCCTGCCCTGCCCTTGCTGTTTTTTGCTTTCCAGCTCCCGTTGGAGCTCTTTTTTCAGCCATGCTGGCTTCTGCACTTCTAGGTGAGCTGTTCTTGTCCTCCACTGAGGTAATCCCTGAAGATCATCCAGCTCATGTGCTCCTATTTGCCCTTCAGAGAAGTTTCTGGTAAGATCAGTTCTCCAAGAAGCAATTAATGTATTTAGCACTGCATGTCATTTAAGCCTCTAAAATGCTAGTAGTCTGGGTTTTACTCGGGTATTCTCTTTTACTGTTGCTCCCTAAATATGCCTTTTCCTGTCTTGTATCACATGTTCCAGCTCTTGAAAAGACTGGTCCATCTCCCTTCAGCTGGGGAGTCCCCAGGTCCCCTTCTGCCTTCTGAGGGAGATGTCCCCCAGCAGCAGTGATCAGAAGAGCAGGACATTTTCTGATAAACCAGAAGATGAATAAGAAAACTCCCCACTGATTTACAACTCAGAGCAAATGATTCTTCCGTTTCTCCCTCATTCTTGGAAGGGTCTACATTCCTGTAAGTGAACTCCCGACATTAGATTTTCATTAGCTCACAACAAAGCTGACGAGCATCTTGTTCAAATCCATTTATTGCATCTCTGGTCCCTCGGGGTCCACCTCAAGTCTCCACTTTCCACTTTGCTCTCCCCACTGCCTGCCCATTTGGTTTACAGCCCCACGTAGCTACTGAGTCAGACTCAATGGGTTTGGTGAATGATAGTGTCAAACTGTTCTAGGGGACAAGGTTAATCCAAATACTAAGTACAGCCATTAGACTTTCTGTAAACAGTTTTTTTGTGTTTGCCTGAAGAAATATTGCTGCACAAGGGTGGCACTTCTCAGTCTCTCCGTCCATCTGCACCTCTGTTTAAATTCCAGTGCCTTGATCTCATCTTCTTTGTCCCATTTTGCTTTCTTTACTCTCCTTCTGGCAAAAAGATTTTGAGGTGCTTTTCTTGTCCTCTTTCAACCTTCCTGTAGATTTCCACTGCCAGTCAATTTGTTGCTTTGGGATGGGCTGTTGCTGCTAGGAAGGTTCACCAGTGATTCCTGTCTGGCTCAGAACAGTGTATTTATAGGTACAGTTGTTCTTGGGAACCTCCAGATCTGAGCACACGTAAATACCAGTGGTGCTTTAACTGACAAGTTTGTTGCTTAATAGCGTAATTTCCATGACAAAGAAACCTTGAGTGCTGAAGTGGTAACAAGATTGGGACCACTGGTAAGATTTTAAGATACTCTGCCTTCTCTTCTCAAAAGTGATCTATTTAATGAGGAGGCAAAATTCAGCTGTTTTTTGATGGGTCAAAGACTCAATGTTAAAATCACTTATGACAGTGACACTTAATTGGTCTGTGGAGCCCAGGACCTTATAATGATTTGGGGCTTTTTAAGCAGCATCCTATTTCATTCAAAAATTTTCTTTTTATTTAAGCATTTCAAAACATCTAGTATTTTATGACAGAGGGAACAACCATGTTTGTTGTCTTTTTTATATTGTGGCTTGAGTGTGTCATGCCATTTGGGAACAATTTCTTCTCAACACAAAATTATCTCCATTTAAAAAAATTTAATACTGCAGGATTTCCAATTCTTATTTCTTATGTTGGCAGTGCTTGGACTGCTTTCATTTCTACGCAGTTGTTTTGTTTTTTTTTTAAACTATAAAGCACTGCAATTGTGTCATGTGCTACAAAAACTCTGTTCTCTGTTGATAATATTCCTAATAGTCCCGTCTTGTATGATACCACAATCTGGGAGCTGAATATTTGAATGAAAAATATCTGCTCTTTGCAGAAGCTAATGCCAGTGGTATTTTAGTTTTGTAATAAGCCTGTGGTTTTTTGCACAGAAATGGACCCAGATGTGACTTGCAGTGCCAGTCTCAAAATCCAAATTCTTCCATGTTTGAGTCATTTATTTTCATGCTGACTTGCAGTTAGATGTTCACACTATTTTTTTCCTTGGCTTACATAATCCTTAGCTAGGCAGCTGACATTGCAATCTAAGTTGCAGTGGTACTTAGCAAGGAGTGGAAAAATGATTGGAATGATACGTTTTAACATTTCAGAGTCACGGGATGTTCAGCTTATGCTTCTGACTGCTGAGTAACTTTATTGATAAAAAGAATGTTACTGAAATACGGTCCCTCTTTTTAATAATACAGCAAAGTCATGCTATCATGTGCTACCATGTTTTACCAGTAGAGAATTGGAAAAATTATTTATTCCTAGGTCTAGTAAATAGGTGCTATTATTCAGAGAAAATCAAACAGCAGGAATGGAACCTCTTCATTGCAATGAAATTAATGTTTCACCATCAGCTGTGTTTCAACTTACTGTTCTTTGCTTTGATTTTATATTTGCAAAGAAGTTTGTTCACAGGGGATGTAATTTTATCTACATGATGTACAACATGGTAATGAAAGGTAATGAAAGACTAATATTCAACAAACAAAGTACTAGAATTCACTCATCAACATGCACAAGCATTTTGGCTGCATATAAGTTTTAAAGGCAGGCAAGCGGTGGCTGATAAAGAGCTTACTAGAAACCTTACCTAAGTCATGAGTGAGTCAGTAAACGGGGACTGTTCTTGCCCAGACCATCCGGGTCAGGGGCTATGAACAAAATGAAATATTTGTTTTTGAACTGAACACTCCTTTGCAATGTGTGGAGAATATACCCTTTCATGTGTGAAAGCCTTGAGCTCAGCCTTAATCATCTTATCACTTCACACTGCCCAGCTGGAGAGCAGCTTTGCAGAAAAGGACCTTGCCGTCCTGGTGGGCACCAAGTTGACTGCGAGCCAACAAATGTGCCTTTGCCACAAAGAAGTCCAGTGGTATCTTGGGCTGCATTAAAAGCATTTGCCAGTAGGTTGCAGGAGGTCATCCTTTCCCTCTGTTCAGCACTTGTCAGGCTGCACTTGGAGCGCTGCTCCAGCTCTGAGCTCCCAAGTGCAGGAGAGACATGGACATACTGGAAAGAGACCAACAAGGGACCACAGTTGTTGAAGGGACTGGAGCATCTCCCATGAAGAATAGCTGAGGGAGCTCAGACTGTTTAGCCTGGACAAGGGGAGGCTTAGGGAGATCTTACCAGCATGTGAAAATACCTAAAGGTACTGGCTTACTGCTGTAGAAGGGACAGAGCTCAAGAGTGGCTAAAAAAGGCTCAAAAATAACTTTGAAATTGTGAATATCACTGAACAACTCTATGAAAGTAAAGAATCCCAGTTGTTTGGAAACCCGTACATGTCATGTTAGAACCTGTGTTTGTGGCTGGAGTGTGTGTTAATGCTGCCATGGGCAATGGGCACTTCACTTGTCTTCTGAATCTCAGCTGTTGTACTGAAGTGTGGAGTCTGAGTAGTACTTAATCAGTAATAATCACAATCAAGATTGAATTTTAATGAAGTTTAGGATAATATAGTCATTTATCAAATGGCTTTGGTTGGGGGCATGTGAAATGCCTGACAGCACAAAGCTGTGTTCTTCTAAGTTTCATTCAAGAACATTTGGCAAATTATTTAAATGAGCAGTTTTTGGCCTGTAGCTCATTTACAAATGGGTTTTCTGCAAGTCTGCGATGGGTCATGTGTAGGTTGGGAGGGGTTTGTGTTGTCAGTGTCTGATACATTTCAGTCAGAGCTGGGGTATAAGATGGGCAGAGCTCTGAGTGATGATCTGCAAAACTACACATAGTTTGTGTCAGAGGGGTGGTGTCCAGATTCTTTGCATCCCTAGGGTGCCGGGAGGAGATGAAGTAGAACAAAGCAGAGACCCATTGAGCATTTTTGAATAACCATTTGGATCTGCTAATTGCTACTAAAATGAAATTTTGCAAGTAAATTTTTGTGGGACTGAGGTAGTTGTGAAAATAATTACATGAAATCAAGTGAGAGAGTGCCACAAAGGACGCTGTGGGAGTTGGAAAAGTGTTCAAAGATGTTTGAACAGATGCCCAAATGTCACTCACATTACCTAGCAATAAAAGTACCAGGAGTTAAGGAAAACAGGTAGTGTATCTGAACAAGGATATGCAAAAGTAACCAAGGACAAAAAGATCCTTATTTTTAAAGCATAAGCATTGAGATTATTGCAGACTGAAACAGTAATGGGAGATAAGTGTGTGCAGAAAGATGGCCAGTGAAGTGAGTGCTGGTATAGTACTGGTGTTGTGTTCACAGTATCCGCTGGGGAATGGATCTGTTTGCTGGGTGAGATGTCACATGCAGTGCTGACTGTGCTTGTTCTGAGAGAAAATGATACCATATTTCAGAAAAAAAAGAAAAGAGTCTTCTAATGGAAAAAGTGACCTTCTGGTTTCAGTGCCTCCGAAATCGGATGATCTCCCATCCGGTCAACTGCAATACGATTTTGGGACATTTTCTACACTGGCTAGAATTTTAGCTGAAAATGTGAAGTGAGCATTCACTGCAAACGTGAACCTCTGCAGTCCTCCTGGGTCAGGGAGAGGGTAGATAATTCTGTAAAGAAACAGGGGCAGAATGCCTCTGCATGGCCCAGAACCCCCAAATTATTGTTGAATTAAGTACTTGGAAAAAAGGATTATATAGGACATTAAGGAAGGTGCAATAGCAAGATCAAGGAAAAATGGGAATCAAGGTGTTGAAATTTACTAGCCTGTCTTGAAAAGACATTTTTCATATTATGGGTAAATAACTTTTTAAGGTTTTTAACTTTTTTTGGCCCCTGCATAAGATTAAAAGCCACTAAGAACTTTCTTTGCTAAATAAAATCTCTCTTTTTTTTGCTCTGTTGGAATATTTGAGTAAACTTCCACTGTGTTCTTTAGATCTTTATCTAATTTTTCTTGAAATATTTCGTTTAGAATTTTAGTGGATTGAACAATGTCTACTTGAAATGAAAAACTGAAACCTGCTGCTAGATAAGTGCAGAGAAGCGGTGCTTCGCATTTTCCAGGTGTTTTCCATTTTCTCTAAATAAGAATGTGAAAGTGGATCTGATTCTGTGAAAATCAGATGTGCATTTGTTCATCTGATGGGAAATGCTACAGTGTAGTGATTTTTGACCTGTTCTGAAGGAGTGGTGTGGAGATAGGCACAGAGATCGTTCGGAGCACGCATGTTTCTGAGGCATCTGAGGCTGGAGCCTTTCCCTGGGAACCAGCTCTTTGATTGTGTATTCATATGTGCTTCAAAGGACCATAGAAGAAATGGTAGAGTTTCTAGGATTTTATATTTATTTTTATTTTTAAAATCATGCTCAGTGTAATCCAATTTGTCTTCTCTGCCTTTGCATTCACAAAGGGCAAAGGTGGTGATGTGAGTAAGGCAGGTGGATATTAACTTGTCTCTCTTTTAGAAGTAGGGATATCAAATGCACAGATGTTTTAAAATCACACTTCAGCATCTTATCTAATTTTTATGATTAGTTATTACTGTGGCTACCTCAACAGAAAGGAAAGAGAGAATTGGTACGGCTTCTAAAATCAATGAGCCACTAAATAGGTGACAATAATCTTGATAAAAACTTAGAATATTTATTTGCCACACAAAATGCTTCTAGAGAGCATTACCATTTCAGGCTGTTCTCTAAATGCCAAGTGTTTATCCCTTGCCCATGAAGTTCACGGCCAGCCAGCCCTGATGGGATCACCCCAGCCCTGCTCCCATAGGACACGGACCGTGTCTCTTCCTGCGTGTTTTATGTGTGTCTGTGCTTGCTTTTGTGGTTTTCTGTCTTCACTTCTGTGTGAACAGGTGGGGCAGTGACATTCTGCCAAATTATACCAACTGGTTTAAATGCCTCCATTTTATTTTGCCCAGCAGGATTGGTTATTTCTTACACTGCATTTTCAGGTGTGACTTCACTATCATGCATAACACAAGGAACAGGATCTCCACTGCTCTCTGTGAGAGAGGCCTTTGTAGCTTGGCTGTGAGTAACAGCTTGGGTTTGGTTTTCCAGTTGGTTTGTCTTTGTTTTTTCTAGCTGATGTTCTTCTTTGTCCCAAGTGCCACCTGTAATAATTTCTGGGTTTATAGCACTGGAGAGCATCTGTGCCCACAGAGGATGCTCAGCTGGCACCATTCTTTGGTTTACATTGTAGAATGCATTTCCGTGTTGAGCTTTATGTTTCAGGGAAAGAAATATCTAGACAAAGAAAAATAAGACCAAGTATTGAGATGGCAAATAGAAGCACTATGGGTTGTTTGTCCAGACAAACGATGGTGGAATCAAGTTGGTGGAATCAAGGGTGGATCTCATGGTATCTGAGCCACTGTGACCTCTTGGCTTGACCAAGTAGGATTATGTTGACAGCAAGGGCTGTCTGAGGTTGTTTTCTGTTCTTGATTTTTGCATTGCTGTCCCTGTTTCATTCCCAGTTTACAAATTAGTTTCATATTGATAATTATTGCGGGTTTTATGTTGTTCTTAGTTGAAGTGTTGGAACTATACATTGTGCTGCCTGATCTTCTAGAAGGGAGACAAGACAGCATAACCAAGACTCAGAACTGAAATCACATGCAATTGACATTGATCCTTTCCCCCCCAGAAAATAAGAATTTTAACCTCTCAAAATTGTTTACATGAAGATAGACAAAAATGCTTAATGCAAAAACCAAATCATATAAAGAAAACATTGTATTTCATTCTCCTGTAGTGCTAAATTTTCAAAGCCTTTCCCCCTTGCCCTGAAAGCATTTTCTCATGTGTTTGTTGTGCTCTGTTGTTGAAAAATCTATCCTGGGAACATGCAGAACCCCTTTATTAAGTTGCCAAATGATTTTAGCAATCTTATTTTCCACATCTGGTTTTTAAACCTCTTTGAAAAGCAGCCAGGCCTGTGAAAAGAAGTAATGAATTGCAAATGTGTGTGTCCCTGGAAGTTACCTCACATTTTAAACCTAGCACTGCTGCTCTGGCATGGTGCAAACAGTGCCTGCACTGAGTGATGCTGGCAGCAGCCCGGTGCTGGGGATGACTGTGCAGCTGCAGAGCTCTGCAAAGAGTGTGGCTCAGGTAGGAAAATTCACCGCAAAGGGCATCTCTGGTTGAGTGCCCGTGTGCTGGAGTAACCTTAGAGACATGTTGCTTTTAGCATCTGTTTCTCTTGCTGCTTCTACTCACTCCCTGGTCTTCTCAGGGAGGATTTTCAACTGTCTTCAGATGCTGGGTTTACAAATGTTAAATGTTTAAAGTAAAGTACCAACTCAGCAATACTTTCCAGTATGATTCCTTCCAACCAAAAAATTCATTTTCTTTCTGTGTCATGAGATGATACAATGATGGCCAGTCAGCCCCTGTAACACACAGCAGAAGAAGACATGTATGCCCACAAGCCCTCTGCCACCATGGGGGAGCAAAGGAGCAAGATGTAGGACCTGAAACCCCCAATTTCAGCTGAAGTGGCATACTGATCACCTCCACTGCCTGCCCAGAGCCCCATTCAGAGCTCAGAGACACACAAACCTCTCCTCTTGCAGAGTTGAGTGTTGTGCCTTTCGGTATGTTGGGACAAAGAAATTGCTTCTCCACTTGCTGTGACTGTTGTGTGATATAAAGCTGTGCTGTGGCTGGTAGATGATTCATTAAGGTGCAACCATAATAACCAAAACTCTTAAGGTCTGAAAGCAGCTTTGACCTCTTTATAACTGTACAGAGGTTACTAGTACTGTGCAACTAGTACTAGCATGTACATTAGGAATTAAGAAGTCAGAAAAGGGGAGACATGAACAGTAGTCCATCTGTTTGACAGAAATAACTATTAAGATCGGTATAAATTTAGATGCTTCTTTACTACTTAAATTGCTCTAATGAATAATGTTCTTGTGGTAGAATTGCCTCATTAGCAAATGAAAATTCTTTGGGAAACCCCCAGGAAGAAGACTTGTGAAGTTCTAGGCAAAAATTAAATATTGATTATTTTTAATGAATCAAATTAAACTTAATCGTACTTTAGGAAATACGTAGTGTTTCCCAGCAATAATTTAAATCTCAGTACTGGTTTTTGTACAAGGTGGTTTCATACTTAAACGAGTTGCACTACAGTAGAAGTTACTGCCAATGTATAATTTGTGAAATTCAAAAAAGTGTTAGCATATCATTTAGATAATGAAACCTTTACACCCATCTATATTTGTAAGTACCAACTTGAGCAGAGGAAATGCTATTTCAGTGCTATTATATTAAATTATAGATATTTGCTGGGGGCTTTAGATGGCTGTATGTTTAATTTACAAGCTTTTCATTCCAAGCTTTTCATTTATTCTTAGCAATTAAGTGGTTTTAAAAACTACTGATAGTAGTGGTAAAATCAAGTGCATATTCACAAGACTGACCAAAGTCTGAATCATCAAAGTAGTCAATAAAAATGAATAATTTCCTAGATACTTTTAATAGCTTTTTTTTCTGAATGTTTTAATTGCACTTTCCTCTTTTGAACCACCATCAGTCTCTCCCTCTTCCCCATTTGATTTAGGAGCAGCAGCTGGGTGTCTCGCAGCAAGTGGAGGGAACAGGGAGGAGTGAAGCACACAGCAGTCTCTGGCTGTGGCAGTGCTGGTAAGAGGTGTCAGTCCAGCCCTGCCACATGTTCTTCCATGGACAGCTGAACTGCTGGGTCCATTCAGCTCCACCATCTGCTGAGGATTTTTTGCTTGTGAGTTATCACAGAGTGGTCTGACTTATCCATTCAGTGCCAGGATGTGTCTGGGAGCCGCTGCCCAGATGTCGCAGTGGGGGCACATCTGGCTCCCGGGGGACACAGCTGTGAGGCTGTGTGGGTCACAGCCACCTGTGGGGAGCACACAGCTCTCGTGCTGCCATCTGCCTTGTCCCAGCAGCCAGTCATCAAGTAGTCCTGCTGCATGGTCTGAGTCATGGGGTCTCACATGTTCAGTAAACACAGGGTTTCCAGGTACAGCCAACACTGGTTTGGTCTGTTGTTTCCAGCACAGTCTGATAGTCTTACAGGCAGCTTTGGAAAGGATCTGTGAAAGATGATACATTTTCATATATTGTGTGTGTTGAAGTCTATGCTTGGAAAGTACTAGGAGCTCAGAACTAAAAAGATAACTTGTTGAGTGTTTTCTGTAACTGCTGGATGCTTAAATATCCCAGTGATAGATGCCTAAGAAAAAAAAAGTGGAACAAAGGGCTCAGGAGTTAGAGTCTGCAGAACTATTTGTAAAGCACTGGGAGATTCTCACACACAAGTGTGAGAATTTGCAGCAGGTTTTGTTTAATTGTAAGCAATCTCTTTATGGCTGAGTGTATTTTTATGGACTTGCTGCATTGTTTGGTTGTTGAAAATAGTTTTTGAAGGTAGAGCTGAGGCTTGTAGAATGGTAGAAAATTTTCAGCCCAGGAAAGGAAGGAGGAAAGTTTCAGCAGTGCTCAACCCTCCAACTCCTTGTGCTTTTGAAGTGACTGACCAATATTGGGGGTCCTGGTGTCACTGCAGACTGGTTCTAAAAATGGTAAGTGTTTTTTGGATGCCTCCACCTGATTTAATAGGTTTTGTGCATGTCAAATGTGAGTAGTTGTCTTGGAGTGACTTATGATGATAGTCTATTTCATGATCCTCTGCTTTATGCCCAGAAATGGTTGCTGTATCTCAAGACCTGGGCCCAGGTGTGTGTGGGGCTGGGGAGCAGGGAGCTTTGGCCTTTTTGGCAGAAATTTTTGAAGCCTCACTGCTCAGGTGCTCTGTGGTGCAGTTTGATTCAGTTCTGCTTGGCCAGCTTGGTTTTGTTGGCAGAGGCAAAAAGCTTTTCCTTTCCCTAGCTTGGAGAAGCTGCAGTAGCAATCTTTCAGCTGCCTTGAGGTGAGCTGAAGAGCTGCTGCTCTGAGGCCGGAGGAGTGGGACAGGTGGGAGTGGGGCTGGCCTGTTCCAGCCCCAAGCCTCGGGAGCCAAACCAGGGAGAGAAGGCACACCAAGAGGCTCCAGCCCAGCTGCCCAGTTGCTGTGTCTGCCGTGACTGCCGCGGAGAGGAGGTTGATGCCAGAGTGCCACCAGCTTTTCACCGCCTGATGGAACTCCTTCGTGGAAGCTCCACTTCCTTAAGAGAGAAGGCCAGTGCCATCTTCCACCACGTGTGAGCAGGGGGTATTTCTTCAACATTTTCCCCATTCTTCAGGCAGTTTTGGGCCTTTGTTCCTGTGTGTGTGTGTTCCTCTGTGTGTGTGTGGTGGGTCAGTTCTGATAGTTTGGTGTTTAGCAGTTACTTACTTTTCTTCCTTGCCTTGTGGGCATTCTGTTGTTAATAAACCATTGGCTTGGGGTTTTTTTTCACTTTCCTCTATTAGTATTCATTTTCTGTTGGTGGAGGGGGATTGTTGAAACCCTTTAGAGGAGACTACTCATTGCAGGGTGTCTTCTCTTAAATTTGTCTCAAAACTGAGACAGTAGTGTTAGTGTGTGTTCCAGCAGAGCTAAGAGTTCAAGATTGCCCCCAAATAAAGAAACTTTGAAGAATGAATGCAGTAAGTGTTCTTGCTGTTTTAGTACCAGAGCCACGGGGCCATGTCCATGCCTGCTCATATTCTGGTGCTATCTTTGCCTTCCAATGCTGTTAAGAACCTAGCTTGGAGGTATCATGGCACTTTGGAATCTGCTTGAGTAGGAAATGGTCTATAAAATGGGAAGGAGCTAATGGATACCGTGTCTTTCCACAATCCTCATGAATTGTCAATTAGAGCACGGTTATTTCTGTTAGTATCATTGATGTGCTGTCAGCAGTTTTTTAAGTCATCCCCCCTTCTAAGGAGGCATTTCCTTCTTTCTAACAGCTAAAATAATCTTGAATCTTAGCACAAACCACAGCATTCAGTTTGAGGTCATTAATTTTTATTTTATTTGGAGGACCGTAAGGTGGTCAAAAGATTGAATCATTAAAAGCAGACAGAGTGCAGAGATATTTCAGGAAAAGATTTCTTGTTCCTGTAATTTCGTGCTTCCGAGAGAAAAGGAGTGATTTGCAAGGATACACTTTCCTTTTCATACTCAAAGTTAATACATTGCAGTGTTCCATAGTCAGTCATCAGTGCTCAGTGTCTCATGGAGTGGGAAAATGTTGGGAAATAAATGTGGTGATGCAAAGTCATTTGTCCAAAGATGCACAGTGGATCGAAAGAGCTTCTGGTGTGTAATCCAGGCCATGGACCCCCATGTGGTGTTTTATCTCTGACCTGTGTAGACTCCTCTGTGAGCCCTGGATTTGGTCCATCCCTTCCTCCTCCTCTTCTTCATCCACAGCTGCCAATGACCTGGTGCTTGAAGCCAAAATGTGGCTGCTGACACTGCAGGGGTGGTAGAAGAGGGAACTCGAGACTGGTCACCGTGGATTGGAAGAGAGAGCATGGAGATGCCAGACCCACACATGGCTCATGCCCTCATGGCTTTGGGGCAGGACCACCCTCTGCTATGCAGAGACATTTTGGAGAACTTTTCTTCCTAATTTCTCTGTTTGGTGTTTTGTTTTGTTTTGTTTTGTTTTGTTTTGTTTTGTTTTGTTTTGTTTTTTGGGGGAGTTGTGCATGAGAATGAATTGGGATATAAAACTGGCTCCTGCAGAGCACACTGAGTGTATCTAGTCTGTCTGTGCAGAGCACCATTGGTAACTACCTTCAAAGAAGGTTATTTTACTTGCTTTTGAACCATCTCTATAGTTGGTCATAAAGAGTTTCTGACCTTATGTCAAAAATCCACCTACCGAGCTTCCAGTGCTTCCAGAGTAATAGGCTGGAACAATGCAAGAGGAAGAATTTCAAGAAGTTCTTGAAAGGGTTTTGTGAAATGCATTATGGTGGATTGTTTGAAGCTGTTAGAACTGATCTTTAATAGTTGCACCCTTTAAAATCTCCTGAAATCCATTCAGGTTTACAAGATGAGACATGAATTTCAAAAATCTTTTTTTCTTCTCTTCTTCATTTTAGTTCCTGCATTAATAGGCATGGTTCCTGCAGAGAGATGAGCACTGGTGAGGTCAATAATAAGTCTTTAATGTGAGCTGTCAGGATAATCACCTGTGCTGAAATTCACCTTGACCCAGAGAGTGTGTGCAAAGCCCTCACATTAGGGTAGTCCAGTGCAAATACCCCGATTTCTTTAGGATAATCCAGCACAAAATGCCTGGAATGGGCTGGGGAGGGACCACTGCCAGGTTAGTCAGGTGGGAAATGGATTCATTTGGGTAAATTACAAGGTAGTGTTGCTAAAAGAAATAATGAAGATCTCTGCAAATGGGATATCTAAGAGTTATCACACCTTTGGGCTGGGTTTCATAGAATAAAGGGAGAAGTTTGTGTAAGTTTAGGTTCATTTACTAAAACTTTGTGGAAAAAGAAATTAGCCTTTTATACGTAGAGTTGTAAGTATTTTTTCCAGTATTAGCTGAAGGTGGCTCATTTAGTTTGCTGGTACAAGTAGCCCTTTGAAAAGTGCTACCTAAACTGTAGGAAAATTACTGGAAGTAAATGATCTACTATTATAAAAATCCATTACAACTTTAATACGGAATTTAAAAACCCCTTCAATAATCTTCCACTTTTGGCTTCAGGTATTTGGCAGACTGACTCAAACATATTTTGAAGCAAGTATTTTGCATGTTTGTGTTATTATCATCATTTGCAAATGAAAGTTGGAATCTTGTTTTGTGGTAGCATTAATTTATTAAACTTTCAGTACCCTGAGATAGCACTGACAGCTTTTAAGAAGGTAGAGTGTGGAACCAATATGGCAAGAGGAAAGCTAATTACTATTAATTAAAGGTAGACAAAAATCATGGACTTCAGGTCACAATCTAACAACGTCCCCAAGGCTTATGTGGCTTTTTCATTAAAATGAAGTTTCAGTAAAGCAAAATTGATTCTGCAAAGAAATCTGGTAGTCTTATCCATAGTTCCTCAAGCAAAATTCTCATTAGCTTCACTGTCATGAGCATGCAGACTGTAGTTCATAAGCTAAAACTGTAAATTTTATTTGCTTTAAATTTTTGTCCTGGATCTAATAACTTTGACACTAAGAATAACTGATTTGAGAAGGTGACTAGAGAGCAAATATTTATTGTTCCTCATTATAAAAAACCCAGAAGGCACTTGGTGAGGACTGAGACGGCAGATTTAAAATAAGTAAAAGCAGTATGTTTTAGACCAGACATGAAGTTAAATTGTGGTGCTCATTGCCACTGCGTGGTATGAAGATCAAATGTATGGAGGGGTTAGAAGTTCATTGGCTGAGTTAATGGGGGATAGATCTGTCAAAATCTGTTAAACATGGTGCTCTGAATCCAGCTCCTGCTTCAGGGAGTCCCAGGGCCTGTATTTCTGGAAGTGAGAAGGCTGTGCCAGTCCATGTCCCACCCTTGCGGCCCTGGCAGAGCCCTGAGCCGGGGCACCTACGGGTGGGCAGCATGTCCCTGGGAAGGGGCTGAGCCCTGCACAGCTCAGTGCAGGGGTGCTAAAGGTTCCTGTGCAGCTCCAGACCCAGAGCTTTCCCCCTAGAGCTGGCAGCTGGGTGTCTGCTGGGGACTGGCAGTGAGAACACTCCCGCTTGGAGGGGATGGTTGGGAGGGAGTGTTTCGGTTTGGTCTTGTGAACTGATGTGTTTAGCTTCAGCTGACACAGTGTGTATTTTTTAATTTCCACATGTCCTTACTAATGTTTTTCAAAGGTTTCACTTATGGAAAATGTTGAAATTCTGGGGGAAATGATGTTTGGACCTTGTATCACTTTTCTGCAATAATTAGCTTATTTAGGTGTAGGAACTTACCTCTCTTACAAACCCAAATATTCTGATAATTTGTTGGTGAAGAATACTTTGACAAGCTGTCACAAGGATTTCAGCTTTTTTAGATGTCTTCTATTTTGGTTGTTTCTGTCAAGAGGATTTTTTTTTAACATGAAAAAATTCAGTTCAATGGGGCAGATTTCTCTCCAGAAGATAATTCTAAATGTTTAGTCAGATGTAGTGGTTTTCCTCCAGCTGTCACTACTTACTTGTTCCTACATTGTTGAGAAAAGATTTTAAAAATAATTAAGTGTGAGTGTGTCTATATCAGCCTCCCCTTGCAAGGGCTTTTGTTTATTTAAATTTTTTGGCTTCTCGTGTTTGCACTGCAGACTCTGCACCACATTGTCTCCCACGGGTCACAGAATGGAGGATTATTATTCAGTCCTCATCCTTGGAGCGTGTTTTGGAGAGGCAAAAAAGAGGGCTAATAATTAGAGACAGACCACAAAGTCATGCCACAAGTGCCATGTATGGGACTGTCAGATGAGTTGTGCAAACTGCCTCCTCAGCTGCTTTGGAGGAGTAGGGATAAATCCTGACTTGGTGTCCATCAGCAAGACCATAGGGATGTCACCCAGGGCCCTGATAAATATAATGGATTTAGGCTGAAAATGCCTCTGATGGAGGTATGTCTCCATGGGTATGAAGCTGTAAGGCAACATGAAAGAGAACCTACAGCAGTAAATCCAGGGCATAGCATTGAGTTGAATTCCTCAGCATTCTCTGATTTGGAAAACAGAAATCAAATGGCAAAAACCACATAAATTTCAGTAGCAGTATTGTTAGTTGAGAAGTGTTGCTTACTCTGTTTCAGTGAGGCTTAGATGCCAGAGCTTGGAATAGTTCAATAACTGACTTTTGCAAATTTTCCTGAGGGAGGCAGCAGGAGCATCCCTCGCCTTGCCATGTCCACAGTGGTCACGGCTGGTCGAAGCACAGGCACTGGGAAAGCTGCTCAGAGTCAAGCGGTTTCCCCACAGCTCTCTGCAGGTGCTTCACTGCAGGAATTTGGCTGCCCCTTTTCTCCTCTCCATCAGGAAGGAACTCACCTTTGGGGTGAAGATGGGAAGGAGCAGGGAGGGCACTCATCCTTGGGTGCAGGCAGATTTGTCCCACATAAGAGCAGTGCCTTTCCCTCATTCCGCAACAGAAAAATATTTCCCTCCTGGTGCTTTTGGCACTACTTGACTTGGTGTTTGGGAGCTGGTGACCACTGTGCAGAGCACTTGGGGAATCATGCAGACATGGACAATTAATCTTTTAAAAGGTCTGTTGCTTGGCAATGTGCCAGGGAAGCCAGTGTATCCCCACTATATAATATCAATTTTTAATGATGAGAACTTTGCTAAATTCAGCCCTTGATAAATCTTAGAGTTGGGTTTTCAAAGTTTAAAATCAAACATGACTCAATTATTTCAGTATTTGATTAAACTAAACTGCCACTTCGGCAAAGTGCTTAAATAAATCAGTATTAATATACTTTTCTACAGTAAATAAAGTTATGTTGGTATAGTTCAGATATAAATATTCACACAGAGCTCTTGGAAATAAAGCAGTGGCAGTTTGCACAGGACATATATAACTTAAGCAAATAAATATTTTATTGATCTTTAAAGGGATTATGATGTTGGTGGTAGTGACTGAAAACACTGTTTTTAGAACAGTGAAACCACTAGTTGTAAATATGTTTTAGGAAATCTATTGTATTTTATTCTGTGAACTCTGAAGACCACTTGCTGTAAATGCCTGAGAACTGACAGACTCTGGGAGGTGATGTCAATGGGCTTTTTTCAGGCTGCTCTGCTGGCATTGGCTGCCAGGTGGCACTGCCAGGAGACTTTAAAGTCACTTCTCGAACACAAAATAGTTCTTCACCCAGTGAGGCCTCCTGGCTCCAGCTCTAGCAGCACCCTGCTCTGTTTGTGTGCAGAGATATGCCCTCTCCAATGGAACGTTATCCAGACCCCTTTGCCCCAGCAGGACCCTGCCAAGTGGCTGGGACAGCTTTGAAATGCATCTTTGTAAGAGAGAGCCAAGCACCAGGGCCTTAATATGCAGTTTGAGTGCTCGTGCACACAGAAATAGTTCTAAAGAGTGAGAATTAGGGACTGCTGTGCCCCTCAGAGCCCCTGTAGAATGCTTGAAACCTGCTCTGTCAGGAGCCATCAGCCAGAGGTGGCCCAAGGCGTGTGCAGTATGACCTTGGTTGCCTGTGGAGTATAAAAGGGCACAACCAGCTGAACTCTGTGTAAAGATTTCTGAGCTGTCAGGAATTCACATGCTGACTTGCTTTCAGTTGCTCATCTCCCAGCTTCTTTCAACAGGTCTTACTAGAGACATGATCTTCTCATTAAGCAAATTATGGGCCTTCCAGAAATGCCATGAAAGGCAAATCTGCCTATTTTTATGGATGGTTTCATTTTTCCAGGCTCATAAGATTTGGGAAATTAGATCCTTAGTTCCACATCTTAGTTCCACATCTTAGTTCTTCAGTTCTTAGTAAGCCTGAAGAAGTGGGCTTTGCTCACTACCTTCAGCTTGGCTTAGTGAAGCCATTAGTAAAAATAGACAACAAGAAGACAGTACCCCAAAATGTGAAAACTATCACTGCTTTTGGATATGTCTGTCTTGGAGCCCTTGTCTCTACTGTCACAGAACATGTCTTTATTCCCAGAAGATTTACTTTGTGCTCCCAGGAGCAGCTTTCTGCCATCCAGAGGTTCTGGGTGTGTTGTGCTTGTTTGAGGCTTCAAAAGTCTGTTCTGAAATCTTTCACATTTCAACCTGTGCCTGTTTCAAGCTGCTTGACCTGGTGTAACCTATATCCAGGATACCATGGTACTCTGTCCGCTTTTAATTGTGTCTGAAGTTCCCCACTGAAGTGTGAAAAAACATCCGTCTTCTGAAGCTGGGCATGCTTCTCTGTAGCTGCCCATTGAAGGAACATCTTCATACCGGGATGCTGCTGGAACATTCTTTGAAAAGAGACTAAAAACTAGAGAATATCAAGAGAGATACTCAATAAGCCCAGTAATTAGAGTTGACAAATGAAAATTACAATAAAGCAAAACTGCACAAATCCAAAGAATTGTGTCTTTCTCTGATAGCTTTTATTGAGAGGGTGATAAAACTGTTTCTCAGAGTGGGAGTTCAAGAGACTAAGGTGTCATTACATTCTACTCAAGAGATAAAACTTCTTGTTGCTTTTTAGAACATTTAATATTTTAGCATTATTTTATGATGAAAGAACATGTCCAGTATCAGCCCTTTTCTTATGTAGACTTTTATGCTTAGTGCCTGTTTTAAGGCATTTTTTCCTTACAGGTTTATACTATTTCCTTTACATCCTTGGGCTATCATGGATAGTCATACTGGATGAGGTTTCTTACCTGGCCTTCTATGCTGTGCACAAATGGATGGGAGGCTTTTTACCTTAAAAACCAATTCACTCCTGCAATTGACTTTGCAGGAGGGAGTAAAAAGTCCCAGAAGACTAGAGCATGGAAATGATTGATTTCCGGGTGTGTTATGGAAAGGATCTCCTGAAGAAGTATGTAGCTTGGCTTTTTGTGGTTGATTTAGGAAATTTCAGCATCTGATATTTCTATGAGATTTCCCTTATTTTGTAGCAAAGGACCTGGAGACATGTTTGGTTTTGAGATCCTTGAGATCAGCTATATGTGCTGCTTTCCTATGTTGCGTCATTTTCTGCACTACTTTTTCTTTCCCCCATCCTCACAGATGCATATTCTGATGCTCTTTATGGTAAGTTTCAACCTCATCCTGCTAGAGGAGCATGGTTATGCACTCAGTCTCCCAGCTGTGTAGCATCTGCGTGGCACTTCAGGGTCAGCTTGGACAGGGCTCTGCGCAACCTGATCTCATTGAAGATGTCCCTACCTACTGCAGGGGAGTCAGACTCAGAAGGCTCAAAAGTGCCTTCCAGCCCAAACTATCCTGTGATTCTGTGTGCTCTCATAGGGAAGCCAGTAGTTCTGTTTTGCTGGCAGCCATCCCCTGCCTGATCAGTCATGTGAAACTTCTCTTTTCTTCTCTCATAGCTCACAATAGTTTCATGGAAGAATGTTTAAAAGGCGTACACAGCCCTGTAAGGCTAAGGCATGGGGACAAATGGGAAGTCTCTGTCCATCAGGGGGAAAGAATAAGGTGGAATTAAGTCAATTCAGATGACGGCATTGATGTGTGGAAGTAAGTTTCAGTGTAAGGCTGATCATGGTGAGTGATGGCCTATCAGATTTTAGAATGGAATTACAGGTACATAGATAAAGGCAGAAGACCATGTGAACAGCATTTCTGGCTAATTGCCACAAATATTAACAAATACAGCCCTAGCCATGCACATGGGTTTCTGGCAAGCAAGAGATCTGGCGCTGTCAGCCAGAGATCTATATATTTCACAAGTAAACACAGTAGATGCTGAATTTGGTTTCCTGAAGAGCAATGCAAACATGGCTATGATTTCCAGCATTCCTAAATGCGTATTATCTGGGCATTGTTCATTTTCATCTATGGCAGAAATCACTCATATCTTTTCAAAAAGGGCTTGTCACTGTTTGCACCAAGAAGATCTCTCTGCAGCCCTCAGGCATACATTGGCTTTAGCAGTTGAACATCAGGCTTTGAATCTGACTTCAGTGTTACATGGGCAGCTACAAGACTTCTTTGTGTTTCTCAGTTTCATTGTGGGTTAAAGCAGATCAACACAGGATTTGAGCCAAAGCTCATTATGGTCAATGTAAGTTTTGTCCAGTTGATTTCTAAACAATGATTCTGTTCATGTACCAAGGGCTGTATTCAGGGAAAAAAATCAAATAGCATTCTGTAATCTGCAGAAGTGGAGGGTCCTGCTACTTTAGTGACATTAGTTGCATTGCTAATTAGTGTTTGCTGTCTTCCCAGGCTGTGAACAAGTTAGGGACTAACCAGTACTAGGGGTTTTTTCTTTCTCTTTGCTATAATATATAAAAAAATAAAAAAAACCAAAAAAACCAAAAATGAGTAGGAGGATATTGCTGTTATGATCATGCTTTTTATCTTCATAAGTAATTTGCATGCCAGCTAATTTTTTTGATAGGGTTAGAAATAGGCAGCAATGTATACTTGTGCTTATGAATCTGGTGCTTTGTGTGGTCCCAGGATTGATAATATTACATCAATACCTTCATAAGGGATCCTGCTCAATAAAAACACGTTGATTAGGATAGTCACTAAATTAAATGTAATGTGCATCTTTGCTGATGTCATGTCCTGTGTGAATGATTCTTTGCTGTGGTTAATTTGCAAAGTTCAAATTAAAAGTTCTTACAAATATATTCTTTTGAGTAATGGAGGATTGTGTCTCAGATCACAAGGTGTGTGAAATGATTAGAGATCAAAAAAGTACTAATGTTGTGCTTTTCTCAAAGGACCAAAAGTTAATGGGGAACAGCTGGGATGTTCTGCAAAAAACCGTGCTGATCCTGACACTTGTTTTTCAGTGAAGTAAAATAAAAAATTCTTCTGATTAATTTGGTAGAAGGATTAGATGTTGGCAAAGTGGTAAGATTAATTTCTTTTAAACTACTTTGAAGATACATCTAGGAATAAGGATGTAGCTTGTGCTTATGTGGGTGGAGAGCTGTGCCTGGAGAGCAGCAGCTCTGAACAGGCTGTAGAGCTCATGTTGGAGAACCTACTGAATGTGTGCCCAAGATATAGAGTTGGGGTTAAGAGGAATAGCATGAATATATAAGCACTGAAATACCGAGGAGAGAGGTAGCTTGTTTGTTGTATACATTACTAGCAGTTACTGCAATATATGCCATTCTGGTTCTTGAAAAGAACTGGAAAGAATTAGGGAAATAATTTCTAATTAATAAAGCTGCCTTATAGAGGGTTATTGATCTTGATGTGTTTATCTAGCACAAGAAAAAAAGCAACAAAAAAATAGAGGTGTTTACACATCAAGATACATCAGGATATGTGTTAATTTATTTGTGGAGTTATTATCTGATTATTTGAAAACCACAAGTAGACCTGAATCTGGTCCTTGAAAAGTCTACTAGAAAGCACTCTGCTCTTCTGCCGCATTAACAATTTTCCACCTATCCCATCACATAAGAATCACACTGAATTAGTGTTAGTTGTCACCAGCAGGGTATGAGAACCTGATCATATTAGAGACTGTCACACCGTATTAGCCAAAATTAATACGGAAAGAATATAATAAAAAAAAGTGCCAGTGTTTCAAATTCTGTATCTTATTAACACAGGAAGCTTTCTGTTCATAAAGCCAGTGTTTTCTCATCAGTCCCTCTTGTTGATGTGAAACGAAATGCCACGCTCCATTTCCACAGGATGCTAATGCTCTGCACAGAGGACTTTACCAGAGGAGCTCAAGTGATAGGAGGCTCTGAAGCCCAGTCTGGGTTTGGACTGCTGTTGACCTTAACTTTATAAGGTGCAAGGTAGGAATGTAGTTATCATTTACAGTTCCTGACATGTCACTTTACAGCCTGACTTGTTAATGTAGGGCAGCATCAATTTTTTTCATCCTACAGCAGACTGTAGTTTGTAGAGTTCAGCAAGTGTCACATGGGGACCAGGGAGGATAACTGGGAACAGCAAAACCCTTCCTCCATCTATTTCCGTCCTGGCGAAATAGAAGCCAGAGCTGAATTACAATGAGAAAACTGCTTGTGGTTATGTAGCATGCCTGGCCTTACACCCCAGTTTTTTTAAGAGCTAACCAGCATGCCCTGCTGGTAGAAGGGAAAGCACAACTTTCCATGGAGTTGCTAACACCTGTCTGGAGATGCCAGTTCCAGGAGGTGCCAGCTTTGGGCTGCAGTGGCTGCCTGGCACTTGGCAATGTGAGTCACCGTTCCTATGTGCTTTAGACATAGAAATCTCTTGCCTCTTTGGATGAAATTCATTGGTTTTTTCCCTATGAACTTGAAATAGATTTTGTGGTAATGACATTGTATTAAGCTGTATTAGCTGCACAGAAAAATATCCTATCCTGTACCTGATGCACAGTTATTTTTTTAAAGTTATCAAGATTAATGCAGTGACCTGAAATCTTGTTCGGTTTTAGCTCAGAAGCACTTTTCTCTGAGACACTTTGCATTAATGAAACTCATTTCAAAGCTGGACAAAAAGCTTAAAANGGGGGCGGGGAGGGAAGCCCTTAAAACTCAAGACAGAAAGATTTCTAGGCAAAAATCAGTTCCAGACAAAGTGGAAAAGAATTTGCGAGCTGCTTTATCTGCTGCTTGGGAGCTCCTATGAGCTGATTGCTGAGATTGGGATCTTCGTTTTCCTCTCTGGGGAACCAGTAACTCCCAACTTCCCTCAGCTGCTCCATGAGGTGCTGGCTGGCCCTGCTCCAGCTGTCTCTGCTGTTACATGAAAACTCTTATCACACGGTTTTTTTCTTTTGTTTTGCTTTTTTTCTGGAGGAAAGGGTCATTTTGCAAATTGGGGATTTCTTTTGGAATGCCCTAGTGAGGAGAGCTCTGCACCAGTCTAAGCCCCCCATCAGCTGTGCTGTATTGCCCACAGTGAGCCTGTGGACAGGACTATGAGAATGAAGGGCATGAGGGGATGCACTTGACTGAAGTGAGGATCTGGAAAGAGACTTGAAAAAATTGAGACTTGAAAAAATGTTTCCAGGAGCTTTCTAAATAACTTGTTAGTACAGGTCTGGATGTAGTTCATTTGAGGTGAGACCATATGTCAGAGACTGAGCTCTCTGTCTGGTCTGTGGCGCCTTTGTCGATCTGTGGTGCCTTTGTCTGTGAGTTCAGCTGGTTTCCAGGAGCTGCAGGGACCTGCCCTGTGCCAGGGCTCAGAGGGGCCGTGTGGCTGTGCTGCTCTTGTCAGTGAGCGGCTCCAAACTCTGCTGGAAAGGGATCAGGAACAAAAAGACGTGTCAGTGCATCTTGTAAGGAGAGAACAACTTACGTAAAAAAGCCTAATTCCTGTAGACATCACAGGAGCTGTTCCCTGCATCCTGCCTTTGACTAGTCAAAATTAAACGGTGAAGGGGGTTGGTTTTCTGTGCCCTATTTCTGATTAGAGAGGGTGATGCCATAGGAGTCTGGTTATACTTCAGCAACAACATCCAGTTAAGATGAAGAAAGGTTTTCCACAACCTTTTTCCATGGTGGTTGGGCTCTTGAATGTGGTTGGACTGCAATTTGCATTGTGTGTCTGTTTAAAGTTTACTGCTTGTAATGCTTTGGTCACTACTAAAATAAGTACCTATGTTAATTCAGTGTATTGATACATCAGCCATCTGTGTAAACATCTGCCTCTGGGGTGGCTGCCTCCTTTGCTTAAACCTGTATGGACTGAGGTCAGGTCCTGTGTTTGTGCAGCCTGACCTGTGGGAGGGGATGTGAAGCCAGTAAGGTTTAAAAGAACCAGAGCTGCCACGTGCAGGCCTTGTTGGATCTTTCGAAATATAAAGTGGGATGAAAATTGCCTGATCTTTTATCACTCTGTAACTCTGAGGCTTGTGTGTAAGTTATCACAAGGACTGTGTCTTTCCATGTAACCCCTGCTGCATCTGTCACCAACACACTGAAATATTCCCATCAGCTCACAAACATGCATCAGTTAATTTTTAGGATATGTATGTCTGTGTTGAGGCTCAGAAAAGAGAAGAAAATGCTGCAGCTAATCTTCAGTAGTTGCAGCATGCATAAGTAGATTATGCAAAACTGTTAATTTTTTATTACTGAATAGCACTTTAGGGAGAGGAAGGCCTTAATACTCTCACTAAGATGCTAGTCACACCAGATTAGTATTGTTGTACATTAATAACAAAAATAGCTGGGTCTGATTAGTGTCAGTTAAAGTTTCCTGAATGAGAGAAATAACTCTTTCAATTAAACTGCTTGAATAGCAGCTAAGGATTCCTGAGGAATAATTTGTATTAAAAAATTAAGACCTTCACTACTTTTATAAAGGAATATCTATCACCAGTGTGGGAATTGCATGCCATTCACATAACAGCATGAAAAGAAAGGATCTTACCAGACCATAAAGTGTAGTAAAGGAACATCCAAAATTGATTTTCATTTAAGTAGATTACTTATGTTTTCTTCTAGACCAGGGAAGGCACAGTCTAATCTCCATTACTTTTCACAAGTAGACCTATGGTTTGATCCGGATATCCATCATTAAATGCACCAAGCCACTCTTCCCAAGTACCTGCCTGTGACTTGAGACAGACCTGACAGTCTCTGCCAGACACTAGTTCTCCTGTCCCTCAGGGAAATCTGGAGGGTGGTATGGTGTGGCATGGGTTGTTGGCAGTTTTGAAGGTATGATGACAGACCAGGGCTAATCCTAATTTTGGGTTCTGTGGGTGCCCATAATACAAGGGATAGAAATCGTCCCCAGGTTGAGGTGACAGGGGGAGCCTCTCCCGGGATGCTTTGTCCTACTGTACTGGTGTACCCCAGTTCTGTTCCCCCCATTGGCCAGTTGAGTTTCTTGCCCTCTCATTTGCCCCTGTCCCTCTGTCCCTCCCTCAGAGATTCCTGTTGGTTCTTTTAGCCCGGCCTCGTCTATGTATCACCCCATCCTGATACCGTCCCCACCCCCGTTTAAAAGTCTCGCCATTTTCTGGGTCTTTGTCACTATGACTTGTTCAAGTGTAGTTGAATAAAAACTACTGTGGACTGATATACAAAGATCCTTTCTGTCTCTACCGTTGGGTTGTCGAAAGCCTGCTGCCACTCCTGGAGCGGTTTGCGACAGGGTTCTGTTAATGTTTTGTTGAATTGTTGCTGAGTCCCGAAAGCAGTTCCATGCTCAAAGGTATTCAACTTTGTAGATGCTGTAGCTGGCTCACTCATGCTTGTTTTTAAACCACAAAATTAGGCCCTTTTGTATGCTAGCTCCTTTCTGAGGTTGTTCACACTCCCTCTTCAACAGGTCTTTTACTAGACAAAAACATCTTCAGAGGCTGCTTTTATCACTGTAATGATGATGATTGTACTGACTGTGCAAAGAGCTGGAAATGAGACCGTCGCTGTTTCCCTGTGCACAAGCAAACAAGTTGCTGTCCACAAGAATTTTCCTTGATCTCTGTGAAACATCTGCTACAGGCATGTCAGGAGAACAGTTGGTTTGTCTGTGATCGTGCATTGCAAACAGGTTTTTTTTACCCAATCAAAACACAATAAAGAGACTAAAACATTTGTAGTGAGGATGCATGCTTAGTACCCAGAAAATTCCAAAGGAAATCAACAACTTAAATGGAATATGTTCATACTGTTTTAGAGAGAACATATAAACTGCTTTCACTTGGTTGTTGTAGTGGCAGAATATTCCAGGGGTGATGAGAGTGGGACCTCTCCTAATCTTACAAATTCCCTGTTCAAGAATAGCTGTAAATGTTTATTTGATGTGAAAGAGCTAATTGTACAAATGATTATTTTGCGCCTGACGTGCCTCTGCTGTTTATTCTGTGGCAGTAATTAATTCTATGATTAGAAAATGTCCTATTAGATAATTTCTCTGGGAACTCAGGCTATTGTCCAATGCAGGAAGCCTTCAAGAAGCTGAAGTGGTTTGGTTATGACCTTGGCAATCTGATGACTTTTATTGGCAAGGGCTGGCTTGCTTCACTGGGAGATCATTACTGAAGAATTTAGCTTTTATGAGCGGGACTGGAGATGAGTCTCTTGATGCTGAGATTTGGTGCTGTGAATGAATGGATTTGCCCAGGCCTTGCTCCTCTCTAGAAGGGGACACCTGACCTACCTGTGAATTTGCATCTGCTTTTGATCCATCAGCATCTGCCATTCTGTGAGAAGTTTGGATGAAATGAATGTACTTCATAAAGTATCAGAGTGAAGACAAGAAAATCAATAAGCAATCTGTGTGATAATTAATTAGTGTGCCAGGATGAATTACTGCTTCTTCCCCTTGTGATTTGGGTCACAGTCACATCTGATTTGGGAAGTTGTCAGTTTTTCAGTTATAGCTTGGCCTTTGTTCTTGGTACAGCTTTTTGCCTTTTTTTATTTGATGTGCCCAGAACGAAGGACTGGCAGATAGAAATTCACACTGTGCAAACTTGCTTGTTGTGGGAAGGAGACAATATTGGGCTCAGCACCTAGCAGAACTTGTTGACAAGGAGATGGACTGTATACTGTCAAAGCTGGCCTAAGCCTGAGTATTTGAGGCCCCAGGAGTTGGGGAATTTGTTAAGGGATCTGACACCTGCTCTAGTCTGCAGGCTATTTCTTCATATTTCCCTGGGACTCAGATGCCATTCCTGGGAAGCAGAGTCTTTCCAGCCCATGTACTCTTGGAAATTCACCCACTACCATCCCAAATCACACAAGTAGTTTGGCCTGCTCTCAACTAAATTTAGAATGGGAATTATTCCTCAGGGTCAGCCCCAGGATTTTTACTGCCTTCTTAAGGAGGAGGGCTGGTATTGTGAGCTTTGCAGAGACTCCTGTGAAGGCAAAGCAACTACCAGCTTATTATCAAGCTTCAGGTATAAATTCCTGCCCTTGCTATCCTGTTTCCTTTCTGTGGTCACAAAAAAGATTATTTATATGTGCTAGATTAAGGAACTCATTTTGTAAACACACCAGGTAGTGAGATAGATGCCTATTTAACTTTCTCAGTGAACTTCAAGAACCCAGATTTCCCTTCTTTACAACAAATTGGTTTCTATCAACAGAAAAAAGTGTCTCAAAGGATCTCTGCTGGGTCACTAATGGTAACAAATAACTCTGCTTTTTACTGGATAGTGTTCAAAGCAAAAGCACTCTATGTCTTACACACTGAGTGTTCAGACAGGATCAGAAGTGAACTGGTGATGATCACCTGGAACTTTAGAAATTATCATTTGCAATGGAATGGTGGGGGGTTTTATTTGGGGTTTTGTGGGGGAGCGTTTGACAATCAGTTCTTATGTTGTCTGAAAGAATTCATAGAAAATTAAGTGACTGGAAATTTCACGAAACCTACTTCAAAAAGCAGTTTTACTTTTCTTCTTCCTAACTCCTAAATTTTCAAGGATTTTTCAGTTTGCCTTCTCTTAAATATTTTTTCCTTTTTTCTTTTGGAAACCTTGGAGAATGTGAAATTCATTTCCTATTTATGTCACTATTAAAGTATTTTCCAGTATAGCTTTCAGGGCACGCCAGGAGCTCATCTTTTTTAAGGGTCACATATTGAGAGACACTGATTACCTGAAATTTATGCTAGGGATGGTCACCAGTGAGGAGTAATTACTTGAGAACAGTTTTGGTCTGAAACAGTTTGCTTGATGTGTAAGAAGTTAATGATATTTCTACAGGAACTTCAGGTTTTTATGACAACCTAACCCTAACATGTAGCTGGTGTTACTATTACTCCTGCTCTCAATCTGTACTATTTCATCTGATTGCCATTCTTGTGGTATTTTAACCACCTCTGCTTTAAATGGACCAAATATGGTCTCAGAAGTATGACTAATGTGTGAGGAAGGGAGATCTTATTTTTCTTTGTAATGCATGGCATCGAAAAGAACATCTTGTGCATACAAATATTCTGAAAGACTTCTACATGCATTCAGCACTTTCTGGCCGTGCTAAGGTAGTTCTATAGCACCAAGTTTAAATCTGTGGGTTTTCTTTGGATCAGTTCAAACGCAACTTTGGGAAGACCCCAATGTAGGGTTTCATCCATCAGCAGACCACAGCTGGTGGCCATCAGAATAATTCTAACATGGCTATAAATACGTTCAGGGAGAAAAACCTCTAGCCCATTCATGCTCTGTTTCAGAATCAGAGGCATTACAAGGAAGCTGAAGTTTGGTCCTTGGCACGTTGTGGAGGCAGCAGCTTCTTACTCAACGTCTGTCTGTTATGTCTGTCACTTTTTCAGTAACTGAAAGCAAAGAGTCACATGCTGCCTACTCAAACCCAACTAAACTGCTGCTCCATTTGTAAGGAGTCATTTGGTTTTAATTAGCAGAACCTTTTGGCTGACTGTATTGATACAGTTGAATGTCTCCTCTGGTTATGTGGAGTTAGATTTTCTCAGGTTCCTGTGTTAGACCCCTTTTTTTTTCCAAGTGCAAGAGTACAAGGCTTATTTATAAAGCAGCTGTTGCTGCAAGTTTCTCATCCAACCTCAGCTGGATAAATTTAGGTTTTTAAGCAAATTGCATTTGGCAGAGGTTGGTTGGAAGGCGTCACCTCAAATGTGATGTAACTTTTAATTTAGAATGAAGCCAAGGAATTGCTCAGTATCTCAATGTTAAGAAACAGAGGGTAAAAGACCTTAATAAGAGTGAAGTGCAAAACCATGGTATAAAGTACTACTGTGTGCCAACTTAAGTGATTGGAAAGAAATATAGACAACCTTCTAGTTTTCCCAAGCAATGATGGACTACGTATCCTCCAGTTGTCAATAATTCAGGGTGAATGAAGGGATCTAACCAGGAGCTGAAAACTGGAAGTAGTCCAGAGTGACAGAAGTGCACATCTGTAATGAGCCTCCCTGCCCTGAACTCCGACTGCTGTGGAAGAAAATTATTTTAGCTTCAGGCATGGTGTTCCCAACACAGTAGCAAAAGTAATGGATGTTGGGTAGCTTCTTAACTTCAGAATATCTCCAAGATCAAATTATTCACTTTAAATCATAGCAGTTACTTGTGAAAATGAACCTGGAGTTCTCAGAACTCAGTAGTTCAGACAGAGCTAATTTTGAACTGAAATGGGGATGCTCTGAGTTAAGTTCTGACTGCAGTCCTCAGACTTTCCTTTCCACCTTGGCTTTACAACCTTTTCAGGCACAAGTTTCCGTCTGAAATTTTACTCCTGGCCCTTCACATCTTGCCTTTACTCATCACCAGTAGATCAGCTCACTTCACCAATGTGAAGTTCTGCTTTTGTTTTGAGTGAGTGCTTCCAAAACTTGAGCAAAATTTGTGTTTACAAAAAGCCACAAAATAGAGTTTTGATGGTGAAAAGGTGTGTAAAGACTCTGGGAGAGCCAGGTTCCTGGTCAGACTGGTGATAGATGTGTAATAAGTGGGAGGTGCTGGCCATCCTTCATCCTCACCAGGCAATGAACTTGAGCCGCACATCTGAACACTGAAATAGATTAGAAAGACTGGATAAGCTTTTGAGTCCAAAACCTCAAATTGCAAGACCTAAGTAGCAGCCTTAGATCTTCTGAGTGATCAAGCAACAAATTTTACAGGCAGCAGGGCTGATTATTCCCCCACTCCCCCCAGCCTGTAAACATTACTGGCTGCATCAAACTCTGAAACATAAGTATAATTTCAAACAGTCTTCCTATTAACACGAGCTATTTCAAGTTTTACTTCAGAATTGTTTTTCTCGTGATTCTTTCATGACAATTATGCAATTAATGTTAATCTAATATTAATGCTGAAAATCTATACAAGGGACTGAATTCCTCCATTTAAAGATACTGACATTTTTATTTGGATGCACTGTGTTTTATGAAAACTTTGCACACTTGATTAGAGGCAACAATAAATGACAATATATGTGTACTAGTTTGAAAGCAAACCAGTGAGAGATTCCAAGTCAGAATTACAATTTAATAGGAAAATTAAGATAAAGGCAATAATACAGAAACACTGGCTTAAACTGACAGAGTCAGGATACAGCCTGACACCCTGTCAGTCAGGGTGGTGGTAGCAGTCCGATTAAATGGTGGCTGCAGTCCTCTTGCAGTGATAGATGTGGATCTGTTGAAGCAATAATCCTGTAGAAGGGTCTGGTCTTCCTCTGAAGTTCCGGTGGTGGTCATGTAGCTCTTCTCCTCTGAGAATCCAGTAGGTAAGGGCTGCCTGTGGTGTTCCAAACCTCAGATTATA